>VDFB02049217.1:108773745-108863731 GCA_007258455.2 Sequoia sempervirens | reverse complement strand
AAAATCTTTAATTATAACCTATAATCAAGGGGAAAAAAATAATTGGTATTGTGGGCTTGTGCTTGCAATTAGATGAAATGACCTACCTAAGGAATATCATCTTGCTTGAAAAAATATTTTTTTTATAATATTCTTATCAAATAAAAACTCTTTTGTTGTAAACATTATTTGTTCACATATATTCCATTAGATTGCTCATATTTTTTAATTAACAATATTACCATCTCTTTCTTGGAATTGATTGTTTGTATTTGATCAAACAAATCAAAAAAAAAATCATGTATTTATACTTCATAATGAAAATGGTAACAACATATTTTTGAATTCTAGTCCAAGGAGAGATTAACCAATGCAATCAATCCATTTTAATCAAAATAGTATAGGTATACCTTACTAATTAAATAATATAAGCATAAATAGGTAGATCCTCTTAAAGGCATGCAACCCAAACCCATACTAGCCTTCAACCACAAATAAATGCCCCTAAAGACCACCTCCTTACACATTAAAGAGCCTTGATCCACCCATTATGTTATCTTTGATGGACCCTTGCTATAGGGGTAAGACCCAAATAATGACACCTCCCCACTATATAACGAGCCCCTAAATACCCATTAAAGAACTTACCTCATGCTATGGAATCCCCTAGTCCATACACAAATCCCTTAACTCCATGAATGCCCTCTTATAATTTAAACTAGTTAATATAATAACCACCCCTAGTTTCTACCATTTTTTCTTAAATCAATTTCATCATATCTTAAGTACCATCTTAATTGAGGGTAAGTGCACAAAGTTGTGACACAATTAAGATGCCACTTTTATTTTTTACCCAAAATGGCCATTTGGTGAGTGCCAAATTTGGCGCTCACCAAAAGTGAATGATGACTTTTTAGAATACACTTTCTTTCTCTTTCTTTTTTTCTGTCTTTCTCTATTAGTGAAACTGTATACATGAAATAAATGTATAAGTTGACATTTACATATGGATATTTACTTTCTTATTTTTTAAGTTATATTTCATGTATATAGTTTCAAGATATTTGGGAGTGGTTTTAGATCTCTTGGAGTTATAATGCAAATTCTATTTTTTGGAAGATCTTATAATTTTTTAGACTTAGTCAAATTTTAATAATCAACATGTCAAATTTCAATAATCACCAAATTGAATAATCTTTCTCTCTCCCTATCTCACTCGTTTTTTATCTCTATGCTCTAGACATTTCTCTCTCTCTCTCTCTCACTATCTTCATCCCTTTATTTGAATCTCTCTCCATTGAGCTCAAGAACTCTCTCTCTACTTCTATCTATCTGATCTCACTCTTCCTCCCTACTCCCTCACTCTACTTTTCTCTATCTCGCCTCTTTCCCTCCTCCCCCCTCTCTCTCTCCTTCCTTATTTACTCTCTCTCTCTTTGTCTCTACCTCTCCCTCCCTCCTTCCCTCTCTCTCTTAATCTTCCCACCTTCCTCCCTTTTATATCACATCGGGTGCACATCAAAGTGAGAGTGAGATAGAGACAAAGGAGGGAAGGTGGGAGAGAGAGAGGGGAGGGAGGGAGAGGAAAGAGGTATAGGTGAGATAGATAGATGTAGGGAGAGAGTGTCGAGATAGATAGAGTGAGACAAAGAGTGGTGAGATAGAGAGAAGTAAAGAGGGAAGGAGAGAATGAGAGAGAGAGATATGTGAGATAGAGAGAAGTAGAGAGAGATAGAGAGTGGTAGGGAGTCATGGAGGGGGAGGGGAGATAGAAGTAGAGGTAGAGATGTGAGTAGATAGAGAGAAGAGAGAGTGATAGAAAGTGATGGAGAGGGTAGTAGGTAGAGAGAGGGAGAGGTGAGATAGAGGTAGAGAGGCAGGTAGACAAAGAGTGGTAGGTAGTTATAAAGGGAGAGGTAGGTAGAGAGATGGAGATGGGAGATAGAGAGATGTAGAGAGGGGAGGAGAGAGGGAGGGAGAGAGAGGTGAGAGAGAGAGATGAAATAGAGATAAATAGAGAGAGGATGGAGGGTGGGACAGAGAGGGGAGGGAGGGAGAGGTAAAAAGGGATAGGTGAGATAGATAGAAGTAGAGAGAGGGAAAGGAGAGATAGAAAGAGGGGGAGGGGAGAGAGAGAGGTGGGGTAGGTAGAGAGAGGGAGAGGAGAGATAGAAAGAGGGGGGACAAATGGAGAGAGAGAGAGAGGTAGGGAAGGAGGGAGAGAGGTGAGGGAGAGGTGAGATAGAGAGAGGGGAGGGGGAAGCCTAGAGGAAGAGGTAAAGATATATAGGTGAGAAAGATAGAAGTGGAGAGAGAGAGTGTTGAGATAGACAAAATTAGAGAGGGAAGAAGATAGAGAGGGGGAAGGAAGGATGGATATTTAGGGAGGGAGAGAGAGAGGTGAGGTAGACAGAAGTAGAGAGAGAGGGGAGATAAGGAGGGAGGGAGAAGTAGAGAGGGAGAGAGGTGAGATAAATAGAAGTAGAGAGAGAGGGGGGAGGGAGAGAGAGAAGGATGGACAAGTAGAGAGGTAGTTCTTGAGCTCAAAGGAGAGAGATTCAAATAAAGGTATGGAAATAGTGAGAGAGGTATAAAGCATAAGAGATGAACAATGAGAGAGAGAGAGAGAGACGACATAACTTGTTGATTACTAAAATTTGGCTTTCTAATTATTGAAATTTGACATGATGGTTATTAAAATTTGACTAAGTCTGAAAATTATAAGATCTTCCAAAAGCTAGAATTTGCATTATAACTCCAAGAGATCTAAAACCACTCTCAAACATCCTGAAACTATATATATGAAATATAACTAATAGAGAAAGACAAAGACAAAGAAAAATGAAAGAGAAAGAAAATGAATTCTAAAAGGTCATCATTCACATTTGGTGAGCACCAAAATTTTCCTTGGGCATCTAAGCCAAAGGGTTGGATGACCATTTCATGCCAAAGACATGTTATTTAAAAAGGTATAAAAAATTCACACATTTTTGTCATTCTCTCCATCAGGTTTGCACACGTTTCAATGCAAATATATAAAAATACCACAATGATGTTAAGCTCTCTCTTAGTTATTTAATCATATAATTTGTTTTCATGTTTTGATTGTGTTAAAGTTTTCATTTTTATTTTTTTTGTTAGTGTGTCTTTTTTTGTCAAAAACTAACATGTGGTATTTTAGGTATAGTTTTTGACTCGTTCATCGAATTTTGAAACAAATTACATTTTTAGAAACTAGACTCCATTTTGCACGTATTGAAAAATAAATAAAATTGATTTTTAAAATTTTTAGGGGGGAGTACACTCAAATTTATGTTTTTTGAGATGTGTCCACTTCGAAAACTAGTAAAAAAAATATATTCATTAACAAATTAGATGAAAAATCTAGCATAAACTACATGGTGTTAGCTAATTTATCATCAAAGCAATTTTTAAAATTTTCTAAAAAAGAGTTAACGTTTTAGGGGGAGCACACCAGATGCTATGTTATGTTTTTTTGAAAAAATAGGACCACTTTATGTGCTCCCCCCTTTTTGAAACCCTTAAATCTTCACCATTAAAAAAAAAATAGTTCAAAACTTGTATATTTGAAGCACTACAATTCTTGTTCTTATTGCATCTTCGAATTTTGAGCATAACTATCTTCATTTTTTTATCGAATATTAGACTTTGTTGATATATAAAAAAAGTGTTTCATCTTAAGACTCTCTTTTTGTGTCACAACTTGGTGCATTTACCCTTGACCAAGCACTGTATTTATTTTTAAAATGCTAGTTCCTCCACCTTACCATACCATACCAATGTCGGCGATGTATGCCACATTATTGCATTATTGTACTAAATAGGATAAGCTCACATCCTTACAAAAAATCCTAAGACTTGGACCTATTCCTTGAGGGTTCATTCAAAGTGGCCGAACCTGTTACCAATTTTTAGCCTCTGGCTTAAAATTAGTAAGAATTTAATGAAGTTTATTTGTTGGGATATAAAAGTTTTGAGTCATCTAGTGGATCCTTGCTTTCAAAATGAATCAGTTAACTTGTCCATTGATTTGTTCAAATCATTCAAATAGTTTAAGATAAATTGCTGAACAATTCAAACAAGCTAATGAACAGGCTTCACTAGAAAGGAAAAATTCAAAAGGATTGAAGTACAAAGTCTTTATTTTTTGCAATATTTATTATTGCTGATTATCAGAAAAGCATTGCAGTATAGAACAGAAACATAAATCATTCATTATGATTACAGGGCATGTGTTCAACCAATTCCAATTTCATTGTTTCAGATTGTGTAAATGGAATAAACTCAGAAAAATACATAAGTCATTACATATCATGAACAGTTGATTTATTGAGAAATATGTTCTGTGATCCCACGCAAGCCGTGGGTAGACTCAGTTGACTTGATTCAACAATAAGTACAAACTATACAACTGAAGAACAACTAAAAGTGAAACATGAAAAAGGAGATCATGTCGTCATTGCTTGGGAGGCTGATGTACAGTTGATTTGTTGCTTTAGCTCGATCTTCTATGTCTTCAACTCCTTTGCTTCCAAGTTCTAGAATCTGCAATGATTGTAAAAAATTATGTTAGAGCTCAGGTCACAAAATCCAAGAACATTTTGAAATTCAACATAAATATAGTTTGTACTCGTTATTAAATCAAATCAACTGAGTCAGACATATGTGAGATTAAATGAAGTTTTGGAACTGCCTCATATAAAAAAAATAATTGTTCCACTATTTTACTGACTTGTTTGTTTCATGTGTAGAAGTAGGAAATGTAATGTTGTTGGTTATTGAATTATGACATGAGTGGGATTAAATGCAGCTCCCACAAGGGTTGAGCTCAACCCATAGCAGGGAGAAGAATAGCGTTATACTTTGTAGAGTGTTCAAAAGATGTTGTGAATGTTTGCACTTGTAGAACAACAAACAAAATTTCATTTTTCAGTTAAGGCATAAATATTCCATCTTGAAAATCAAGTAAAAAGAAGCATCTGTGAAAGAATTTCAGGAAAGAGTATTACATACAAAAAAATGATGAGTGTTTCTTCATTTTGAAACAACACAACCAAGGTGTTAAGAATAGATCGTTTGCTAATACCAGTTGAAATTCCAACTTAGTAACAGAAGCAAGAATTGTAGAGTCAAAAGCAAACAATATATCATTTACATAATTTCTGCAATGACATCAATTGCCAAAGATTAATGACAACTTAATCACTTTTCAGTCACAAAACAAAGGTACATAATCTTGCATTTCAAATGATAAAATGTAGCCATGAAACAGGGTTTCAGCAAGAATTTCAAGAGTAACAGATGAAGAAGTCATCACATTTAAATATGAGTTAGAACCAATATCATTGTTTTTATTCAAAATGATGAAGCTACATGGGAAAGTAAGTTCATTGAAATATGAAAATCAAGGTCTAAAACATAGTTCTCAGCATTTTAATGAATTATTTTTATAAAATTCAATGCAAACTACATAAATGTTATTATGCAAATTCTATGAAAATTTTTTATGCCTGGGATGGAGAAACTTTTGTTCTCTCACATTCAGAATTAAAGATGTGTAGAAAATACAAAAAGAGATATTCAGTTTGTGTTTGGCCAAAATATGTAAAAAAATTTAGAAATTTGTAGCCACTAAAATGTCAAAGTTTTTACATATAGTGAAGTAAAACATGATAAAAATCAAATGCCCATTTTTAGATATGAAGAAAAAAGTTATGACATGGCCATAGAAATTATCAGAAGCTCTCAAAACCACAGAGAGCTAATTTTTTCCCATGGCGGCTTGTATAAAGCTGGTGGATGAAATATTCAACAAAATTTCAAGGGAAAAATTGAATTTCTTCAAATTTTTTGAATGCATAGAAGAGGCCAAGCTACAAGAAAAGCATTAGCAGAGGCAAAATCTCAAAAGAAAACCTCATTGTGAGAAACTTTGCAAAAGCCTGCAGATTTATTTCTTTAGAAGGCTGAGATTCCAGTCAAAGTTCAAAATAAAGTCTCTTCTCATGTTGGCCATGGAAGGAAATAAAAAACATAGAGAAGACTTAAATACCATTTTCAGAGACAAATATACAGAGGCTAGAAATCGAAAAGAACCACAGTGCAAAATATAGAGCTAGAAAAGAGATTGTCGCTTAGAATCTGAAGGATAATAAGCTGGCTAAAGATATTAGAGACCCATTTCATCATAAGTTACAGAAGCCCGAGCACGAGCTAGATATTGTAAGAAAGCTAGAATGTAAAGAGCGTTTCTCTCTTTTTAATGGAAGTAAACCCAATAAAAGCAAAGATTTCCACACATACTTCTTTTGTTAAGGAGAAAGAGTCAAGTAAAGCAATGTCAACCTTTAGATTTTGGTTCCAATGAGATTTACCTTTTATGCTTTGCTTAAATTCTTCAGAAAAGCCTCTAAAAAATAGCAAAGGTTGTTGAGATTTGCAAATAAGAACTCAAACAACTTCTTTTCATGGTGCCCAGAATAGGAACGACAAACAACAAAAACAAATTTCCATAGAGAATATCAGAAATAGCAGAGGTCGCATCTAAAAAGCTCTAAAAGGCTTTCAAAAGCTTTTAAAGATGAAGAAAATTCTCCAGATTTGAAGATAAGTCTATTTACCTTCATATTTCTACTATAAATCTTCCAGAATCTTAAAAGATTAGCTCGAAATACAGTGAAAAATAGCAAAAACATGGCTAGGGTTTGCAGATAGCGGTGCTTCCCAGCAGCAAAAATGAAGCGACAAAATGAAAATGTTGTCTTTCATTTTAGGTTTCAAAACCTAAAGAGTTTGGTAGACTTAGGCTTTTAGCCTAAAGTTTTATTAAATTTTTTTAACTCATTTTGCTAAATTCGTGGCATT
Organism: Sequoia sempervirens; assembly: GCA_007258455.2. Taxonomy (NCBI): domain Eukaryota; kingdom Viridiplantae; phylum Streptophyta; class Pinopsida; order Cupressales; family Cupressaceae; genus Sequoia; species Sequoia sempervirens. The sequence continues at coordinate 108,856,867 of VDFB02049217.1, read as the reverse complement.
TTCATGCCTTGAGTTTTTTATAAAAGTTTCAAAAGCCTTATCAAGACTTTAATAAAATATAAGTCTTTTAATATTTTGTTAAAGATACTCTTAATTTGCATTAAAAAATTGAATGCAAAAACTTTGTTTTAGGTGATTTTAAATCACTTCTAAATAGAAGTTAGTATAAAAGTGCAAAATAAAGTGTATTTTTCAAATAAATAAAATTCATCATTTGCATTTTGATTTTAAATGTAAATCTTTATTTGAATGATATTTATAAATAATTTCAAATAGAAGATGTATGAATGCAAAATGAATACCAAATTGGAAATAAACCTTTATTTGCATTTAATTTCAAACTTGTAAATCTTTATTTTAAATGATAAATATAAATCATTTAAATTAAATGATATTTCAAATTCAAGATAAAGTGTCTTTATTTTCAAAAGTCTAGTCAAAGGGAATGAAATGGAGCATTTAAAGCCTTTGCTTTATTCTTTGAGGAGGTTGAGAAAGTTTTTCCAACATATGGAACAAAATTAGGGGTTTTGAGGCAGTTATTTATGAGTTCTACTTCAGTTTTGAGTTCAGTTTGACTTAACTTCAATCAGGGAGTGTTTTGAGGCCTAAAACTGAAGTTCATTTTCAGTTGTGACCCTCTTTTTGAGGGATTTTCAGTTTCATACGACCCTTTGGAGTTGTTTGAGTTTTGAAAACTCTTTTTGCATATTTGGAGGAGCATCTTCAGTTTCATGCCTTGTTTGGAGGAGAGTAAGGACAACACATCTTCTCTTAGAGCCAAAATTCAAATTTGAATTTTGAAAGCCTTTTCTATAAGTCCTATTTTCTCTTATGTTCTCTAGTTCTTGGTTTGGAAATTGTTGTGAGAGAACTATTTACACTTTGTAACTCATTTTCTTAGTGAGTTTTATAGATTTGTAATGCAGATACTTCTTATTTCTCAATAAAGAAGCTTATTTCCTTCTCTATTTTTCTGTGTTCTTTAGTAATTGTTGTGAGTTACAGGATTAAATATTGAATTCTTTCATTATTTTATCATTCCTCCATTACTGAATGCATAAGATATTATGTCATAGTGTAGGTCTCAGTTTGTGCCTTAGTTTCATGTTTAGGAATTTTGTGAAAACATTATTGTTTTCCTTATTCTTAGCATAAGTTCAAGCCTTACCATAGAATCATTTATGCAGGCATAAGTTTTTGAGTTATGACTACATGGATTTATTGAGTCTTTTGTAAGTTTATCAAAGTTGCAAGTCATTTTTGACAATTGGTGAATCACCTTACTTTCCTGTTTTATTTTTACTTTATCCTTCTATCATTTACCTCTGTTAGAGAAACCAGTTTTACAAGAAAATCCAAAGGGAACCAACCCAAAACTTGGAGGTCTATTCTCACAATAGGATACCCACAACCCAAGAATAGTCCCATATGCATAAGATTTAATAAGTTTTTCAGCTTAACTTTGGGTGCAAATCCTTGTGTTAACACTACCTACATACCAAAAATAAAAATACTTCATTCACATAACCAAGATGAAATCTATGACCTATCTTTTAAATCACAACTAATTGAGTGTATGCTTCTCTTTCAATCAATATACAATAATATGATCTCAAATGTATCCTTGGTTGGTGTTAGAACAATGTCAATAAGTATGAATATAAAGCTTGTAGTGCCTCTCCATTTTCACCTTGGATGTGCAAGTTGCCTAGCTAAGGAACTTGAAGATGAAGATGGAGTAGGAGAATTTCAATATGATACAAATGCATATTGCTTAACCTTGCGACATTGTCATGTAAGTGTGTCAGGAAAGTGCTTTTCTTACCTTGTTATATTTTATTATTGTGCAACTATAGATGTTAGTAATAGAAACAAAGTGCTATTTTCAATAAGTTGTAATCTATAGTATAAATTAAGATTTACTAATTGAATAATGTTTGAGAATTCCAGTAGATTTACTAATAATTTATTTGTTTGGTTAGCCTTTCACATAATTTGTAATATAAAATTGATTTATGAATTGTGTAATGGGAATTACTTATGTGTAAAAGACAAAATAATTAGGATCCAATATTTACTCTTAACTTGAATTATTTTGTTATATTTGGAAAAATAAATGAAATGCTTGTAATTCAACATCAAATAATAATATGATTAGATAAGTGTAACTAGTTACAACTATAAATCAAATATTAACAATAAATTAAAATAAATTTGACAACTAAATAAGAGGTAAAGGGCTTAGCTTATGATCAATGGTGGTTAAGAGATGTCACTTCTATTCTTAATATGTTTTTTGTATTGTGCTAAAATCATTTAACTAAATTTGACAAATAATTCCACAATGATATTAAATTTACACATAAAATAAATAAAAATAAATTAATTCATTGCATTCTTACAACATCTATATTTTATGTTCTAATAATAATAATAATAATAATAACAATACAAAATATAAATTTAATGTGGTAAGGAGTAGTTTTTATCATTTTAAAATGTTAAACTATGATTGGTAATGCACAAAGAAGTATATTATTAGCAATGCATTTTTAAAAATAAAAGATGATATATTATAATAGAAAACATAATAAAATACATATTATCATAGTTGTGAGAGAGCCAAGATCTTGAGAAGGAGATAACCATTTTGAAATAGGAGAGTTACATGGTGTTAGGAAAATGATGTTCTATTACCTTAGATGTAGTGAGATGGTGGTGGGCATAATATGAAGAGAGTATGAAATAATGTAATAGATTTAAAATTTATTATCTCCTCCTTTGCCATGAGCTATAGGTTTTTAGTTAAAACCAAAACAATATGACTTTTAGATTAAAAACCATTTGGTTGGTGGGGCCCATGTATTAGCCAGTTATAAAATTTATGACATATGAAGCTTATCAAGTGAGATATTTATACATGAAATATTTTGTATTTATTTGCCCATTACTTATTAAAATAAGTAGTTTTATTTTCCTTCTTAGTTGGCACGATAGTTGGGGTATATGTGGCACAGAATTACAACATACCAAGCATACCCAAGGTCATCAATACTGGTCTTGTTATGGCAAAGAAAATTGAGGGAAACTTATGGGCAAGCTTAAAAAAAAAACCTTCAGCCGATTATACATAATCACACAGGTGACACTCCTTGAGACCACGTGTCAGGGAGGCATTCTGTTAAGTACATCACGTGTCCTTTTTGCATGCATCCACTTTTTTTTTACGAACCGACCAAGGCAGCCGTAATGGGAGGGGGGAGAGGATTCTGGGTTATAGGAGAATGCATGGAGTACCCAATAGGGACTCGACTCCACGACACCGTTCCATTATGGCGAAGGAAGGGAGTTCGGCTTACGCCTGCCAATTGCTTTTGCTTGAAAGTTTCTAAAGCCTTTTTAACAAATCCATTTTGTGTATACCCTGTAACATTTGCAGTCCGTGAGATGACAACTCTTTCAAGCATTCTGTCCAAAAATTCAGACGCGTTGCCTATGCTTTCACATTTTCGTTGTGAGACAGTTCTCGTGCCTTGTCTGTGCGTCCACATTCTGCATGTGTTTCCAGCTAAGGCTGCTGCGTCCACATGGGGAAGGATTGGTCTGGCGCAAAACGGGGCAGCTCTTGTGTTCCACGAAAACACATTTTCAGTTCAACTTTTTCCTGCCGACTGCAATTACTGGGGAGACTAGGAGGATTAAGCAATAGGACTTAAATTTTATTATTAACATTTCTTAGAATAATGTCATTAAAATTATCATCATCGTGATTCATTAATATGTCCACTAAGGATAAATTAAAGTAATATTGAAGCCAATTTGGATTAACATTATTATTTGCCACAACAAGCAGATGGTATCATACTTGGTATCCTTAGATTCAGAAACAAATAAAAAGAATGATGATAAATGTTACTGCTATGAATAACCTTTACACCAAACCTAACCTTGTGAACATAGAAATTAAAGGCTAAGTAAACCTAATATGGCATATCTTTAGCTAATCAGGTCATCTATCGAATCTTGGTTTAGCCTAGGTTTTGGAGCCTATGTCATGTGGATTTAGGATGCATGCAAAGGACTATGTGCACCCGAACGTGTTTGTTTCCCAACTCCTTGCTCTCGGGTCACATGCCAGTAGTGACGATGCATGAGCAACGTCCCTCGATGTGTATAGTCTGTGACCATATGTATGCATGGTTGATAATTGATAGAATTTTGTAGCGTTGTTAAAAAAAAATTGTGTTGCTTGCACTTTGTTTAAATTAATTAAATCATGTGTGAAAATTATTTACTTTTAAGAACTAAATGAGAGATATTAAAATATTTAGCTCTAATATTAATGGTTAAGAATGTGATGAATTTAGTCTTAAAATCTTATCAATTGGAATTATTATCAAACCTTATCTTATTTATTCTATTATTATCAATAAAACAAGTTAGATTATTGTCTTATTTATTATGGTTCTGAGAGATTGTTGGAGAAGATGTGGTGAATGCTGTTAAAGAATTTTTTGGATCCAAAAATCTCCTAAAAGAGTTGAATGCTACTTTTCTGGTTCTTATTCCTAAGAAGCCTAGAGCGATGAACTTTGAGGCTTTCAGACCCATAAGTCTCTGCAATTCGATCTATAAAATCATCTCGAAGGTTTTTACTTCTAAACTCTTAATTGTCTTGCCCACTCCGATTTCACCTCAACATAATGGATTTGTCCTTGGTCGACAGATCCTTGATTCTATTGTCATGGTGCATGAGAATATCCATTCCTTGGTTGAATCTAAGACTGAAGCATTTCTGTTAAAGCTCGATATCTCAAAAGCCTATGACAGAGTTGATTGGAAATTCTTGTTTAAAATTTTAAAGGCTTTTGGGTTTTGCAACAGGGTTCTTCAAATGGTGGAACAACTTGTGTCTACTTCTTCTATATCAGTAATGGTTAATGGATCTCCTACAAATTTATTCCAAAGTTCTAGAGGTCTAAGACAAGGAGATCCTATTTCTCCTATTTTATTCACTATTATGGCTGAAAGTCTTGGAAGAAATTTGAAAATATTGATCGATAATAGATCCCTTCTTGGTCTCAAACCATCCTCAAGCAATCTGATATGTTCTAATCAAAAATTTGTTGATGATACCATACTCTTGGGAAAATCTTCTGTCTCGGAGGGAAAAACTTTGAAATCTCTGTTGGATGAGTATGGGAGGGCGCCAGGACAACTGATTAATAAATAGAAAAGCTCTCTTTTCTTCTTCATCACTCTTATTCACAGACTGAATAAAATTGTCAGAATCCTTGGTTGCAGGGTGGAATCCTTGCCTACCACCTATCTGGGCTTACCCTTAAGCCTTAAACCCCCAGAATCCTTTTGGATTTCGTTGGTTGAGAGGTTCAGTAAGAAGCTTGTTGGCTGGAAAGGAGCTCTATTAAGCCAAGCGGGTAAACTTCAACTCCTCAAATCTACTCTTCAGAATTTGCCAATTTATGTTCTGAGCCTCTTCAAAATCCCTGCTAAGTTCGTGGATGCTATTGAAAAGATTAAAAAAAGATTCCTTTGGTCGGGTGTTGAAGAAAAAACAAGACTGCCTTTAATAGGATGGGATCTGGTGTGCAGACTGAAAAAGACCGGAGGTTTAAGTCTTAGAAAAATCATAATGGTTAATAAGATTATTCTAACTAAACGAATTTGGAGAATATTTTCGTCCTCAGGGGAATGGACTGATATCCTAGCAAGTAAATATTTGGAGAGTAATAGATCCCTTATAATTTTGAAGGAATCCCATCTTCTTCCTAGAGGCTCAACCTGCTGGAATAATTTGATTAATGGAAGAAAAGTTGTTGAATCTGGAGTGAGTTGGCAAGTTAGAAGCGGAAAACAAACAATATTTTGGGAGGATAGATGGCTATTTAATGAGCCCCTTATAAAAATTGATTCCTTTAGTGGGTGGGCTGAGAATTTCAAAGCTCTTTTTGGCTCATATGTGAAAGATTATCATGTGGATGGAAAAAGGGTGGATCTGTGCCTTGTCAGTCAGGCTCTTGCTCCTATTCAGTCTTCTTTGCTAGTTGTCAGACTCTACCCTGATCAGATGGAAGATCATCTTGTCTGGAGTGATGAACCCTTGGGAAATTATTCTATTTTTTCTGCCTTTTCCAGGCTTACTTCTTTCCAAGCTTCTCCTCCCTTCTAGTCGAAGGCTTGGTTCAAACATCTAGTCCCTAAAATCAATATTTTTTTCTGGATCCTTCTCCAAAATAAGGTGCTCATGGTTGATAACCTCTGCAAGCGTGGCTTTCAAATACCTAATAGATGTTTTTTGTGCAAGATGGAGGTAGAGTCAGTGTGTCATTTGTTTCTTCACTGTCCTTTTGTTGCCTCAATTTGGGAAAAAATAATCTGTTACTGGCAACTATCTTGGGTTTTTCCCTTGTCTATTGAAGATTTCTTCTCTCGATGGAAAGCCCCGAATCACAATCCTATACTTCGATACTTGTGGGATTTATTTTTCCCTCATGTTGCTTGGGGCCTTTGGAAAGAATGAAACAACAAAAATTATAGAGATAAAGAAGCTCCGGTGGATATTATTTTTGATAAAATAATCAGATTTCTGAAAGAAAATGTCAACGCTATCTTCCAGAAGGTTAGCAACTCTGAGAAAGTGGCTTACTCGTTCCTATGATCTTAAGGTTGCTAAGGAATGGAATATAAGTCTTGATTTTCCCTGTGCCCCTAAACAAGCTAAGAAGAATAGAGAGGGTGTTTGCTGGTCTTTTCTGCCTATTGGTTGGGTCAAAGCCAATTTGATGGTGCGGCTAAAGGTAATCCTGGGGCGGCAGGTTGCGGCAGAGTCATAAGGGATTCCTTTGGAAAATTTCTAGGTGCGACTACCACTCCCCTTGGATCTCAAACCAATCACCTGGCCGAAGCAGCTGGAGCTTATCATATTATTAATTTGGCTCATAGTCTAAATTTTAAAAACCTTTGGCTTGAAGGGGATTCCAAAAATATTATTGATTGTCTTTTAGGTAGGTCCCCCCCCTCGTGGACTATCAAGTCATGGATTGATGATGCTATCTCGAGCTTAGCCAAGTTTGATAATATAAAGATTTCACACGCCTATAGAGAAGCCAATGTTGTGGCGGATTTCTTTGCAAATGAAGGGGTTAGGAGCAAAGGACAGTGCACTTGGCTAAATATTAGTGAATTAAGCGTTAATGTTCGGGCCTTATTGAACTATGATGCTTCACATGGGCAAGAAGCGTGTCATCTCATTAATGATGATAGGACGGGGTAATTACATCACAATCATTAGATTGTATGGGACCGAGCTTAGTCGCTTAATCTGTACAAGGTTGTCTTACATGCTTTGTGGGCTCTTAGATTTGGCGGGACCATTTCAAGTAAGGATTTTATCTCTGTTTGCCCCACTGTGCTTGCCAAAATGGGTGGAGACAGGAAAAGAGTTGAGCCAAACAACTTTGAGATGCATACAAGAAATACTAAAGCATGGAATAAAGTAAAAAGTGGGGGTTTACTCCCTTTTCTAGAAAAACTCCATGGGTCTAATCAGGAGGCTACTGAGCTTTTTGAGAAGAATTGGAAAAATGGGGAACTTACCTTTTTTGGTAGGAAATTTGAGCTCGATGAAAACCTTATAGCTGAAGTGACTGGTATGTCCACTGATGGACATAAATATTTCAAGGACAGGGTTTTCTCTGATGAAGCTGTCATCAGATTTTCGAAGAAAGAGAAGGAAAGAATGAAACTGGTGAAAATTTCTAACAGCTACTTCGAAGTTGACACCATAAAAGCACTCTGGAGAAAATTTCTTCGTGTTATCATGGAGTACATTACTGTGGATGGTCGCTTCACTAGGGTCTACGGCTATCACTTTGCCCTGCTCAACCATTTTCGCTACAAGGTTAGGGTTTCTATTCCCTACTATCTTCTCTGTTCTTTGAGAAAAAGTTTGGATGATCACAAGAAAAACCCAAAAAGATATCCTATTTTGCATACTGGTTTGATTAGGTTAATTGTTGAACATTACCAAAATATGCCTGCCCCTGCTAATTTGGATGCCCCTCTTGATTCTGAGGAGGATGATACCGAACCCAGCTGCTCGGGGAATTTTCCCAATTTGAGCCCGGTTAGGATGGTCCTTAGCCCGTCCTCTGTCCAAACTGGTAAGATAAGCCCTAACCCCCATTCTATGATAGCTTGCATTGCGCCTAAGTCAGGATGTTCTACCCTTAAAACCAAAAGTGTTGGTAAGAATCTACCGGTTAAAAACCTTGTGTCGTACTTTGAAGACTCTCCTGATTCTGAGGATTCTGGTGCTAACAAAACTTCGTCCTTTGCTGCCTTGTCGTTGGACAGAGATGCTAGAATTGGTTCCCCTGTAACCCCTGACCCTGCTAAAACTTGCTTCAACCTTGAAAGGGAACCCACTGTGGATGTCTTGGGTTTAGCTAGGAATAATGCAGTTGACCATTTCAGAAATTTGAAATGGATCTTTCATGAAATCAACCAGGTAAAAATAAAAAACTAGGCCCTTCAAAGTAAATTGGAAGAAATGGGAGTCAAGGTAACGACGCTTGGCAAGAAAGAGGCAAAGCGAAAAGATCATGGTGCCAGTAAAGAAACCCAGAACCAAGCAAGCATGGACAAAAGGGTTGAAATTGAGTTGGATAAAATAAAAAATACTGTTAAAATTATAGCTGAGCAGAACAATAGGATGGAAAGACACAATGCCATGACTGAAAAATTAGACAAAGCTCAACAGGTGTCTTTGGTGGTTGATCTGGAAGAGGTCAATGATAAAAACCAGGATGAGGATGTTGGTATTTCAAAGAGAACCAGGGCTAATTTGAAAAGGAAGGCTCCTCCTACTCCATGATTCCAACCTTCAAGAAGGGTGTTCAGGACATGCAAAACCTGGAGGCTGAGACTGAGTCTGTTTTGAAGACTCTGGGTTAGTTGCGACTGGTTTTTTTGTTGGCTTTTCGGCTAGTTTTTTGTTTAACCCTCTTGGTCTTTTGCGGGTGGCTGCTACTTATTCTGGTTTTTTCCTTTTGTGCAGCCTATTTTTTCTGTTGGAATTTTTAGTCCTTGATCCTTTGTTGTAAACTTGGTGGTTTTGGGTCCCTATAAAACCTGTTTTTCCCTATATCAAAAATAAACACATAACATATCGTTATCATGTTGTTGTTATCACTTGAATGATCCTAGATATATTTCATACATTATCAATCAAGTTGGTAATACTTAGTTTATATCGAGTTATTAAGCTTAAGCATTATTTTGTTTAAGGATGGCATGACTTTGGCTTTGAAATAAATATTAAGTTGTTAATCATTATCATGTCATATTGTAGTTTCTATTTGGAAATTATTAATATAAATCTTGTGGTTATTCATTTGTCTATGGTATGAAAATTATTTAATGGAAGGGTATAGATAATTAGATAGTTGTTCTTGTGACATAGTGTTATTATTACTTCTTATAGTGTTATAACTTACAAAATTGGGGGCATGATGTATTTTGAGTAGGGAATTGAGTTTAGTGTTGGGATTATGTTGTGTCAAAATAAAGTTATATGTTGACCCTGAGGGGAGATACCCTCATTGTAAATAACCTAGTACGAAATGTGAAAATTTGAACTATGATTCCTCTACGAATCATATACGTAGGCAAGGCCGTCAGAGACGAGCCCCTGAGGAATTAGGTCGGGCCCTTAGGATTGTCTTTCTGAGTCTTGCTTTGGGACTTGTCTTTCTATCTCAATGTTGTAAACCTTCATTTGACTTGGGTAGCTATGTAATCAGATCACTTATTGTGGATATCATGTGCTAATAAATCATTGATCTTATGTGTGCACCAAGACATTATAGACTATGCAGGTACAAGTGTTGGGAGCAAGAATATTATGACGCATTGGAATACAAGAGGTGGTTGACTATGTAAGAGGTGCGTTGGGTCGACCCCAAGTCAATAGTCTCTATTGCTAATAATAGTAAATATTTTCTACCTTTTCTTCTAACTAGTGTGTTTATTTACTATAGCTGTAAGTAGTGACTTAAGTTGTTTTTGATATTAGGGATAAGCAGATTTTGAAGGGATCCGTAACCCTTTACAACAAGAAAAGCCAGGCTGCAGAAAGGACAGCCTGCAGCCAACAAAAAAGCCAGCACCCAAACAAAACCCATCAAGATTTACAATTAGCACTTTTCTTGTGGGAGCGAAGAGTCATGTCGAAAGAAGGCCGTGAAGATTTATCTTTTTTACCCTTGACAGTAATCCATCCTTCTTCCACCTGCACAGCCATACTATGCCATACCTTCTTAATATTTTCATGGTGATGAAAGCCATCAACCTTACACTTGGGGTTGTCCTCATGACTACATTGTAAAGATAGCGACTTATCAGAAAAGCTACCGGGATGAACAGCCGAGGCGCTTTCACCCGGAGAGGCAGCCAATGGCTCAAAAGGGGTTGCCTTAACAACCTCACCAATAGAGACGACCGGAGGGGGGGTTCCAAGGTAGTGACTTAAGTTGTTATTGTCATTCAAGTAAACAAAATAAATAAATTGTAAAATCAGTAAAGACGTTATAGATTTGATAGGTTAGTTAGTGTGTAAAAATGTAGGCATGTCAACTCACTACTCTTGTTAGTTTGGTTAATGGGATTTTTGTAACATAATCCTAGAACCTAGGATGCAGAGTAGAAAACAAGTTATATTAGCATTTGCAATCTTTAGTATGGGTTGTTGCCATAATAATGGGTTACACTTTTTGGGACATCCTGATTTTTGCCTGAAATCACATATTTTTAGAAAATACAATGATTTATGACTTTAAAGGTTCCATTTAAATTATTTTAATTAAAGAGGGATTGATCAAACCCCCTTGGATAGAACCTGTTAGATTTAAACCATACCTATAATCGAGTCTCTACACCTATCAAAATGCTGATAAAAAACCACTTTTGATTTACCTTTTGAGTGATCAAATGAATTCATTTAAAATTTATGCTTTGTAAGCCTGTAGCCCTTATTATAATCTTCCTAAAAAGTATAATTTTAAATATTTTTAATTTGACTATTATATTTATTTCTTATTTCTTATGAATGCAGGATTTTCAATGAACATCAAGTTCTTTATTTCACACATACGAAAAAATAGAAAAATAGAGAAAAAAATTCTAAAAAATACATGTGCCCTAGGTATTGATGTCCTTATTCCAACAAAAAAAGAATAAGTTAATTCAAATTAATACACAAAAAGTTATGCGTGTCAAAGTACACCTCTGTCCAAATTATAATTACGCTGACTTGGAAAATTAATTAAAAAAAAATATGTAACAAAAAATTATGAAAAAATATCCATCCCCTAGATATTGGTGTGAAAAAATACTTTTAAAAATCAAAATTGTATCCTATCTATAAAAAGAGTTATGTGGCCGAAGTGAACATCACTTTTTAAAAATGCTGATTAGTAGAAAAAATAAGTTATTAAAAATTACATAAAATGATTCACAATTTATTTTTTAATTTTTTTAAAAAATATAATTAGAATCTACACAAAATATCTAACAAATAACTAGTTTGATTCATCTTCAAAACCTTAATGGTTTAGCTGCTATAGGTGTAAGAAAGTGAATGTCTGGTGAAAAATCCTGATTTTAATGTCAAGTTTGGCCAAAAATTGTAACCCATTATTGTGGGATCACCCTATGCTGTACTTCAAACAAAAAAAATGTTTCATTTTTAAGCAAGTTGTCCTCTAGGGTTTCGTGGTGGGGCGTTACAAAGCCACATGGTTTCAAACTCATTCATATTATGTACACATAATGATCGCCCCAAATATTTCACATATGCACATAGTGATGTTAGAACAATGTCAATAAGTAGGAATATAAAGCCGCATGGTTTCCAACTCATTCATATTATATGGACACATAATGATCACCCCAAATATTTATCACATATGCACATAGTGATTGTAGACACCCAAAAATGTCCTCTTACAACACCTTGTCACAACATTACATCTTGTAGCAAGTTTTTCCCTAGGTACTCATGTCATCATCTAATTAGTTAAATAAATCTTATTTATTTGACTAATTTCATTTATTCCCTTTCTATTCATAATCCCTTCTTTCTTCTAATGTTAATTAAATACATTATTTAATTAGTTAAATCATAAATCCAACATTAATTAAATAAATCCTAAAAATATCTTCTTGCTTTCTTTCCAAAATTGGAACTCATGTGTATCTAATTAATTTATTTAATTAGATAATTCATCAATTATCCCTCTCATCTTTTTTAGGATTTATTTCCTTTAAAATAGAAAATCAAATCTTTCTATATTCTGTCAAATAAAGCAAAAATCAAATCCTTATCAATTTTTTTTCCCTCCACATCAAAAATCTATAAATATGGCCTCTCACAAGCCATTTGGATCCATCTTCTTCTAGCATCCTCACTTTGCCAAAATTATTCCAATCTTTTCATCTATCTATTTATCTTCATCTATCATCTTCATCCTAATGTTATGTTTGTTGCAATAGTGAGCAACCAACATTCCTCCATCAATAATCCTTTGAAATCTTGCATTCTCATGCAAGGTTGAGAAGAGCAATGGAGATAAATCAAATCTAGCTTGGAGATTAGTTTGCTTTGCTTTCTTGTTTTCATTTCATGCTAGTTTGTGCTCTATTGTGCTTGTTAGGGTTTCATTATAATTTTTTTATGCATTTACCCTAACTAAGTGAACCTGACATGAAATCATTTGACCTAGCTTGCTTTTTGCAGGTTTTATTAACTTTTTTGTTGCAAATTTGCCATTTTTTGGACAAAACACTAAGTTTTAAATATTTCATCATATCTTCCAAATGGTTGTGAATTTTTCTACAATATTTTCACAAAAAAATTTCCATCATCTAAGGAAGCTACATTAGAAAAAATGTGGGTTTATCATTAATTTTGTAGGATTTATTGTAATTTTATGTTTTTTCATAAAATTGACTTTTTGGGTGGAAATCAGAAAATTTTCTAGAAATTTTTACATTTCTAGAAATCCCTTGAAATTATAAGGGGTATCTATTTTTTACAAATTTGATTTTGAGCTCAAATAAGGTGCTAAATGATCTGATCTTTTTTTTCTCTAGGGTTTTCATAAATCCACATTTCTGGACGCAAAATAGGGAATTTTTCTAACTTTTTTACATTTTTGGAAAGCTCTTAGAAAATTAGCAAGGGTCTCTTCTTTTATTTTTTAGTTTTGAAATAAAAAATATCTTGAAGTAATCAAATATAATTCGGTTATGTATTTGAAATTACAATTTTCTTTGTCTGATGAGCTTTTTTATGGTTGCATTATAATATCATTTTCTGATTTTTAAGGTCAATCTAAGGAGCTGGAACAAAATTGACATCAATATCTACAACATATTCAAGGACGAAAACAATCAGGTGCACACATTCCATCTTTTATCTCTAATCATTGCTTGTCAACACACTTCAATTTGGGGCTTAAAAAGAACAACTTGTTTGATCACACACTTGGATTTTGGGCTTAAAAAGAACATCTTGTTTTTTGTCACATCATTGAAATTGGGTTAAAACGAACAAATTTCTTCCTACACATTTTTCTTTGGGATATAAAAAGAACAAGTTTTTGAACTATTTTACACACATTTCAATTTTCTAAAGGGAAATTAACAACTGCAAGTGTGAATCAAATGCATGTGTGTATGCTCTCTCCTCACACTACAAGGTGATCTTGGAGATCAAAAACACCTCACTTGGTTTTCTTTTGTCATATCCTTCTTAGGAGGCTTTCTTGGAGACACACCACTCTAAGGGATGATCTCAATTGATGTGTGAATTGAAATACACCCTCCTTTGGTAGTTTAAATCTTGTCACTCTTGGCTAAGCCCCAAAGAACTTTATACCTTTGGGAAGTGAAGGTGAAGGGTGGGTTACCCCTTTCTCCCAGCTGTGTGGTAGGATTTTGATTTCAAATCATCCCTAGTCAACTTCGTGCATCCTAGCTTAAGACCTAATTGACCATACCCACTTGACTAGTTCTAGGACTTGTTGATGTGTCTTATTCAAGTGCATGCTTAATCATCACATTCATAATTTCAAATTCAAACTTTCTTACGTGTCTTGTATGTGTCATTCATGTGTGTACATGTGTAATCATTTGTTTGCAAATTGCCATATCAAGCGGCTATAAACACCAACACATAAACATATCATTCTAATCATCCTCTTTCTAATCACATTCCAATCAATTTCATCTTAATCAATCCAAGTCATCCAATCTATTCATTCCACATCATCATCATCACCCTAATCCTAGTCAAGCACTTGCTAAAATGGTCCTAATCCTTAACAATCCTAGTCACAAGCCCAAGCTCATACTTCAAGGAGCCCCTTCGCCTAATCATGAAGATAATCCAAAACCATATATCCTCTGAGGCGATTCAAACTTCTCTCCTAGTGATGATGAGAACTTTGTAGAAATCGTAGGTCATCTTAATGATACTATTGACAAGGGAAATACCACCTTAAGTTTGGAATCATACACCACTCCATCTATTAGTCCTCCATCACCATCTAATAAAATTCCTATCTCAAAGCATACTAGTTCTACACCAACACCACCATCCAACTTCCCAAGTTCTAATCCATCAACCAAAGAATTCTTTGACAATTTTCTCTAAAGACTACTAGTATGGAATAGACCATCCCCATGTCAAGAACCCATTAATGAGCTTACCAAAGAACCTTTGAATTCCATGCCTATTCCTCCAACTCCATCATGTGGTCCACAACCTATTAATCTTATATTTCTAAGTTAAAGGCCATCATGCCCTCATGTTGATCACAAAGAGCATACCAATCCTCTTCTAGAGCCTTCCACTTCCATTTCCACTCAAAGCCAAGAGCTATGTCAAGAGAATTATCTTAAGCATGAGGAAAAATTAACCTCTCACTCTAATAAATATCTAGGCCCTTCTAATGATCCCACTCATAACATACTTGGTCCTATTCATGATCAAGCTTCCCTCTATGATCTAGATCCTACCTATGATCAAGAAGGCCATGATGAACCTTTTAGCCAAATCTATGCATTCCATGGTCAAGAGCCTATCACTTCACCTATCCATGAGCAATAAACCTCCATTGCTCCTATCCATCCCATACCTAGTCCTATCCATGATCCTGCATTATCCACTTGTCATGCTGAGACACTTGCATCCCAATAAAATGTAGAAGATCAAACCAATAGTGTGGATCTAAATGAACATAATCAAGATCCTAATGATCCTTCCACATCCACTATCAACCCCATTCCAAATCCACCATGTCCTATTGGTCTATCCACCTTTATTCATGAGTGTTCCTTTGTAGGAAAGCAAAAACCGTTATCCTACACTTTACCTTCTCCGTCAAATAATGAACTCAAGTCTAGTATCCAAACTACACCTAGTCCCATTGTCCATTGTATACTCCAAAACATGAACTACAAAGGTAAAGGCTTGGGCCTTCATGAAAAATGTATTTTGGATCCAATCCATGTTAAAGTCCCTCCATGCTCATATGGCCTTGGATACACACCCCAAGGTAAACAATCTAAAGATGTTGGTAATTCCTCCATTCCTCCTAAGTCCACCACTTTCCATCATAAACCCTATCATGCACCCAAGACATATGTTTCCATTCCACCTCTATTATCCTATAAATGTCAAAAGCATGTGACCATACACATTCCACCATCCACTTTACCTCCACTTCTTCCTACTCCTAATATTCTACCATCCACTTTATCTCCACTTCTCCTAACACCTAATTATCCACTTATCCATAAAACCACTCACATTCCTAAGCATTACTAACAAATGCACACATTGTCTAAACATGAAGCTTCCACCATGCCCATGGGATTCAAAAATACAAAAATGGATGCCTCTACTTATAAAGCCAAAAATCCTAAAGGTCCTCATGCCTTAGGACATCAATGCAAAAAGTCAAAGAAAAATCCATCCAAAAGGCTACCCAAGCCCATACTTTCACAAGCAAAGTCTAAAACTAAGATGGTATAGGCACCTAAGCATAAAGAAAGAAAATTGAAAATGAGGCATCCACATCTCAAAAATCCCAACCATCCTCTTCCATCCAAAAATCCCACTCCATTCAAAAGTTTCAAATTCCTAAATCCCACAAGCAAAACAAAAATCATAAAAACAGTAACTTGTCTATGTGGGTACCTAAAGCACTTCATCAACCATCTCCTAATAAAACATCTCCATTGCTTCCTACACCACCTCTTCAAATCAAAAGCTTCAATGTTTATCATGGTGTGTACAACCATTGGTCAAGGTTCCCTTTTATTCCAAAACAATTCCACGTACCTCCATCTCCCCATCCTTCATCCATTATCCTACATATCTTCACCATCATCTTCCTATGGTCCATGCTTTTGGATAAGTCTTTCATCCATCCCTTTGCATAAGTCCTACCTAATCCACATCATAATTCATTATCTACCTAATCCATCTCCCTATCATGCATCCCCCTACCAACATCTATGAACATCGTGACGATTGATATGGTCCATACGATGACATCCATCTCTAGTGGGACTATCACCTTTCATGGAACTAGACATTTGAGTCCCTCCTATCCAAAAATCTAAATGTAAAAAAAAAATCAAAATAGTAAAGAGAAATCCCTTCGTCCAATGGTGAAAACCACCCTTGGTGGCATCTTAGATAAGTACCATGATGAAAACCTGGAAAACAGGCGTCATGTGTAGGTTGATCTTCTATGTCACTTACACTTGGGGGCACGTTTTCTCATCCTATCATACCATTTTTATCCTATCATATCCTATCTTACCATCTCCTATCTTATCATCCTTACCCATCATTCCCATATACTTATCATATTGAGTCCATTCATCCTCTCTTCCTCCTTTTGATCTTGATAAAAATAGGGGGAAAAATGTTGAAACATGCTTTGGATATCTTTTGATATACCTCATCCTTCCAAACAAGTGTATCATTATCCTATTGTCATAAGCTTTGTCATGAAAAATCCTAAGTATTGTACCTAGAATGGGGCATGTTATTCCTATGTGACATAGTCTTTGGAGATCACATCCTTGCTCTTCTATTATGCATACATCCATTCTATTCACTATGACCTATCCTTTTTATCGATCCATCTATCATGAGCCTTCTACCCCTTATCATATCACCCACCCTTTCGTCCATCAATCCCATCTATCTCCTTGCACCTAGACTTGGTTTTCCCTTGTCATTGGTATCTAGCACAAAGGCTACCCAAATTTTCATTCATTGACATCTCAAAACATTTCAAAAAAGTTTTGAAAAAATACAAAAAAAAATGAAAAAATGTTGTGAAAAAATAGGAAAAATCAAAACATTTCAAAAATCCAAAAAGTCAAACATTTCCAAAATCCAAAAAATCAAATATTTTGAAAATCCAAAAAAATCAAAACATTTTCAAAAATCCAAAAAATCAAATATCCCTCAAAAATGATTTTTTTTTTTTTTGAAAAAAGGTCCTTGAAAAATTAAAAAAAAACACAAATATCCATTAAAAACCTCAGATATAAAATCCAAAAAAAAATCATTCCAACTTAAATCATTCCAAGCAAATCAATTCCTCAATTCAATTCATCATTCATCATCCAAATCTTCAAATCAATCCTCTTCAATCATTCCAAGCAATAATCCAAATGCAAGTCAATCCTTAATCCATACCAACCAAGCTAATCAATCTTGCCAAATTATCCAATCACATCATTTGGTATTGATCCTAGCCTTGTCATGGACATATGTGTTTGATGTTATGCTTATGCAGTTGCTTGCTTATCATTTAATGGTGATGTTGTTTAGAATATGGTTATTGTTTGAGGTTTGGGTGAGAGGGACGGTGTTGCATCGCTCATCCGTGAGCACCTTGCCACACTGCAATTCTCTCTCACAATGTGTTTGGCATTGAATATATATATGTTGTTTTGACACTTGGTTTTATGCAGGACTGCAGGTATCGGGCACCAACTCCACCTGCATCATCAGGTCTGAGTGTGCCCAACATACCCAATGGATATGACATGGTTTAGGGATTTGACAAGAAAGTACCCCTGTTTGTGTCTGTCATCCCGTCGTCATTTGACAATATCATATGTCAGTACCTCATCTTGTTTGGTATCGTTTAGTCTTATGTCGTTCATTCTAAGTGTTAATTTTAATGTGTTAATTGTGGATTCTGATGCGTTATCATTATTTAGTGATGGTAAGTGTTAATTTTAATGTGTTAATTGTGGATTCTGATGCGTTGTCATTATTTAGTGATGGTTATTATTATTGTTGAAATTAATTTAATTAAGCATCAAACTTAATTAGTAAGGTAGTTTATGAAATTATCAAGGATTTAATTAAATATTAAATTAGTTTGAAATTTTTTAATTATGCTTGTAAAATTAAAAGAATAATATTTTAATTGCAGCAGTGTAAATTTCCAATTAGCTATTAAATAATATTGTTTATTTAATTAAATAATATTATTTATTGAATTACATAGTATTATTTATTTAATTGTTGTTAGGGATTTATTCAAATATAAATATTTTGTCAATTTTTGTATTCAGTAAATTTTAATATATATATATTATTTAAGAAAATTCTCAATGAAATGGTTGATTTAATTTAATAATGTTATAATATAATTACCGATAAAATGTTAAAATGGTGGTAGGTTTATGTTTAATTTAATTTAATTTATAATGTGATAATATGTTTAAGTGGCGGTAGGTTCATATTTTCTCCAAACGAAAGGATTTCACTAACAGGTGGAAACCCCAGTAAAAAGAAATTGTCGGGTGTTGATTAAGAAAATTATGAAATTGCCCCCTGTTTCCTTTGTTATTGGAAAACGAAAGAACTCTTATTTTTATTTTGAGGAATTTTTTTGCAAAAACAGAACATACGGGAATTGAAAACACCAAAAAAAGAAAAGAAATTTCATTGTATATTGTGTGGAGGTAAAAGTAAAAGGAGTTTTTCTGCAGAGACAATTTCAGGGATTGCGGCTTATCGTCTCCACCTTCAGTTGCTAAATTCCAGCATTGGGTTGTTTAAAATCTAAGGCTTGCCATAAGGTAAGCCAAACCATTGAATTCTTTTTATGTTGTTATGGCGTCCATTTATGGCAAACGCTGGTGTGTGTTTTTCTGTTGAATTAATGTAAGCTACCTCGATTTTGGGATATTATTCTATTTAATATACTTGTTCAATATGTGATTTAAAAACTTCTTGAATTCGTGTCGTTTCACAGTTTTGTGGGTTCGATCCTTTCTATTCTCTTAATTTTGTTAGATTTGTCTGTGGTTGGCATCCTTTTATCCTCTATGAAATGGCGTCCTAGTTGTTTGTGGTGGGCGTCCTAGCTACTTGTGGTGGGAGTCCCCATTCATTATACGCATTGTTTCTTTCTTTTTGGAAATTAAATTTTGTTTTGGGAGCCATTCACTCAGCTGCGTCATTTTTGCACCCTCTCCTTTCTCTGCTCTGTTTGTTGCGTGTAACCAAGAGAGACCACGCCCTTGAGGTAGGCTTCTCAGATATTTTGAACATGTTCAAAATTGATATTGCTCATAAAAGATTCTAAATTTCAATCAAAGATTGAGGTCCAGATTGTCACTGCTGACTGCACTGTAAATCTCCAGTTAATTTTGTAGCTCTCTATCTTATCCACCTGGTAATACTAGTCCATACCCATAGATGCCTTCTAGGAATTCTGAACTATTTTGTTGTTGAAATGGATATAGAATAATTTTGGAACCCTAATTAATAGAGGAGTTTCTTTTTATGCCAAGGCTGCAGTGTTTAGGCTTTGGAAAGTGTATAAATTTAAATAATCTCCCTGGTACCATCGGCAACCTATCGCTACTGCAGTGTTTAGACTTTGGAGGGTGTATAAATTTAAATAATGTCCCTGATACCATTCGCAACCTAACACAGCTGAAGTATTTAGACGCTAGAGAGTGTATAAGTTTGTAATGCCTTTTCAGCGAATCCTTTTTGGAACATACCTTGCAGCCATGGAAGTCCATGATAAGGAGTCTCTTTGAGGCTTTCTGTAAAATGGATCACGTTCCTTATCTATGCTTTCACATTATGCATACATGTCTACCAAGGCGGTTGCAACTACAACATTGACGAAATTCCTCCACCCTTAATGCTTCTTGTTTTCCCTATTTCCTAGCTCCCATTTTGGTGCAGACAGGGCCATGCTGGCAAGGATAGTAGGTTGCCTTACACCTACTAATTTCATTTTCTTGAAAGTTTCTTAAGCCTATAAACCCATGTTGTGTGAATTCTGTAATCTCACTCCACCGAGTAAGCGTCTTTGGATATGCTTATGCAAAAGTATGCTACAGTAATCTATGTCTGGGTGTGAGTTGCCTTTTTGTTCTGTCCAAGGAAATACTTGTTATCATGTTATTAATCACTGTTTGAATAGGATTGTTTCATGTTTTCTTTGGTCTAGAAAAAAATAAATTATTATGCATATAATCTCCTCAAGGGGCTTGAATTGTTTATTTGAAATATTGTGAACACGATGATTAGTGTACTGACATTTTGATTGAATAAAGATTGTTCTTGGGATTGTCCTCAAGTATATGGTTTAATATTCAGCAAGTATATGAATTTTAAGTTTTAACCTATGTTCCGAAGGAAATATACTTTTAATGTTTTCTATTTTAAAGTTGATATATATACATATATCAACTTTATTGTGGTTTTTGAAAATTAGTGAAAATCAAGTTTGGAAAATTTAATATATATAAAATTAATGAATCTTGGTAAGAATAGTAAAAGTAGATTTATTCTCAAAGTGCATTTAAAATTTAACTTATTTCAAGAGCATTTAAAATTAAATTTATTTTCAAGTGCATTTTAAATTAAAAATTAGATTTAATTACTAGTTATTTAAAAATTAAAAATATTTTCAATTTCCTTTAATTTTAGATTTGTGAATTGTCTATAAATTGTGTATGTTAGATTTTAAATAAATTTATTCAGCTTAAAGTAAACAAATGTACATACTACATTTTAATTAAATTTATGAAGTAAAAAAGGTATAGGTTATTTTTTTATTTTAATTAGTTTGAGGTAATCAAATGTATAAGTTAGAGATTCTAAATTAAGAAAAATCCAATGGGTTACATATTCTAGGTTTTCATATTGCTTATCCATTTAAAAGACATTATGATGGAAATGCATTTAATTATAGTTGATCATTTAATTATGCTTTATACTATGTTCACATTTGAGTGAATGAATACGTAAAGAGTAAAATTGAATTTTGTGCAGAATATTAGGATTATAGTTCTTTAAATATTTTAATGATCTTTTTATGAGCGAAAGGTTAAAACATAAATAAGTGTTGCGTGGATAGGTACTTTTAAAATTTGATTTATTTTCGGATACATCCAAATCAAATTTAGTTTATTTAAGTTAAATTCATTTACAAATTCATTTAATATTATATTTGTGATTTGCAGATAAATTGTTTATATTAGATTTTAATTAAATTTATTTAGGTTATAATAATCAAAGGTATATATTACATTTTAATTAAATCTATTATTTTGAAGTAACAAATGTATAGGCTAGGAATTTTTTTAATCTCATGGTATACCTACTACAGGTTTTCATAAGCTCTTTATTTAATTAAATAATTTCAATACAATCATAAAATATGTGATTCTTGAATATCTATTAATCTGAAATTTCTAGGAGAGATTTGATTTATTTGAGTATTATAGTTAAAGAAGTAAAAAATGAAGTTAGATTATTATCAAATGGTTAATCCTTTCATGTTCTTATTAAGTTGGTTTATTTATCAAATTAAAAGGAATGATTAAACAAGTGGAGTATGCAATATGCTTGTAAGTTTTGTTGTGTTCTCTTGATTGATTGAATTCTACATTGATTTATTTTCCATTTTGACAAGTTTATAAGCCAATCCTTGATGTGAGTTCTTTGGGAACCCAAGTATTTGCATACCCTTCAGTGGGGAGTGTACGAAAGTTGGTGTTATAGGCTTCCTGAGGCATTGGGTAATGGGTTTACGTTGGATTCCTTTGATTTTATTTTGAAATGCCTGATTCAATTATTAGTTTTGAACTCTTGTGGGTGTTACCTTATTTCATAGTTTTCCTATTGTTATGGTTGTGTGGCGAGATGGTCCATTCCTTGCATTTGTACTCGGACTGGTAATTTTGGTGTTTTATATTTGGTACACCCTTGGTTGTTGTAAGTTTTGTATTAGGGCTATTGGGGAGGGTGGTTCTTCATGGGGGTCGGCACACAAAGGGGCAGTTAGGATAACCCATGGAAGAGTTGGTTAAACAAGTGAATACCTAATAAATAAACTAGTGGGTTTGGGTAGGAACACATTAATTAAGATAGTAAGATACCTTGTCCATGCCATTAGTGCTATCACAGACTAAGGGTGGGCTAAGAAGGTTGTGGTTGGAAATATTGCTACCTCTTCCTCATGAGAGGCTGTATGTGTCACCCTATGGGGTCGACGCCTAGTGAGAGGTAGTCAAGATAACCATAGATGAGGGCCAGCGCCTTTTGAAAGGAAGTTAGGATAACCCATGATAGGACCGTGCAATGAAACTCTCCCATAGTATCCCTTGCTTTTCATTTGTAAGCCTCTAGAAGCATTCACCTTGTAAGTGTTCGTTGAGATTGTTGTATGTTATGTTTTGGTTGACCTTGTGGTTTTGTCTTGTGATCATTCTGATTGTCTGTCTTGTTTGTGGGTCTTTCTTGTCAACTCCTAGCACGGGGGGTGGATCTTCGAGTCCACACGGTCAGGTGGAACATTCTATGCACCCCATTGGGTTCCCACTTTGTGTTCGTGATGTGGAAGCGGACGCAGAGTTTCCAGAGCTTCACTTGGTTGAATATTGTTTTATACCTTGTACCTTATTGTTCATTGATGTAATTATTCTTGTACTTGATGTACTCTTCCCGTTGTTATAAGGGAAGTATTATATGTAATGTATTAATGTATTCATGATGTGTTGTATCTTTGGAAATATGCTCCACAATTGTAATACTAAACTATGAATTGAAATGTAATTGAATGATGGATGTATCTTAATCATCGTTGTTGATCATGGATGGTTGTATGATTATGTTATCTTGTGGATGTATGCTTCTATTGTTAACTTATGGGCATTATCTTTAATGATGTTTTGGTTGGGGACGTTTGTGTGTAATGCAACCTTGTAACCCCATGGGCCTAGTTAGGTTGTCACGTAACATATATTTTAATCATCTTTATAATGTATGTTCATTTTCACCTTATGTAATGTTTCACTTTCAAAAAAAATAAAAATTGTGTAGTATTTTGTTGTCCTTTGGGGTTCACACGGTGGGGCGTTACAAAGCCATTTGATCCATCTTCTTCTAGTATCCTCACTCTTCCAAAATTCTTCCAATCTTCTCATTTATCTATTTATCTTCATCTATCATCTTCATCCTAATGTTATGTTGCTGCAACAGTGAGCAACCAACATTCCTCCATCAATAATCCTTTGAAATCTTGCATTCTCATGTGAGGTTGAGAAGATCAATGGAGATGAATCAAATCTAGCTTGGAGATCGATTTGCTTTGCTTTCTTGTTTTCATTTCATGCTAGTTTGTGCTCTATTGTTCTTGTTAGGGTTTCATTATATTTTGTTTATGCATTTTCCCTAAAAAATATTACCCTAACTACAGTGATCATCATCATATATACAACACATGTACATGTAGTATTCAACCAGAATAAATTAATGGAAACAACCTTATTATAATTGCATTACCTGATTCACTAATACATAAGCCTTTCTAATAAGGTGACAATAGAGATAAAGGAAAATTAATGCATCTCATACTATAGAATGGGACCATTTGTCCTATTCTATAGTCAGTGGTGATGACCAAACACACATCCCATACTACTTGTTGTCAGCAACAAAAAGAGTGTAAGAGTAACAACACACCACATGTACTTCCATTAATAAGATTTACATGCCCCACCAAACATTTAAGTCATCTTATAACTAGAAAAGCATGTTGATGTCTTATGGCTTTACCTCACCTAAGACCAATGCAAGTGTTAGATCAACAACCTAGACTAAGGTAAATGGAACCTTGAGAAACATACCTCAAGAAAAATCAACATTAGAAACACCTTTGCATTCCTTCTAATACACCAATGTCAATATTGAACTCTTAAAATGAGTAGATCACAACCTCCATCACCTGCATGCCAATGGAGAAAAAATTCCTAAACTCTATGAACTGGGTAACTTGGCATCTATTTCCTACATGCTACTTGTGGAAGCTAGCTAACCTTGTGATAAAACCAAATACTTCTTTTGGAAAAGCACACTCCCTAACTTCTATCATGTTGAAGCAACAATAATCTTATCTATGAGCACATCTTAGGTTTTACAATTTTGATCACCTTGGGATGAGTAGGATGAGCTACACTTAAGAAAATCATTGTCCTCTACCTACACCCTCATAATGTCCCTATCTCAACCCCATTATGGTGCCTAAGAAGTTGTCCCATGTATTGATATTTGTTCAAAATTCTAACATTTAGAAGGTACAAGAATACTAATCTTACACCTTAGAGTAGTTAATCCAATTATAATACCACTTAGAAGTATTTGTTAACCTATACACATTAATCCCTCTCAAACTAGATTCCAATTGAACACATACATAAGCAAATACATCCTCATAAAGTAAGAAATATCAAGACAATCCACTTTGTTCAATTCCTTATAATTCAATAAGAAAAGTAACTCAAGAAAGGAAGGTTGAGCGATGTGATGCAGGAGCATCCCTAGTGGTAAAGCAATCATGTATCAACCAAAAACTTTTTTTTTCTTGCAGTTTAGTCTATAGCTGTCTCAACATTTCTTCCATATTTTATCGCATTATCATTTCTCAACTCATGAAATAGGATATTGGCTCTACATGAGGTCATCTACAACATATCCAGGTTTTAGGTTATTTGCATTCATTTGCAAAACGTTATCGCTCTTAGAATTTCACTGTCAATTCTCAAACAAAGCATTCAAGGCCTAGCTGGCTCAAATTGGTTGATTGAAACTTTTCCAAAATGTGTGGAGCTTAATGGAACATCATTCAAGAATTTTAGCTCCAAGGGGAACTTTCTTGGAGATTCACAATACTTTCCCATTCCCCGATGGGTTATCTTTCATGTTTTGGGCCAATCGACATGTTTGATCTTGCATTGGGTTCGTTTATCTTTCATGTTCTTGGCCAGCCTACATATTTGATCTTGCATTGCCCAGGTTTGTAAACCCTTGAGGTTGACATGAATTATAATTGGAGCTTGAGAATCATATTTAAGATCATTTGTAATCCTTTGGAAATTAGTTAGTTTGTGAATTATTGATTAGGAGTTAGATATTTAGATTCGACCTTCAAGGTTGTAGGTTGTAATAAGGCCTTATGCTAATTGTAATATCTTGTAATTCCCTTGCACCAAGCCTATGAGCCCTATTCATTCCACATATAAGGCATATATGATGCATGTAAGATTGCAAGTTGTTGAATCAATAATAATTCATGTTTTTGGAGCATTTCTTGTTTTATTTCCATTTTGTTGAACTCTAGGTTGCATGGTTGGACAGTCCTTTCTAGACCCTCCATCTGTGACTACACCAAGTGGTATCAAAGTAAGTTTTTGAATCTTGAGAAGGAATTCCTTGTGGTGAACATATCACTGACTCGAGGCAAATTGCATGTTTTTTCAACTAAGCGTCGACTGTGAAGTAGTTGAGACCTTATGGCCAGATCGTTGAATTGAGGTAGTTGCATCAGATCCAAGGGGAGAGATGTCACCAAGGAGAGTACTTGCTATGGTGGATGTTGTTGGAGGAATGGATGAAATGTTGGAAATGATGAGGGAAATGAGAGTTCAATTGGATGTTGTAGAAGAAGATAGATGGATAGGTCTAAACCCTAGACATGTGGACAAAAGTGATGATGATGAATTGATCATGTTGCAAATCAAAATGAAGAAACCCTAGAAGAATAAGAAGAAGTATATTAGGTAAAGATGTTAAAATCTATTTCCAAGATGGGTAAGAGACCTAGAATTGAAATTCAAAATTACATGAAAATTTTAAACCCTGAGGAATTGATTAATTGGATCAATGATATGGAAAAATACTTTGCGTATGAAGAAATAGAAGATCCAGAAAGAGTGAGATTTGCAAAAACTAAGTTGAAAGGAAATGTTGCTATATGGTGGAAAGTTCAATTGAATAGGAATAGAAGAGGAAAGGAGTGGGATAGGATGGTGACAAAGTTGAAGAATCAATTCATACCTAGTGATTATGAGCTTGAATTGTTGAAAAGATTGTAGAACCTGAACCAAAAAGAGAAGTCTATGGAGTATACTGAAGAATTTTATAAAATGATCATTAGAGCAAGATTTAGTGAAGCAATCAAGGAGAAGGTTGTGTGGTACATCAATGGAATGCGAGTAAATATCAAGGAATAATTGAGCTTGGTAAAGATGACAATAGTTGAAGAAGCATACCAATTTGTGTTAAAGGTATAAGAAAACTTGAATAAAAAGTTTGAATAAAGGCAGAGAAGTGCAAGAAGAAGATTCCAAAGAAGTGGATCACAATATGGAGAGAGAAGACCATATGCAGAGCAAAACAAGGATGGGAAACCCTACCATAGTGAATAAAAGGACAATAATTCATATTGCAAAGGAAGAGAGGAAACAAATTTCTACTGCAATGATAGAGGTCATAATTCCTACTACAATGATGGATATAGGAGAGATGAAGGAAGATCTAAGAGGAGACCATTTAGAGGAACCCGTTTCAAGTGTGGAGGTGAAGGACATAGAGAATTTGAATGTCATGAGGGAAGTACTAGTAAGAGGACTGAGAATACCTGAAGGATAGCTTATGTGGATGAAGAACCTATCGGGTCTCCTAGTTTAGTTGGTAAATCAAAGAAAGGTGAGTCATTAGTAATGACGAGAGTTTTGATGTATGAAGAAGTGACTAAGGAACCACCGCAAAGGAAGAATTTGTTCAAGACAAGATTCATCTGGAGGGAAGGTATGTAAACTTATCATTGATAGTGGTAGTAAAAATAATCTAGTTTCAGAAAAGATGGTAACCAAGTTGAATTTTAAGAGGTTGAAACATCTAAGCCCTATAAGATAGCATGGATTCAGTATGAACATGAGATCTTGATAAGTGAGTAGTGTCTGGTGAAATTTCATATAGGAACATATAATGATGAAGTGTTGTGTGATATTATTCCCATGGATGCATGCCATTTATTTTTAGGAAGACCATGGCTATATGATAGGAAAGCAATTCATGATGGAAGGAAGAATACTTACACTATGACTTCAAATGGAAAAAGAACTATATTGATACCTTTGGGAGAAGAGGACAAAAAGGAAGTTTGTAGTACTGTCAGACTATGTTTATTAGATGGAAGGAAGTTTCTAGAAGGGTTGAGGCATGAGAAAATGTGTTATGCATTGATTCCAAAGAAGGGTGGTAATCCGGAGATAGAGGATTCTACCGCAAAGGAGGTAGACTCACTATAGACAGAAATAGCAGAACTGTGACAAAGTATGGAGATATCATATCAAAGAGTGTACCAGATGGACTTCCACCAGTCCGAACCGTCAGTCATGATATAGATCTAATATCAGAAGTTTTCCAAAAAAGTAGCACATAGGAAGACATCTGCAAAGAATGTGGAGTTGAACCAGTAGATACAAGAGTTGTTGAAGAAGGGATTGATCAGAGAAAGCTTAAGCCCATGTGCAGTACTTATTGTACTGGCACCAAAGAAATATGGAGAGTGGAGAATGTGTACAGACTCAAGAGAAATCAATAAGATCACTGTCAAGTATAGATTCCCATGGCCAAGGATGGATGACATTATGGACTATTTGAGTGTAGCAAAGTATTTCACAAAATTGACCTAAAAAGTGGATATCATCAAATCAAAATCAAAGGAGATGAGTAGAAGACTACATTCAAGACTAATGAAAGATTATATGAGTGGTTAGTGATGTATTTTGGATTGAGCAATGCACCTAGCACTTTCATGAGTTTAATGAATGAAGTATTGAAGCAATTCTTAGGTAAGTTTGTTATTGTCTATTTGGATGATATTCTAATTTTTCAGTAAGACTAGAGAAGAACATTTGTGGCACATCAAACAAGAATTACAAAGGTTAAGGGATGAGAAGTTATTGATAAACATCAAGAACTATAGCTTTATGAAGATAGAGTCAGTGTACTTGGGTTTTGTCATTTATGTTGAAGGATTGAAGATGGACCCTGAGAAGGTTAGAGCAATTGTTGACTGCCCTACAAAAGTGAACATTGGAGAGGTAAGATCATTCTATGGATTGGAAAGTTTCTACCAAAAATTCATAAGGATTTTTAGTAGCATTTATACACCCATGATAGAAACAATGAGATGAGATAGGAGAGACTTTAAGTGGACATCTAGAGCACAAAGGAGTTTTGAATTGCTGAAGCAACAAGTGAAAGAACAACCGGTGTTAGCATTATTGGATTTTGACAAAATATTTCAAGTTGATTGTGATGCTAGTGGAAATGCAATGGGAGCAGTGTTGAATCAAGAAGGAAGACTAATAGCTTATTTTAGTGAGAAATTGAATGATGCCAAAAGGAGATATCCAATTTATGATCAAGACTTCTATGCCATAATTCAAACCTTGAAGAATTGGAGACATTACTTGTTGCCTAAGGAGTTTGTGTTGTACACTGATCATCAAGCCTTGCAGTATTTGAACAGATAGGGAAAGTTGAACCAGAGACATGAGATGGGTGGAGTTCTTGCATACTTATACATTCGTGTTGAAGCATAGGAGTGGTAAGTCGAATAAAGTTGCAAATGCATTGAGTGGGAGAAGGAATTTGTTGACAAGAATTAAGATAGAAGTATTAGGTTTTGAGGAATTGAAACATATGTATGAGAATGATCCAGATTTTGCTAAATAATGGAAAGCATGTAAGGAACTAGTAGTGGCAGATAGGAGTCAATGGTTGGATTATTTCATTTAGGAAGATATGTTGTTCAAAGGAAATCAATTGTGTATTCTAAGGAGTTCAATGAGGGAGAATTTGATTAAGGAGAAGCATAGTGGAGGACTGATAGGAAATTTTGGAGTTGACAAGATAGTAGCTTTGGTGAGTGAACACTATTTTTGGAAGCAAATATATAAGGATGTTAGGAAGTTTGTTCAAAGTTGCAAAATTTGTCAAGTAGCAAAAGGGAGTAGTCAGAATACTAGATTGTATAAACCTTTGACAATACCGAAGAGACCTTGGGAAGATATAAGCATGGATTTCATATTGGGATTACCAAGAACACAAAGAGGATATGATTCCATAATGGTGGTAGTGGACAAATTTTCTAAGATGACACATTTTATTTCCTCGCAAGAAGACTAATGATGGTGTGCATGTTGACCTATTTTTCAAGGAGATTGTGAGATTGCAATGATTACAAAAGAGTATAGTTTCAGACAAGGAAACCAAGTTAATTGGATACTTTTGGACATTGTAGGAGAAGATGAAGACAAACTAAAGTTCAGTTCAACATATCACCCACAAACAAATGGAGAAATAGAGGTATTAAATAGGAGTTTGAGTAACTTATTGAGATGTTTGGTCAAAGGTAAGGCAAGAAATTGAGATATAGTTCTACTACAAGCAGAGTTTGCATACAATAATTTAGTAAAATGGAGTGCGGGAAAGACACCATTTGAGATTGTGACAGGAGTACATCCTAGAGGATTTGTGGAGCTCAAAGACATCAGTATGGAGGATATGAGGAGTGCAAAAGCTGAAGAATTTACAGGATTCATGAAAACATTGCATAATCAGGTTTGGAAACACCTAGAGGAAATGAATAATAAGTACAAAGAGAAGGTAGTAAGAAAAGGAGACATAAGGAGTTTGTTGTTGGAGATGAAGTTATAGTATATTTCAGGAAGGAAAGGTTTCTAGTAGGAACATACAATAAGTTGAAGATGAGGAAGATTGGACCATGTAAGATTCTCAAGAAGTTTGATTCGGGAAATTCATATGAAGTGGAGTTATCAAAGGCACACGGTATATCACCTACCTTCAATATTGTAGACATCTATGAGTATCATGAAGGACATTCAAGTGGGAGTAACAAAGAAGTTGGATTAGAGGGGTAGTTACCACATCAACCACCAAAGCAAATTGAGTAGATCTTAGAGACCAAAATTGGAAGGAGCACTAGGAACAAGTAGTATAAGTAGTACTTGGTAAAGTGGAAAGGCATACCAATGGAGGATTCATCATGGATTTCTCAGGTTGAGGTGGACTAGTTTGGTTTTCCTCTAGCACTTGGAAAGTGAGGGACTCACTTTTCTTCCAACCACGGGTGTCTGATGCAGGAGCATCCCTGCTTGTAAAGAAATCCTATATCAACCAAAAAATATTTCTTTTTTTGCAATTTAGTTTGTAGATGTCTCAGCAGTTTCTTTTGTATTTTATTGCATTACTATTTCTCAACTCATGGAACAGGATATTGGTTCTACACGAGCTCATCTACAACATATCCAAATTTCAGGTGATTTGTATTCATTTGTAGAAAGTTATCGCTCACAAAATTTCACTATCAATTCTTAAACAAAGCATTTAGGGCCTAGTTGGCTTAGATTAGTTGAGCAGGCCTTTTTTTAAATGTGTGGAGCTTAATTGAACATCATTCAGGCATTTTAGGTCCAAGGGGAATTTTCTTGGAGATTCACAATACTTTCCCATTCCTCGATGGGTTATCTTTCATGTTCTTGGCTAACCTACACATTTGATCTTGCATTGGGTTTGTAAACCCTTGAGACCGACGTGGATCATAATTGGAGCTTGAGAATCATATTTAACATCATTTGTAATCCTTTGGGAAGCAATTAGTGAATTATTGATTAGGAGTTAGATATTTAGATTCAGCCTTCAAGGTTGTGGATTGTAATAAGGCCTTGTGCTAATTGTAATATCTTGTAATGCCCTATTGAGCCCTATTCATTCTACATATAAGGCATATGATGCATGTAAGTTTACAAGTTGTTGAATCAATAATAATTCATGTTTGTTGAGCATTTATTGTGTTATTTTCGTTGTGTTGAACTCTAGGTTGCATGTTTGGACAATCCTTTTGGACCCTCCATCTGTGACTACACCACTATTTAATAGTCAAAATGCTATCATGACTATCACTATTTATTATGGATATAAGTAAGAAGACTATGTGGTTCTAAGTCATGCCTCAATATCATTAGTTGTTTCAAACCTTGCATTTTCACATATTCACACTAGGGATAGGTCATGATCACAATGACTAAAATTTCATCCGATATTAAGGTAGATTTGGAAATTCAAACATGGCAAACCTTAGAGAATATAAACTTGGTGATGATTAATTGTCTTTTATTGGCTCAAACCAATATAATAGGGAACAAATTAATTGGAAAATCGAGTCCATAGCCATTTGATGCAAATTTCAACCTCAAGTTAAAGCATACTAAAGAGGGAGGGTTGGGCAAGTTTAAGAACAACTTCAAACCCCAAAGCAATTCCCTAAACACCTCCCCTACTAAATTGGGTCTCAAGGGCATCCTTCGGCCAAGGACTACCTCCATACCTACTTCCAAACAAGATCAAAGTCACATATAGTTCTCCTCACCTTAATTTCTCAATAATCATGCACATAGATTCCTATACCTAGGGTTTCATAACCACTCAAATAACTTTCCTCATGGAATTCAAATATAAATAATAATGATATTGTTAAGAATCAACTTATACTAAAAGACTATGCATAGCAACATAATCAATATAATATAAAGCCAATCATTTCAAAGCGTAAGGGAACAATACTCAAATATCATCTCAATACAACAATTATGAAAAGCCCCAATATGGCATCATGTGATGTCTTACTATAATATAATTTAAAGATATCAAACATTATAATTAGATTATATTATGTCATCCTTCTTAAATAGAATGCAACCTACATCAACAAGGCCACAAAAAAACTTCTAAATCTTTGAAATACTTGCAACAATAATTAGAAACTTGCTTTAAGCATGAACAAAACCCAAGCCATACACCATATCTGTTAGATTGCCATATGGAGGTATACATTCAATAATATAATATAATAATAATATTTCTAAGCTTCTAATTTCATTTACCTGGTAAAACTCAACAATATTATAATAGTCTAGTCACCAAATATTATAATAGCCTAGTTCAATGACTAGATAGTATTCTCATTTGTGACTTATAACTCTGATTTTAATGGTCAATAATAAGATATCAAGATGCTATATAATATGATTACAAAATGTGTATCTCTTAAATCAATCTCAAAAACATCGTCAAATTAAGCCAATTGTCTTCCATTTAGTAGACAATCATAACACAATTCATTATAACCATAGTGCCCTTCCCTCAACTCACATGATAGTTCCAATATCAAGGCTCTTATACTTAAGAGGTCAATAGTCATTATGTGGCCATATAAAGCCTTTTCCCCCAAATTTGGACTGAATTAACATAAGTATCATCTTGCACTTTAAAATATGTTCAATAAAATGTGATCCTAGTGTCACTAAATGAAGTCTTCATTACTTAAATTATTATGCAACAATGTGCCAAAGCTCATATTAATTAAATCTTATTCTTGGTGCATAATATAAGGAGATCTTTGCAGCTACAAATTTAACCTAAAACATTATGCCAACTTATTCCATGTAAAATCTTAAGGTAAGAATGTACATTACCTTCCATTTTTGTTCTCAAAAAATGAAATAATTTACCTTAAAGATTAGCTTCTAATCACGCAAGGATGACATAGTTTGAATGGATAGAAAACCCAAATTATTAGATCCATTTATGGACTTCATTTTGTAACCAACATTCCCACACTTCCCTTTTACAAGAAATTGACATGGTTTCAACACATATCAAGCTCAAGACTTCAACAAGGCTTAAAACTTGTAACTCAAAACCTTTTGAGAACTTAAATCCAAGCCAAAAATCTTTAATGTTGAATTGACTAAAACATCAACCCACCCACAACAATTAGTCTAAAATGGTTCATACACAAATATTAACCATACAACTAGATAAAATCATTCTAAGCATTCATAACAATAAATAAACAACAATTAATATCACATATATTTCAATCAACATTTCTCACCATAATTTGTGAGAACAATTCTACCCAACACACCAACAAATAATCATCCAATAGTAGTATGAATTGCTATAAAGGTAATGATCTAATAGCTTTCTTAAAATCAAAATGTAGCTACACCATGCTATTGCTAGCATAGAGTTGTATTTAGGCTCAAAACATGGTAACATATAACCACACGATTTGGTGATGTTAAATATCACAACATATTGGTTTTTGCTGTCCTAAACCAATATAATATACTAATGAGAAACCACTATAATATATTAATGGGAAACCCCTTCAACATTCATGTACAAGGATATCCCAATAAAATAAATTTCATGATTTTGATAAAATATTATCAATAAGGAAATAGAATTCAACTTTCCCATGCAAATTATAACACCACTATATTAATGCTAAAAATGATTAGCCCAAAAATACAAATCTTTAAATCATGTATTAAACTATCACCACGATCCCACGATTTCTAATGATATCAAGAGTATAACATTTAATCATGCTAAAGTTATGATTGTATCTTATTACTAGTTTAACCAAAAAGGATATAAAACTATGGCACAACCTAATCATCATAACTCCCTTAATGATATCACTCTCAAATGACCCAAGTTTGCAATGGAATATACCCTATGTTGGAGTTTCAAAAAGAAAGTGAAGAATAATTAGAAGATAACCATCCAATCTATTTTTTTGTTACAGTGATGTGGATTGTAAAATGCATAAGTTGGAATACTACCCACTTACCTCAAGAGCCTCACTCAACAAGATAAACACACGCACCACAACTCCACTAACTATAAGAAGAAACCTCTATGTGACACCATAGGACAATGTGGCATAAAATGCCAAGAATCTTAATATCCAAGCAAGCAAATACCATATTTGCAACAAAAAATCAAATCACACAAAGCTTGTCATGTATCTTGGACATGACCATAACAAGGTCAAAGGACCAAGGCCTTGCACAACCACCCATGGGGATGTGCAAGATAAAACACATGCACTTCCTCAACAATTATAAATTCTACCACTTTCTTGCCTCAACACTTCACAGAATAACAAACCCATATTCTTCAAAAGATCCTTGCCCACAATCACAACCAACAATTGTGTATAAACAAGTAAAGAGAGTGGGAGAGCTTCAACCAACAACTTCCATAGGCCATCCCCCAAACTTAACAATGTCTCATGATTCAAGGCCTCGTCCAATGATCATATTTTCCTCACCAATGAAGGGATGAACTAACATCACACACTCAATACACAAGTGCCTCTAACTTTTCTTATAGGCAAGAAGGCACAAGTGTGTAGTATTGGCATTTGCATTGTCGTCAACCACAAAGCAATTGGTCAAGTTCACTATGTTGTGGATGGAGGGGCGAAGGACATCCTTGTCAAGCCACATGAGAGCACTAAAGCAATAATCATAAGGTGCAAGGAGATGACACTTCGACATTCACTTGTACTTCAACACACAGATCACTTTCACCTCTTCTATCAACAAATTAAGATAGTTATGGTATGTGGGAAAAGAGGTCAATTCTATGCAGAAGCCCCCCTATGTGGATGTACACCACCACCAAAAGCTTTTCATCTTCACCCACACTTGGAAGATACACCCAACAAAACACCCTTGAGTATGTCAAATGTTGTCTAGGGAGGCCATGGCACTCCATCATTCTCAAGCAGCACCATCTCCATGCCCATGCAGCATTGGACGCTTCCCTCCATAAGGATTCAAAAGAAAGGAAATAGATCCACTCCCCTTTTTGACCTCCTTCCTCACGCCAGTAAAACTCCTCTTCTCAAAATCCATACTATCAACCAAGTTCGATAAACTCTACTAAACTTCTGTCATCTCACCATTATGCATTGATGGATGTCCATACCCTGTTCCAAAGCTCCCCACCATACTTTAATAAATATATTTGTTGGATACTGATTTGACAAAATGTTTATATTTATAAATAATTACAACTTTTGTGGATGTGAGTTAGTAGTTATAGCAGGGCTTCCATCTGTTCTTTCAAGAAATGTGAATGACGGGTTAACCATCTCACGTCTTAACCAACTAACATGGCACTTAAGGGTGTGTAATTTGACCCACAAGAAAAAAGGTCTGCAATTGTGGAAGCAAGAGCAAGCAAACAATTTGAAAGCTATTGATGAGCAGGTAATAAAGACTATGATCAGGAACAGGCATGTAAACAGATGGAAGGAAATCATCCTTGATAATGACGTACAACAGGAATGTTAAGAGGTAGATGGAAGAAATTTCCACCATACTGATAACTAACTTAATCAGAGACACTACAGATCTCAACTCAAGTAACATAAAGAGTTTTTCTGTTTTGTTGTTTATGCATTGCTTGTAGATAACACTTATTTATTTGATTGCAGCCTCCCATCCAGTTTTCCTTCAGGAGCTCTAATAAACTCTTGTTGGTGGACTTGAAGATTGTAATAGTTTATGTTTGTGGTATGCGGTACAAATAATATCAGATTTTCAAAGAAAATAACCGATGCAACTTCATCCAATAGAAAGTGTATCACGTTGCATGAGAGTATGGAAACAAATAAAAATCCAGGCACCTGCATTTGAACCTAAACAACTATGGAACATACTAATGAATGACTGTTTTAGACGGAAGACTAAATGAAATGCACCATAAATTCTAATTGAAAAGTTTTTTGTTTATTATTATAAACCAAAAATAGTTATTCAGTCAATGAATTTCATAATACAATTTTATTAGGTAGCAATCATTAAAAGAGATAGGGATCATAACAAATTCTAACAAACAAACATAGTTAGCAACAAATTTGCAATTAACCAAACATTAGCTAGTTGTTGCTCCTTACGAGAGGGATAAATGCCCACATTGATATTTTATTTTCTGTACTGGCTGATGGAAAGTGTAACTTGACTGCACCTATAGATTTTAAAACTAGGACTATGCTTTAAGTCAAATTAGATTAATCTCACAGTGTTCTACTTGTAGCCCAATATAACCACTACTGTCTAGCAATTTTACCAGGAGTATAACTTTATAATATAAGAGGATGGCATCCCTTGAGATAGCATAATAGAAAACCACACAATTGCAAAAGTAAGAAATTTGAAAAATTGGAAGCACATATGATACTGTTTTCCTTTTAAATGTGACAAGAAACAGAACATTGACATTGTCTACTGGGCTTTATTACATAGCTGCCCTAGCATCTGAGTGAAAATATTTCCTAGTCCTCCAAAGTCCAAACAACTCTTGTAGACTCAAAATCGCCATGCAATTCAATGCCTTAAGCACTCCTGCAGGGTAGGTAGAAATGCCAGTTAGAAGTTGCACATAAAAAGTAGTTCATACTCAATTAGATGCCAAATAAATAGTAACTAAGTTTGTGTTCAGTAAGTGAAGAATTCCACCGGCATTTCAATTAGATTTTTTTAATTTTTTTGTAGGATTTGACACAAATATGCTTTATCTCATCTTGAGATGGCATAAAACACGTTAGGGTCAAATCCCACCAAAAAAAATTTACTCCTAGATTCATTTGGTTTCTTGGAGCCAGCTTTAAAATTTCCTCATCAATGCATCAGTTAAAGGTAAGTTCTAAATCCAATAAGTTAATAACTGCAATTCAAACAGAATTCTAATTCTCTTATCCAGATATATTATGCCTTTAAAAAACTAGGATAATTAAGCAATAGATTTTAAACCATTTCTTAAAGTAGATCCCAGCTTGTTACTGGTTATTTAATTAATTATTTCTCCTTTCTGCTTGAGAATATATTTTTTATGTGATCAAAAACATGTCACCACAAACAGGCCCTGAGTTCTCTTAGATTTCTAAGACTTCATGGATATTGTTCAGATTTTAGGCAAAATCTACCGAAAGAGCAGAGAAGTTACAACTTAGGTTTGGCAGAAAGTCTTTGTTTCAGCTCCTCTGCAACAGCATCAATAAATTCTTCAGTATTCAGGTACTGTTCCCTTGACAACCTGCATTGAATATTTCCAACAAAATATTAATTTTCAGAAGGCTTCAATTTTTTACAATGCAAAAGTCAATAAACATGAAATGAAAGCCTACTTAGATCCGTGAGTGATGAGTGCCAGGTCCTTTGTCATTTTCCCTGCCTCGACAGTTCCTACACAGGCAGCTTCCAGCTTCTCTGAAAATTCAAGCAATCTTGGATTTTCATCTAGTTTTGCTCTGCCACAAAAGCAATAACAGTAATTAAACACATCAAAGATACCAGACACGAAAATCTAGAGCATTATTAGGACAAGCCAGTCATATCTGACAGAAGCTAGTAACTACATTATATCATGTAGTTGTAATCAAAACCATATATTTAGAATGTGGATCACACATGAATCATTGAATTTGTGAACCTGGAGATGGTACTACCTGTGTGCAAGCCCACGTGTCCATGCAAAGATAGAAGCTATGCTGTTTGTGCTAGTTTCACCTCCCTTTTGATGAACACGGAAATGCCGAGTTACTGTACCATGAGCCGCTTCAGCCTCAATAGTCTTTCCATCGGGGCAAACCTGTGAAAGAATTAAAATCAGGAATGAAGCAATTTGTAAAAAAATAGATTTACTAATTTCAAATTTATTTTACGAGTCCCACAGGGTGAACAGTTGCAAACACCTGACAAAATTCTATATCTAGACACTAATTTTGCGAACCTTCAACAAACTGGCAATGAAATTAGACTTGTGAAAACAGAAAAAAATAAAACTGCCTCCAAATTTAGTGATATGCCAGAATATTTTGTCTTCTCAAATAAATTGAGTTACAATGCAAGATTTGTAAATGATAAAAAAATAAACTCTGATATGGAGGATCTTGGATCTTGGCTAACAACCCAGAACAAGTCCTATTTAAATTAGAATACAGCAGACATTGACCTAAATTAAGCTATGCCATTTGCTCATGTTTATATTCAATTGCAACAGAAAAAACCTCTAAAAGTTTCAGGCTTGGAAAAGGAACTCTTCACAACTACATTTTAGACAAACCCATGCACACACCTGTGCGAGACATTTGAATGCATGCAGTTACATGAATGGATAAATGTGGCAATACATAATGTCCATGTACAGCTGCCATGTAGTGTACATGCACACAAGCATGCTGGCAAATGAGTGCTACGATAACTAAGAACCAATGCCACTAACTAGAGGATATGAAAATCGAACTTAACTCAGTAAAATATTCATTGGGGCATATGGAGCTCATGTCACAAATCTAAACCAACTTGAAATATGAATGAAGAATGGGGGCATAGAACATAATGAATGTATGCATATTTGCAGCAAATAACACAGAAGGGCTACTAAATAATTCCATGTTTATGAAGGGGGCTACTAAATAATTCCATGTTTATGAAGGGTTTACATGTAAAACAAAATGTGTACACCAAAATAATTGGGAATCAAACCACATTAATATTTAATAGTGAAGCAGATTACAATCTTACCAACACAGATGTCATCAGACCAAGAGATCCAAATCCTGAAAACAGAAAATTCAATTAGGTTTGCTTCTAAGGAAGGTACTCGTGTGTCTTTCCGTAAGATAACAATAGATATATGTAAGGTTAGATCTCATAACCAGTTCTAAGCCACATTTAATGAAAATTCAGTATTTTGCTCCACTTACCCTGTGCCAGGAAATCACTCTGCACATCACCATCATAATTTTTACACGCCCAGACATAGCCACCATCACTCTTCAAAGCATAAGCTACCATGTCATCAATAAGCCTATGCTCATACCTATTCATGGATTAATCATATGTAAAAAGTTATGACATGCCTGGCAGAATCAAAATAATAAACATTGTAATCTCCATATCACTCTGCCAAGGTACAAAACTAACCAGATTCCTGCTGCTTCATATTTAGCTTTCCAACTGGCCTCATATACCTCCTGGAAGATATCTTTAAACCTACCAAATTTAAGTCACATATAAGAAGAATTTTCAAGGATCTATGAGGATTCTTATCTACAGATTCATTAAGTATGATATCATGAGAAGTGAGTGTCGGGGACAAAGGTACAATCCTCGTATAGTGTACAAAACATACCTTCCATCATATTTTTTCAAAATTGTGTTTTTAGTGCTCAGGTAAAGTGGCCATTTCTTCAGGTAAGCTGTTGCCATTGATGCATCGGCAAATGAACGAATAGACTGCACATAAATAAATATCTCAGAAAGGAATACTTAAGATTTACTCAATTATAATATAAAATTATATTTGCTAATATGCTATAACACAGAGTGTCCATACCTCGTCAGTATTGTACATGGCTAACGCTACTCCTCCGTCTCCTTTGAAGTCATACACCTCCAACTCAGTAGTTTCCCCTCCTTTCTCTGGAACTGCATCAGTTGACAGAAATCATAATCACATGCTACAAAAAAACTAACGAAGCAGACATAGATGATTTCAAATCTCTGACAATGAAAGCACACTGATATTGGCGGAGCTGAAAGACAATAGGTTTAACATTCAATGTGTTCCCAACTTGCCGGACATTGTCCATATGGAAGTGATTCAAATTGTAAGTATCCTTGGAAGCAGAGTTCAAAAAACAACAAACGAAATTTACAACTGAAATCATTTAATCATACCAAAAACCATTTTGAGTTTGCCAGGGCCTTTAATCACGGCATCAGTTGCTCTATATTGGTCGCCAAAAGCATGTCGTCCAATGCATATAGCTTTAGTCCACCCTGCCAGTAGAAGACACAAGAAATGCAAAATTAATTTAATTGTAAATTATGAGCAGAAACTAAGACTCTCTTCAAACCCCAAGCAAATTATTACCTGGAACAAGCCGAGGAACATTCTTACATAAAATGGGTTCCCTGAACACGGTACCTGCAAGGCAATACACGGCCTTCAGGATTTGTCTGTCCTCTATTATTAATTTGATAGATATATTATGTTTTCATATGAAAACAAAACTTCCGAATTCTTACCATTCAAAATGTTACGAATAGTCCCATTGGGACTCTTCCACATAGCCTTCAATCCAAACTCCTTGACCCTAGCTTCATCTGCCAGATTATATGGATGCTTTAGAAAGCAAGATTTAGATGGACTAAACACCGATAGGATAGATTTTAATAAATCCATCTCAGATTTTATGGTAAGAAACTTAGAGCTACAGACCTGGTGTGATAGTCGCACATTTTATTGCTACATTGTATCTGCAAAATAAGCATAGAACAAAGATTAGATACCGTGAATTATGAATAAAAATAGATGAGATAAATATATACAAATCCACAAATAAAATATTCTCTCGGGAGATATGTAATCGACAGGACTGGGAGTGAATCCTGAAGGCTCGCAACAGGTGAATTATCTTCTGTAGTTTCTATGGTCCCATCTAGCTCTTACACAAAGGAGAGTTTTGGTTAAGAGAACTGAAGTATCAAAATGTTGACCTAATTATTTTGATCTTTTACATTCAATGGTCCAGGTAGGTAGGATGTAATGGATTTGAGTCTTGAAGGTGATGTAATCATTTTTTGAACTCTAATACATAAAAAAAAAAATTGATTTCTGTACTCATCTGAATTTAATTTATTGGATAGTTGTGTCATTTGTAATAGTATACTTCAATTTTCATGAATTATTTTAGCTTTAAAAAAATTTCTAATTTTTACTATTCACTATTTATGATATATAACTATAAGATATCGATATGTTATTTTCCTGTTTCCCAACTTTGAAAGTGATTTTTCCATAACATACATACATTTCATAAACTGTTTATATTACTCGTTTTTAGATGACACCGAATCTAAAAACACTGTCATCATACTTGTGCCTATCTGCTAGAATGGATCTGGAGATACCAAAATGAAAACTGACCGATCTTAGTTAATCAAACTGTTCTATGCATCTACAATGTCTAGACCTGCTTCTAGAATGCACCTCTATAATCATCCTGCAAATATACCCAATAACATAAAAGTGGGTGCATAATCCAAAGTAAACTAAGGGAATAACAAATTTTTCAAGTCAGACCGAAGATAAATAAACATTGTAAGAAAATAATGTTGACTAATATAATGCATAATTTCCCTTCGTTTTAGCCCATTGTCACAGAAGACAAGTATTAAAAGTTTAAACAGTAAATTGCAGTAAGGTTCTGAATGAACAAAACTGCTTTTTAGTATTTACTATTTACACAACAAAATTTGGAAAGCTTTATAGCAGAAAATAAACAACAATTAAAGCCAATTGTAGAAGAGGACCCAATAAGTCAAGTGGTCCCAAAAAATTATATAATTTGGAAAGCTTTATAGCAGAAAATATAGAACAATTAAAGCCAATTGTAGAAGAGGACCCAATAAGCCAAGTGGTCCCAAAAAAAAGTACTGCAATATCCCGATCCCAATGCCATTGACGACTTTTTTAACAGTAAATTGCAGTAAGGGTTGTTAAATTGCAGTAAGGGTCGGAAAGAACAAACAACTTTTTGCATAACAATATCCGCAAAGATTTATAGCACAAAATAAACAACGTATAAAGCCACTTGTACAAAAGGACCCAATAAGCCAAGAGGTCACCAAACTATAATTCATTATCCCGATTCCCAATGAATAAGTAATGTTGAATGCGCATTCTTCACACTGGAATGATCACAAATGTGGGTAAAGTGTCCCTTAAATCCAAAACCCTAGTGATACAAAAATATAAGTCTAAAGATATTTTGAAATATTAAATCGAACGTGAGCTTACTTCAATGTAGCTTCTGCGCTTTCAACAGTAACCTTGTCATCTGTAGCATCACGGTGTGGAAGCCCCAGATCAAAATATTTGATATCCAGCTCTAGAAATGGAAAAATAAGCTGAAAAGCACAGAGATCAAGACAATTTTAGAACCCCTCGCAGCCCAACAGAGGGATAAATTGAAAGAGCAAAATAAGAACAAGCTCGTACAATCTATATTACAGAATTGACATATTTACAACCCAAAACCCAGATGAAAATGAAATTTGAAAATTCAATAAGAGCAAGATTAAGAAAAGAAGAGAGCCTACCCATCTATTGCCATGTCACAACTATATACAGAAGACTAAATTGAAAGAGAAAATTCAGAAATAACTCATACTGCAAAACTGGCAGATTTACAACCCAAAGACCAGGTGAAGACTATATTTTGAAGTTGAATTAAAACGAGACTAAAAATAATAGCACCTACTCATGCATTGACATTTGACAACTATACCTAGTCTAAATTCAAGATAAAACTTGTAGTAGAAATCCTAAGAATGAATGATTGATTTTTAATGACATCAACTAGACCATCAGCCTATGGGAACGAAGTCTAATCTGATTAAACTCTTAAATCGGTAAGTGCAAATTAAACAAAAAATAAATTAAATTAAAGTAGAGACCTTACCTTTTCCTTGATCATTGTCCAGATAACCCTAGTCATCTCATCCCCTGTAAGAATAAAAACAAAAGATCTGAACTCAGCAACTCAACAAAGCGATCGAAAACCATGAAATACCTAACGAACCAAACAAAACTACTAATCTAAACCAAGATATCATATTGAATCAAATTCCAGTTAAAGAAACGAAAAAAACATAAATATTTCACAGAGCAAAATTCAATCCCCCACCAATAACACTGAAATGATTCAATCATACTCACCGTCCATCTCGACGATGGGATTTGCGACCTTGATCTTTTCGAATCCCATTGTTACACTTAAAATCCAAAACCCAGAACAAAAATACTTTTACAGAAAAAATTTAAGCACAGCCGCCTCTATACAGCACAAAATAAGGTGAAAAATACAGATTGTTGTATATCTGAGAAAAGTATGAACCGATCCGACTACCTATCGGATCGATTAAAAACGCAGAAATTCAAATGCAACTGAACAACACCAAAAATGAGGAAGGTTTAACAAACTAGAGAACAATGGTGAGTAGTTAGCATTGCTTCTTATAGTAGACGACAAACAGAAAATGCTTGGCTGCTAGCGGTAGTTTGGTCACATGGAGTAGCTGGGAACTCGGATAGTTAAACCGTCAGGTAGTCATACACCGGACTGACCGGTAAAGGCCTTCGACCTAACGTTATTGGTCGGTCAACGTGTGTAACCATCATTCGGTGCGGATTTTTATTCGGAAGGATTTGTTTATTATTTTTCTAGATTGATATAATTGTTGTGCTGCCTACCCATGACATCTTACAAAGACTTCACGGGGATGAGATCTGACAACCAAAATCCTTCATGATAGGAATCTAGTTGGACAATTAAAAAGATAAAGACTTTAATTAAATTTGAGATAATGAGCCTGAGTTGGAGGGGACATAAAAATTAAATGTGAATTTTAAATGAGTTAAATATAATATTTAGTTGATTATGAGATGGAAAAATATATTAATGATTAGTTAAAATGATGCATCTTTATGTTGAAATTTTAGGCTCTAATCAAACTAGTTGTGCATCACATTCAGCAAATGGTGTGAAATCTATAATAACAAGTACAAGACATGAACTAGTCATCTTTTTGAGCTTCTCAAAAGCCTCATGAGCTTGGCCGTTCCATGAGAAAGCTCCCTTTTTGGTCAT
Source organism: Sequoia sempervirens (assembly GCA_007258455.2). Classification (NCBI taxonomy): domain Eukaryota; kingdom Viridiplantae; phylum Streptophyta; class Pinopsida; order Cupressales; family Cupressaceae; genus Sequoia; species Sequoia sempervirens. Next base: position 108,812,813 of record VDFB02049217.1, on the reverse strand, counting down.
ATTAGTTAAGGATATCGTCAACTATGAAAAGACCCTAACAAATGTGTTGTAGTAGTTAAAAAGGCCAAAAAATCCTCCCAATTGTGTCAATGTGGTGGGAGTTGAACGATCTAAGATGGCTTGGATCTTGTGTTGATCCATTTAAACACCTTAAGTGCTAATGACATGGCCCAAGTTCAAGATCTTGATCACCCCAAACTAACACTTATATTCCTTACCAAAGAGAGTATGTTGTTGCAACATTCCAAGAATTGTATCCAAGTGCCTTAAGTGATCTTCCCATTATATATCAATATATCATAAAATAATACCAAAACAATTTTTCTCAGTGGGCCACTAAACACCTTATTTGTGACAAACTAGAAAGTGATGGGGGCATTTGTCAACTCTAATGGCATGACCAAGAGATAAAAATGTCCAAAGTGGCATCTAAAACTTATCATGTACACCTTCTCATCACACACATAGATGTGATAGTAGACTAATATCACATCAAGCTTCAATGAATAGACTACTCCATGCAACTTATCAATGAGCTCATCAATATTGGGAATAAGATATCTATGTGTTACAGTCTTTTGTCCAATGCTCCATAGTTAATCCACATCGTTATTGTGTCATCCTTCTTCATAAGAAATGCTAATGATGCAAATGGGTTAGAACTAGGTTTGTTGTGGCTCGTCTCTAATAATTATTTGGTGGCTTTATTTATCTCTTCTTTGTATATATGGACGGTGGTAAGGGGCAATCAAAATAGGCTTAGAGCTTGGGAGTGTATGTCATGACTCCTTCATGCTAGTACTTTAAAAACTTTATAATAGTTAATTAATATATATATATATAATAAAAATGATAATTAATTTTAAAATAATGATTATTAAAATTACATAAATAATTTATTAGAATTAAACCAAAAATATAAAAATATTACAATTCAAAGATAAATTAATTAAAATAAAGGATAAAATTTCTCTTAGATTTTATATAAGAGAAATTACTTTCTTTTAGTTTATCCTCATGGAATAAAATATTGAAAAAATAAAATGAGATAATTATGAGCGTAGTGTTAAAACTAGCAATCACACCTTGATGTGCAATGGGTACACCACCCACAATATTTGAGCCATGGAGAAAATCATAATCATTCAGAGCAAGTTCTAGCACTAACAATGGACAAACATGTGGGAGCAAATAAATACCTACCAAAAACTTCACCAATTTTGCATACCACAAAACATCAATGAGATTTGGCAAAAAAAGAGAAGCAATTTCATTTGGGAGAGCCATCAGGTGGCAACACAACTAATCTCAATCCAAGACCATAATAATAGCATCTGAGAATACTGAATACAAAAGAAATGATGAAGCTTGCCAACCGAGAAATAAACTATATTAAAATTGTTAAAAGTAAAATTCTGACTTTTATATTAAAACTAGTATATATATCTTAAATATTAATCTATATAATATAAGCTGAGAAATATCATTTTAGAGAATTATTTTATTTATTCCTTAAAAAAATTGAATTATTCAATTAAAGTAGAAACTTAATAATTTTGATAATGTTTTGGATAAGGATAAGTGATGGTGGATTTTTTTAAATAAATATTTCTAATGTCTCTCTTGCTTTTTGATTTTGTTTAAATAAATAAATATTGTTAACTCCATTTGGTTTTTTGTTTTCGTTTGTTTTTGATAAGGATAAGACTGTGGCCGTGGATTTTTTTTAAATAATTATTGTGTTGATTTTTTACTTTTTAAAATAAATAAATATTGTTAAATATTTGTTTCTTTTTTGTTTTTCTTTCACAGATTCTGCTAGCCTCCTATAGGCACGGTGCTGCCATTGTAGGGTTACGCCTCTCATTTACCTAAAATATAAGTTTATAAAGTTTAAAAGAAAAAAAACATTTTTTATCCTATCTTTTTTTAATTTAAAGCCAAGACTAGATAAGAATGCAGTTGTTTTTTCTTTAATTATATATTATATTTTTTAATATTTTAAAAAATTGACTTTTGAGATCATTTTAATGGTCTTGCATCCTTCTCTACAATTTTCAACCATTGATTTTCAAAACCAAACCATCCACTTCATATAGAGAATACCTTTGACGTAATTATCCTAAAATAATTATTTTTTCTTTAAAGTTTATATTCTATCTCAATTCTTATCCTAATGAATATTTTGAATTATCCTAAACATATTTTAGAAATTAAATATTGACAATAAGGGAATAAAACAATATTTAATTAATATTTTTTATTTTCTAAAACAATTAACTAATTGTAAAATAATCAAAAGAAAGCATTAGAAAATAATATAAATAAAAAAGAAAACAAATAGAAACAAACAAGAAGAATTGATGAGGAGATTGAGGAATTGTGAAAGAATTAGAAACAAGGGAAGGCATTGTCAACTAGGAATAGTGTATTTCGAGTAAGTCTTCCTAATGTATACTAAGTTATTGTAGATTTTAGTTTAAAATTGATTGAATTGTACAATCTCATGTAGATTTTTTATTGAAAAAAACTATTTAATTATATTTTTAATGAATTTTTTTATTTTTAAAATTTTATTTAAATTCAATACTTCAATTTTAATTAATTTAAGTTTAATTAAATAAAATCTTATAGTTAATTAAATAATTTAAATTTTATTATTATTATTATTATTATTATTATTATTATTATTATGGTTTGAAAAAAAAAAATTTCAATAAATAATTATATTTAAAAAAATAGTTTATAAGTAAAAAAATATTAAATTAAATATTAAAAACTTTATAAAAAATATAAAGTCTAAAAGACCTATAATAAAAATTAAAGTTAATTTTATTTATTTTTTTAAATTTAACTATAGTAAAAATAAAATTTTATAATAAAATTTAAACTTGATTATTTTGTTTTGTTCGATAAAAGTGGTTGTAAAAGTGGTTTGCGCTAGGTGAGGTCACAAGGGAGGACCTCATCCCCACAATTCAAAATTAAATCCCATAAATAGGCTAACTAAAGAGATAACCAATTACAAATTATCTCCACATTTGGAGTGGGAACGAAGATTCATGTCGAACTTTGCCCAGTTCTTCTTCCTTTTTCCTTTGCACCATGGTCCAATTTTCCTCTGGAGTACCAACACTTGCTTCCTCTTCTATTTTATTTGAGGTTATTTTCTCTCCCTTAGGAGACATTGTTTTTTAACATTCTATTTGGTTTTCTCCCTCCCTATTTGACTTAGAAATTTTTGCAACCTTATTGTTGCCCCTCTAGACAAGAGGAGGTTCAACCATGGCCCCTGGATTTGCAAGACAAACACTTGATTTTTCTTTATGACTGCTTCCTTAGTTGATTTCCTTTGGGGTTGCGATGTTGGTTTTACCCTTTTGGTCTGGGATCTCTTTTTCCACCTAATAATGATGAGGGGAGGCATCCTTCCATCAAGTGGTTTGACTATCAATTTTACGCTTTAGACACTAAGCAATAATATGCCCAATGTTAAAGCATCATGAAAATGTTGTGTGCATATAATTTGATGATCCCTCATCCACCCCCAAAAACTTTCTCAGCAAATTGCCTATAGGTTCAAAGCAAGAGTGAAACCATAATTGTAAATGAAGATTCGGGAGCCTACTCCTATAGTGAGATTGAAGGAGGGGTGCCACAGTTTTAACATCAACAAATAATGCTCGTAGATCCATTGATAGTCACATAAAATTATATGTATGTCTCAAATATTATCAAAAGCCACCATAAAGAAACCTTGTGCGCAAGATATATCTAGATATCCTAATCCAAAATGGGGCACCATGTATTTGAAATCTATTGGTGTAACACTGAAAGACTTAGTCTAAACTCTCAAAATCTCCCAACCAACCCAAACTCTATGAAATATGCTTCATTTTCTGCTACTTCTTGTTGGTATGTGGCGACTGATCATGCTATACTGTATAGCCCATGGTATACTGTACACCCCGGCCCCTATCCTTGCTGGGGTCCGGGGCCGGGTCGGGCCTCGGGCGGGGGTTTGGGGGTGGCAGCCCTCGAGAAAAATTTTCTTCCTACTTTTTCGTGTGATCACCGAAAAAGGAAAAAATCAACGAAAAAGGAAAAATCCGATTTTGTAGAACCCTAAAATTTGGAAGCTTCTAAGCTTGTTAAAAAGGGGTTCGGATGGGTATTACAGTATGATGAAAAACGCGATTATTTGCAAGATTGTAATAGGTTTTACACTGGATAATAAAAGTATTGGATGGTTGTGGTTTGGTGGATGTAGCCCAAATTGGGTGAACCACGTTAAATTCTCTGTGTTATGATTTATTTTGTGTGTGTTTTAGTTTCTCTGTTTTTTACTTAAATCTGCATTTAATTGTTAGATATCTACCATTTCTAACCCTAACACTTCTCACCTGATCTCATCACCCAGTTCCACTGTTATAGGAGAGGTAGCATAGCAAAGGGGTTGGATAGATAGTGACTCATTTGTAGCCCAAGCACTAGAGTTCTTAGGTTGCACCAAGTTAGAGAACTTTGGCGCCCCGCCTAGAGGTCGTGGCCTTAGCATAGGAAGCTTGGAGGTCTAAGATAGAAATGCATTGCCTTTGTTCATGGTGGCACCAGGATCCTCTGCCATATCCATTGCACTCCCCTTCACATCATAGTGTAGTTGTCATCGGTCATGGTTTTTAATGTTTGCGGCCTGAAACTGGAGTTTTCGCGTCTTAGATCACCCACCATCAATCCTTCACCTAACTCCATTCGGGCTAACCCTAGTCACAACATCTAAATCTTCCTTCAGGGGCGACATCAACGAAAAAGGGAAAAAGCCAATTCAACTTGATTTTTTTTTTTTAATTAATTTATTTTTTTGGTAAGGGGTAAATTCTTTTGAATCAGAGCTATGAACTGGAATAAAACCACTCAACAATACCACCCCAACAGGGTTTGAACCTTGGTGGCAAGAATAACAATGCCACCTTTAAACCATCACACCATGCCAATATTGGCTTTATTTATTTAATTATACTAAAATTAAAACATGATTTTATTTTAAACAAAATATTTATATAAATTTATTTTGTTTATAATTTATTTTAAAAATATTTTTAAATTAAAATGCTTTTAACATTATCTTAAGACTTAATCTTTATTTTCATTTTTTAAAATTTTGGAAATAAATGAAAAATATTAATTTTCTTTGTAATTTTTAATTATTCTTGGAAAAGAGGGTAGAAAATTATTAGATCGTCAGAAAAGAGATACAATCAAGAAAAATAATCATCAACAAAAGTAAGCAAGGGATTTAAATGTTTCCCAACAATACCACAACCTCACCACCACAAAAGATCCAAACCCTTTAACACTGTTGCCCATTAACTAGCCATATCCTCTGGAATCAACCTATCTAGATTTTGTACTTGATCTCGAGATAATTTCTCACATTCTTCAACCTTCCAATCCTCTAATTTCTCAAAGGCCTATTTAGCCAAACAATTAGCCACACCGTTCCACTCCCTTGGAATGTGGACAAAGGAAACTCCATCCATTAACTCACTTAGTCAAAAAATTGGTCGAACCACCGAAGCCAACTATCAATTGACTCCATCCAACTTCCTATCATGCAACATAGTAATCACAATTTGAGAATTAGACTCACACATAATCATACTCTAGCCCAGAGCACAAGCCCTTTCAAGAATTGTGAGGATAGTGAGACCTTCCATCATATTTTTAGTATGATGTCCCTTATAGATGGAAAAGAAGAAAAGGTCAACACTTGAATTGTCCCTCCCAAATCCTCCAACTCAAACATGCCCAAGGTTTCCCTTGGAAGAACCATCAATGCTAATCTTCAAAACTCCACTAGGAGGTGGAGACCATCTCTCGTCTCTCCAGGTTTTCCTTCTAAAATATTGACTCCCCTTCACCATTGTAGATCTTAGACCCTTCTCATAAAAACCAAACCTCTTCTTCAACTCTTCCTCTCCTACCTCCATGGGTGAAGAAATCTCACATTTTGTATACATTGTCTCATGAATCATACCCATAATTTGTTGCCAAAGCTATTGAACCAATGGTCTCTTCCCTTGAAATATTTTGTGATTCCTTTCCAACCACAACTGCCATGGAATACATGTGGGGCCAATGCTCCATGCCACTTGAAGAAAGAAGGCCTTTTGTCAAATTCCTCCCCAAACTCCTCCAAAACTCAACTAGAGAAGAAGCATGAACATAGGCCTAGTTCTAGGCTCCCCATAAAAATGTTAGATGTCTCTAGAGAAGGAGCACTGAAAAATAAATGAGAGGAGCATTCCTCACTGTCACTACAAAGAACACAAATAGATGGACCTTGGAAACCTCTCTTCTAGAGGTTACCATAGGTAAGGCACCTATTCCAATAAACCATCTAAATGAAGAAATTACATTCAAGCCAAGCAAACTTGTTCCACACATTCTTCCACCATGTAACTTCCATCCCTCTATATTTCTAAAATTTAACTCTTAATATCCAAGGGCCATTGAATATACCCCCCTAAGAACTGGATTCCATGCAAGAGTGTCACTCCCCCTCAAAGAACTACAAACTCTAATTGATCCTTCCATTGATAAACCACCTCTAACCCCAAACTCTGAGCTAATTTATAGTCCTCCACCCTGATCCACCCGACCTTGGTAAAATAGTTGTAAAGGTCCTATAAGTAAGGATATGTGAAAACTATAGGGGGAAATCATTTCAAGATTCAAACCAAAAAAGAACTACAAATCCCTTATTATATATCCAAAACAAGCCTTGTTTAATTAAATTAGTACCCCTTTAAGAGTGTCCCAAACCATAGAACCTTTACCCATTAAGTAGGTTCTTGGCACATCCTCATACGCCACTCCCCTCAGATACTTAGCAGTGAGGATCTTGTTCCATTTGAGATCCTAATTAATACACCACCTCCAATAAAGCTTGGCAGCCAAGGCCTAACCAAAGAGGCTAGCTTGTTGCAACCATCCTTGTGTGCTCTAATTCAATATTCAAACACTTATTAATATTCTATGGGTCCTTGTACTATAGCCTCAATGATTCTACCAATTGGGGATCTCCCAACATGTTTGCTAACTACCTCATTCATTTTCTCTCTTTTTTTATTCCTCTATTTTATTCTCCATACCTCATTATTTCTACTACTTTATTCATCCTACATCCCTTATTCATTTTATTCTCAAAAATTATCCCTAATTTGTCTCAATAGTAATGTCTTTTTGGATCTCCTCCCTTCTCTATGTCATTACTTCAGCGTCTTGTTCCACAAGAGCTAGTGCTTATTGCACGTATCACCACACCTCTCCATAAATATTTTTTCTCACCATGTATAATTTTTTAAAAATCCATTTTTTCACTTGTCAAAATTTTAACACTAATTATTTATTTGGTATGATTTCTCTCCTTATACAACAACAATCAAGGTCCCACAATGGAACCAAATGTTGACAAAAAATCTTGACCATAGTCAAAGGTTTAAATTTCTATTATGTGTAGTAATCCTCAATGTAATGTAATAGAATTAGAGAACTTAGATATGCAATAAATATGAAACAAATTATATTAAATTATATACATTCACATATGTACACCAATATATACATAAAATCATATATTAATATATGTTAATGACTTATGCATGTCTTATAATTTATTACTCATGCTTTACTCTCACTTACCATCTTCCTTATTCTCACATATATTTAATTCATATCATTCCACAATCTTATCTCCCACTTTTCCATTCTTTATATAGCCTCTTAATATCTTTTCATAATCTATTTCCATCATATTCTTTCATAATAACATGTAATTATATTATTCTCACAAATTTACCTTTTCTTTTATGCTATTTTACAATTTTATAGCTTATTTAGGCATATTAGAGTTGTTTTAAGCTATGGAGGTGGTATATAATGGATATATGGGTCTATAAATAACTTGAATTACATGTGTGGTGCCTCAAAACATTCTATATCTTGCCAACAATGACTAACAAAATTAAAAATCTAATTGTACATAAATTGCTTTGACTATCCAACATGGCTAGTGGGGACCCATCCAACTCTATCAAATGGAGACATTGAATTCTTTCTTTTATTGTTAACATTTATGTCTAGAAACACATATGTTACCATTTGCAAATGACAAAAAATAAACTATTAATAGGCACACAGTCAAAGAAAGCAAATGAGTATTAACTAAGACCACTTGAGGTTGGTTACCTAATTGTTATTGTTCACAATTACTTCCCTTAGACTACTAATTTGTGGTTACTAAAAATATCAAGTTAAAGAAGAATGTTGGATTTATATATTAATTTGTTCATGTAAATAAGTACACTTGTGTTGTTAGATACCCAAATTTTCCTTCTTTGAAACTCACTCTTATACCTAGAGGTAAGTTTATTTATTAAACTAAAAGAGGAGTAAAAATTTATTCAAACCAAAATAAAGTAGAACAAAGCAAGGGCATTACACACCCCTGTCAATCTTCACTAAGTGGTCCAACTTGATGAGACCATAAATTGTCTCATATTTTATCAAAGAAAATCATCGATTTCTTCCTAATGCATTAGTGTTAAAGTGGATTTGAGTAATGATTGAAAGTTCTTTAGTTGTTCAAGGTAGAATGTAAAGTGAATATTTGATTTATTTTTAGTAATTAAATGTGATCCAAATTTCCTCTAATATGTCTCCATGAAGTGTTTAAAATGATATAATGTAGATAAATGAGTTATTAAATAACTCGTGGTAAGATGAAGCTACAAAAACTTGCAGCTAAGAGCTCCAGATATCAACTCTAGACAAGGATTTGATGAAATTATGGGAAGATAAAGAAGACTCCAAACTTCTGACACATTTCAATATTATTCCAAAATTAATGAGCATCAATCACTCCTAAATAGTTCATGACAACTCATGAAGATCTCTTCTGCCACATTATCTTTCAATAACTCAACTTATCAAAGCAATTAAGTGTCATTAATGATAGTGAGATGTTCTTCAAGATAATCAGCAAAGATTTGGGCAAGAAAAAAAGAGAAAAATCCCTTCATTCACGTGGAGAACTGAAGGTCCCCTAAAAATCAAGCGCCCAGAAATTGTGAAAAATGCAATCCCAGTAAAACAACGATATCTCCCTTGTTTCTCAATGAAATTCAAAAATTCAATATGATCTTGGAAATTAGATTTGAAGGGATAAAAACCCTTTTGAGAATTTGGCGTGATTTGTAGCAGGGAAGGAGCAGTATGTGTTAGAAGATGATTGAGACAAAAGTGGTGTGATGGAGGACAACAACTTCAATTTTCTTAAAGTTTTGTAATGGCCCCTCAAAAATAGAATCTTGGATCCACATTCTTAGTGGATTGGTTGGATAGATATAAAATATGAATTCTATAAATACAATGTAATCATTTGATCAAAGGGAGGGGATTAGAAAGGCTTGTTTTAGCCTGAGGAAATAGGATAGTTTTAGTTTCATTTCCAGCAATGTATTTCCAACTTTCTAAGAGTAAATTTGAATTCAAGAAAGCTTTTCATTTCCAGCAAGTGTGAAGTAGTTTATCCTTTTCAATTCTTGCAAGGTTTCCTTAGATTAGTTCCCTTTCATGCAATTTTCCTTTCATGCAAATAGGATTTATTATTGCAAGTAGAATAGACTGTCAAGCAAGTTTTCTACTTTCTCTCTTGTAGACAACCATGGACACCACCTTGGATTGATAAATTAAATGATGAGGATTACAATGACCCCATCACAAGTTTTGTGAAAAATCCAGAGGTAATTGAACCCTATCCACAATGTTCTAATTATGTGAATGATCAGAAGCCCATTTGGCCAAACAATCTGCAACCCCATTCCATTCTCTAGGAATGTGACAGAAAGTAATAGATTTCAAGGAAGCACACAGATTAAGAATATGTTTTATAATTGCATCCAAATGCCAACTGACATCCTCTAACTACTGCCTCTTCAGCAAGGTCACCACCACCTGAGAATTAGATTCATAAATGATTTGTCTCCACCCAAGAGTGCAACCACACTCCACAACATATAAAATGGCGAGATCCTCCATCACATTGTTAGTATGTAGACCCTTATAAATAGAAAAGATAAACTCAACAGTCCCAAAACTATTCCATCCAACACCCCCAATACCAGCATGACTAGGATTTCCTCGAGAAGAACCATCTATGTTAAATTTGAACACATCATGAGGAGGAGGACACCAACGCCCCTCCCTATTTATCTTTTGAAGATGATGTCAATATCTATTTCTCATGATCTGGCCAGCACCTTGCACAACACCACTTTGAAGAGGAAGGTTGAGACGATTGCAACAAGCAACATCTCCTAGATCCACACCCTCAGCCAAGTCACACTTAACTAAAACAGTTTCTCCCAAAGAATGAAAAATTTTCCACCATAAATGTTGGACAACCAACTTCACATCTTGAAAAATCCTACAATTCCTCTCCAGCCAAATATGCTAGATAATAAAGGTCGGTCCAAGAGCCCAAGTAACCTGAAGAAAAGAATTCTTAATAGGGGCCTTCCCCCACTGGGCAAATAACTCAGCCAAAGAAGAGACATGCTAGCAAGCCTGGTTCCACACACCCCACCATAAGTGTCATAGCTCCCTAGAGAAGGAACATTGGAAGAAGAGATGAGAGACACTCTCCTCACTATTACAACACAAAAAACACATTGAGGGACCCTGAAACCCTCACTTGCATAGGTTATCCCAAGTAAGACACCGATTCTAGACCACTAGCCACAAAAAAATTATACTTGAGCCAAGAAAATTTGTTCCACACGTACTTCCACCAAGGAACCTCAGTGTCCCCAAACATCTGCCTAACCAACTCTCCATAACCCATTGAAATAAAAGTGCTTACAGATAAATCACTGTTACTCAATCCAAGACATCTTGCCCCTCCAAGGTATTGCATTCATGCAAGGAAATAATCTAAGCCAGCTCTTCCCTATCCTCCTCTGACCCTCCAAGCAGCCAATCTGAGGAGTGCTTCCATCTAAAACTAGTAGCCAACCCAAGACTTTGAATAGTCTTATAATGCTCAATTTTATTCCAACCCACAGTAGTAAAATGTTCACAAAGAGGCTGGAGGTGAGGGTAAGCAGAAAGGATAGGAGGATGACCATCCCGAGAATCCCACCAAAAAAGAGCCTGAGAACCTATGTGATAGATCCAAAATAGCCCCTTCTTAACCAACTGAGCCCTCGATTTCAAAGTATGCCAAATCATAAATCCCCTTCCTTTTAAAGGGTAGTGAGGAACATCAAAAGTGTTAACATCCTTAAGATACTTGTGGGTGAAAATACGGGTCCAAAGCTAATTCTGACTAGTACACCAATGCCAATATAACTTGGATGCAAGAGCTTGCCCATTCAAAACAGCAAAACATAAGCCAAGGCCCCCCTCTTTCTATGGCCTACACACAGTTTCCCACTTAACAAGACTCCACTTCACCATTTGTAAGTTACCACTCCAAAGAAATTATCATGAGAGAGCATCAAATTCCCTCAGGAAATACAAAGGAGCCGCCTGAACAAAACAACTATAAATAGGGAAATCCTAGATAATAGACTTTAGAAGAGTCACTCTTGTAGTAGTAGATAGCCAACGATGAGTCCAATTAGTGACCTTATTGTGTAGCTTATCAAGAAAATTCTGCCAGGAAGACCTGGGCTGCCTACCAACAACAAGAGGTATTCTCAGATAGAGAAAGGGAAGATACCCAATCTAAAACCTCAAAATATTAGAAATATGTCATTGAATAGCTTGAGTATTGAAAAAGTAGATAGATGACTTGTGTTCATTGTCTTTCTGACCTGAAGCAACAAGGTAAATATCCAAGGCCTGCCTAAAAGAAATAGCCTCCTGAAGGCGAGCCCTCCCCATAAGAGTAGTGTTATCCACAAACTGAAGGTGAGAGAGATGTGGCAGCCCATTGCCCCAACACCAACCTTGGATCATGCCCTAGGAAACCCAAGAATTAAGAAATCTGCCCAGACCCTCAGCCATAATAATAAACAAATGAGGGGAGAGAGGATCTCCTTCATGGAGGCCCCTAGAAGCCACAAAAACCTCATAAGGTTCCCCATTCATAATAATAGAAAAAGAGGAAGAGGTAACACAACTCATAGCCCAACTGACTCAATCTGGACTAAAACCAAAGCCTAAGAGAATTCATTGCAAAAAACACCACTTAACTCTATCATAAGCTTTGGCCATATCCACTTGATGAACATAGATTTCTCCCTAGAAGTCACCATAGAGTGAATGAATTCAGAGGAAACCACCACCCCATCTAGGATCTATCTACTAGCCACAAAACCCCCTTGCTCCTCAGAGATCACAGAAGGAAGAAAAACTTTGAGCCTCTCAACAATAAATTTAGTAATAATTTTGTACAACACATTACAAGGAGCAATAGGTCTAAATAATTTGAGTTGATCTACACCTTCCTTTTGAGGAATGAGAACTAAGATAGTAGAGTTCAAGGCTCAGAGCATTTGCTTATCGCGAAGAGAATCCCGAGCAACCTCTAACAAATCCAAACTTATAATATCCCAAAACTCCTAAAAAAATTCAACAGGAAATCCATCCAGACCTGGAGCTTTACCTTTATTCATCCCAAAAACGACCTCTTCCAATTCAGACAAAGAAATTAGGCGGATGAGGAAATAATTCATCTCATTGGAGATGAGGGAGGGAATGCAAGCAAGGATCAAATTCTCCTCATCTTTTGCAAGGGTTGAATCCTCAGAAAAAAGAGCAAGATAAAACTATCTAGCCTCATGAGACAAAACCTACAGAGAAGATATGTGGATCCCTTCCAAATTAACTAGAGAGGAAATAAAAATCCTATTATGACGAGCTTGCACAAAATGATGGAAAAAAGCAATATTCTTATCCCCATCCTCAAGCAAATCAATTTGAGCTTTTTGCTTCTAGAAAATCTCCTCTTGGAGCTCCCACTCCTCCACTACTCTCATAGCCTAGGATTCTGCTTTACCTAAAGCATCCGAGAAACCACAATCCTAAATTTGGTGAGTAATCACATCAAGGCACGCCTGAGCATTCCTCTTCATAACCTTTAGGTTGCCAAAACACAACCTATTCCATCTCTTAGATTGAAATTTGACATACTGAAGTTTCTTAACAAAGGTGTACATAGTTTTACCATAAGCAGGGCCTCAATCACGCCACCACTTGGCCATAAGATCATGCAAAAAAGACTCCTAAAGCCACATAAGCTGAAACTTAAAAGGAGGATTCTTGGGAACTCTAAAAGAGATTACTGAAAGTTTAATTGGCCAATGATCAGAGCCCCTCTAATCAAGAATCTCAGAACTAGTAACCCATCTACCTCCCACCCAAAACAAGAGACAAGAAACCTCTCCAACCTTTCAAAAATTGCTTCCTCTCCACTCTGTCTATTATTCCAAGTGAAAACCCCATTGGAAGGCTTAACATCAATTAAAGCTAGAGAAACCACATTCTCCCAAAAAATATCAAAAGCAGGCCCTAGTCGAGGCAACCCACCTCTTTTCTCCTCCAAACTCAACACAGAATTAAAATCACCAGCTAAGACCTAAGGAAGATATGGATCACATGATCTAACATACCTTATATGAGCCCAAAGCTAGATTTTTCCATGACTATTAGTCAGGGCATAAACATTAGTAACCAAAATGGTCTCACCTATTTCCAAAGTAGAGGCAACCATGGAGATAGTAGAATGACTAGAAATCCACCATAGTGGAGCAATCTTTCTTGGGTCCCAAAAAAGAGCCAAACCCCCATAGCTCACCTGAGAACCAATGCACTGACACTGACCAAAATACTAGATATGAGAAGCACACTGAAGCATGAAATCAACTAAAAGTTTAGTCTCCTGAACACAAAATATGTTCGGAGAATGGACAAAAACCAAATCATGAATAGCATTTTGACATGAGGTGCTATTCAACCCCCTTACATTCCATGAGAGAAAAATCATGGGGGAGATTGAGAGAAGTGAACATCAATGGGTTTAACAGACCCAGATTCCACCAGCAAATCTCCAATACGTTTAATCTTCTCAAGATCCTTCTTATGACCACTTTTAGAAGAGTGTTTAGATGATCCCTTCATAAGGGTGTGTTGTTGCACCCCCAAGGCTAGAGAAGACCCCTTGCTCTTGCCAAAATCTAGCCCCTCCTTTGCCAAATCTTCCAAAATAATATCATCATCATCCTGCATAGGACTGTTTAGAGACATTAGATGATCCTGCATGCCCTGTGAGAAATGAAGATCATGTCTGGACCCTTGTCCCTACACCACATCACAACCCATACCAACAACACCAAAAGGCACATCCATCAGGATTCCTTCCCAGGTTGAAGTGTCCAACACCTCAAATCGATTAAATTCCTCTTTAGTTTGCCTGTCCTTCAAAGATATCTTCTGACCACGACCCTTAGCCCGATGCTTAACAGGCACAAATCCATCCTTATTCAAATCACCCTCCATCATGGAAGATTTCCCTTTATCCTCAACAAATTTTGGTACCAAAGAGGAAGGGGGGCTATTAGAAGGAGGAGCTTTATTAATCCTAAGAAATTGCTTCTGAAGATGTCCATACTCATGAAAAATCTGACAATGAAAAGGAAGGGATTCATAATCAAGTTGTTGAACCCAAGATAAAGAACCAAGACAAATTTCTAGAGAATTTGACCAGGGATTGTTCAAATCCATCTCCCCATAGATCCGAGCAAAAGAAATAACCTTTTTTTCAAAGGTTTGTTGAGCAATTGTAGCAGGCTTGCCAAGAAGAGCAACAATCGATTGCAAAATATCTTCTCTCTAGAACTCCAAGGGAAGTTGCAGTAGATAGACCCAAATAGGAACCCTTGACGACAATTCTTCAGGAAAATTAAAACCATATGCCATGGTTTGATAAATAAACCAACATGATTATAAAAGTAGGATCCTCCCTCAAAAACCCAATTCCTATTAGCTATATTGGAGAAGAAAACCACAAAGTAACTATTTGCAGCCACCATAAGCTCCATGTCTCCCTCAACTTGCCATGAATGCCAAATCCAAGCTTCCAAAGCCAACAAAGGTATAAAGATCCCAAGAAATTTGTAGATAAGAGCATGTCTACTCCAATAAGAGACATCATCAACAACAAATTCAAGAGAAATGACCAAAACTGACCTATCTTGGCTTCTAGGCATTCAACCATTCACTTTCTTCAATTTAGGGTCCTCCCCCACATAAAACAACTCTGACTGCTAAGATTTCAAGCTCGAAGAAGAACCATTGTGAGACACCATTGCCAGCCACCACCAAACTGTAAGAGACCTAATGCTCTACCATAATCGAAACAAATGACTACCCCCAAACTCACTAAAGGCCTCACCCAACAGACATTAAACAACCCCAACCAAAGAAGAATGAGCTGAAACAAAAAGGATCCTCCCCTAGAACCGTTCACACCTCCACAGCCACCACACACCCTCAACAAAAGAAGACAAACTCATAACCAACAGGACAAAAACTACACCAAGCTAGCACAGGGCACCCCAAAATGTAGAAAAAAACCCACCCACTTGAAGATCTTAACTTGCGGCACTAATGCCAAGATGATGAAAAACATGCAAAGAGAGGGAGAGACATGCAGGTTGCGGCCTACTACAGGCCACAAGCCCATAGAAACCCTAGCGCCCTTAGCTTCATCTCGAGGGAATTTTAGAGGTAAGTTTATTTATGAACTAATAGAATTTTGTGAAATTTATGTTTCATTTAACTCATGATGTGATCTTTAAAATTTATTATCTATTTTTTTTTATATGTAAGATGAGTATATTTATATTAATTAAAGCGGAATACAATTGTCTGCCCAGTAGGAGAATTTCTTCAAAAATCCAAAAGACCAACCACCTTCCACAATCAACAATTAAAGCCCAACGACCAAGCAATAAGTCTACCATATACACAAGAAAACTATCAGAACGTGAGCAATTACAAAAAACTAGTTAAGATACTAAGCCGCCACCAGGGTTTTCCACCAGACGAGCATAAACAAACCCCACCCACAAAGCACAAAAAAATACCAACAACTACATTACAAAAACTTGTTCAATTTTGCAAATTCCCCAAACTCTATTTTCCAATCCACACCCCCAGCTGCCATCAAGCCAAAGAATTTCTTTAGAAATTCAACTGCGGCCCCTACTAACATTCGGTGACGCATCAAACCCAGACCGTGCAAATCTAGGAGAAAATGACAAATCTTTACCGTGTCCTCCGTTTAAAGCCATTCCACATCACAAGGCCTTAGGCATCCTTTTCCTTCAATCACCACTCTCAGAGCTTCATCCACACCTTCTACCAAGTCCTCCTAGAACATTTTCACTAGAATTTTCTTTGCTTCAACTTTCAGAATCCTCAAATCCAAAAGAGAAGCTAGGAAATGCGAAGAGACATGCCAATTATCTCACTCGTACTCCCCATTCTCCAAATGTCCTGAGCCTAGAACCATCTTTTCCACCGCCACTACCAATGGATCGTTATTCACCAGAATTCTCTTTAATCTTTGGTCTGTGATTTCCCTGAACATAGCTTGTCTCATTGATGACTTCAAAGAAATTGGCATATCTACCCCAAAACGAGCAAGACCCAACACCGAAACCTCAATCACAAATTCCAAACCCTTCACCATGTGCTTTTCTGCTTCGAATGCACTCGACCTTATAGAGAAAAAATGTATGCAAACACCACACCCACCTGTTAAGAAAATTGCAAGCGAAAAATGACTTTGGCCTCCCATAAATAAGGAGACACAACCCGTAAGACCACCATCATCATCCGTAAATGGTACCCTATCCAGCGTGCGGAGCGTCCTTGTAAGGAGGAGGAAATACTTCCCCATAATGTTTGCTCATGAGAATGCGTGGAGGTAGGAGCTTTATATGTCCTCAGCGTCATGCCGAGAGCCATCAACAAGACATCCCTGACACACGTTTCCATAATCGTTGTCGTCGTACCATACCAAACCTTGACACACGTCCACTGTGGCAACTAATGCCACCTCCCTCCGCCACCTCAAAGGGATTCCCTCCCTACCTCCCACAAAATTTATTATTTATTAAATAAAATTATAATACCCATTAGTTTTTCCCACTTCAAATAAAATTATTCTTAAAATCACTATTTTGGAGAAAGGGAAACTAGTTCTAAGAGACCCAAAGAATGAAGCCCAACAAGCTTCATGAACACATTATGATCATAATGACTTTCTTCATCCAATGAATTAGATCTTAAAACTAACAAATGAATCTCATTGGAAAAAATACCATACAAGAACATTTAACAAGGTAAGCAAAATCTTCCAACTTACCAAGAATAGGGCACTTAGAAATAGAATCCAACTTATTTACAACTTCACTAACTACATTTGTAGAAAGATGAGTATAGACGATACACGTGAACCCTAGGTATATCCTTGCAAGCTCTTTCATGCATAAAAGAGCTAAAATCGCTTGATTAGATCCTATTGATACCACCCCACCTAACTCATTACCAACAAGCAAAGAGCATTGTTCCCCAACAAGAGTGGAAGATGTGCCCCTAAGACCAAAAACAAATGCATCAACCACCATATTGAAAGGATATGAATTTTAGAAGGAGAAAAATTAGGTTCCATCACACCCAAATTGACCAATCTTCTATTACCATTACTACTAAAATAATTATAATAGTATAGTAAAGTTGTATTATATGCATTTCATATTTGTTATGTAAAATAACATTTAATATCTAATCTAATTCTACTAATATACATGCATGTATGTACATTCCTACTATAGTCAATGCTAATAAGGCCCAATAGTTGATGTGAAGAAGGCTAAAGTGACATGTATCCAACGCTAGGTTGACCCAAAATTTGATGCACTTATGTAAAATAGGTACATCAATGTTGGATAAAATTGTATCAACTCTTCTAGTGTCAATTTGACACAATCTTTTTCTTGATTTGATATTTTAATACATCATTTTTTATGTTCATTTGACACTAATTGCAATGTGTTTCACACTTTATGTAGTATTGTTATGATTAGATTTCAGCTTACAAGGATTTCCTATTAGGTAGTACCTCCACATTTTTAAAGCATGAACTATTGTTATTAGTGCCAAACTATGGACAACATAGTTTTTCTCACTCCTTCAATTTTTGTAATTCACAAGCTAAGTTGTGTAACTCATAAGCCACTACTAGTTCATCTAGGTACACCATCCAATCCATTGAGTGATATATTAGTTCACACAATGAACTAACCACTTAAATCAAGTATCAACAAGTTGAGTGTTGGTATTAGTGCCTTTTTCAAGTTTTGTAAATGTGGATTCATTTGCTTGAGTCTACACAAATTAATTTCCTTCTCTTTATAAGGAGATGATTGGGTTTACAATTTTCTCACATGATCCATTGATACACCTTCCTTCAAAATAATAGGACCATGACAATATTTTTATCTTAAAAAAAGAAACACTTTGACAACTTTCCATAAAGCTAATTTTTTCTTGGGTGCTACAAAAAAGTTTCAAATGGTATCCATGTTCTCTTTGATTTCTTTAATAGGTAATTATGCCATCTAAAAAGACTAATATCTACACATATTGTTCATTAGGTTCTTAGTGGTTACAAGTGCTTTTGTTAACCCAAAAGGTAATAAGGTGGTGAACTCACAATGACCATATCTTTTTTTTTATTCAAGGGGTAAACGCTTTTGAACTGGAGCTATGAACTGGAATACAACCATTCAACAATACCACCCCAACAGGGTTTGAACCTTGGTGGCAAGAAAAACAATGCCACCTTTAAACCATCACACCATGCCAATACCGACACAATGACCATATCTTATCCTAAATACAGATTTATGAATACTTTCACCTGTGATTTACCATTGGTGATAATCAATACTACAAATCAATTCTAGAAAATATCATTACCCCACTCATTTAATCAAATCAATCTTTATTCGAAACAATGAGTATGCATTTTTAACTATAATCTTATTTAACATATGATAATCTATACATAATTTAGAATTGTTATTCTTGTTTACAATCAAAAACATTTTTAATCATATGAATCTCTTATCTAAAAATTCTTTTAATTATAACTTGAATTCTTACACATCCATAATCCTATAAGACTACTGACAACATAACAAATGATAAGTAGGAGGTGTTTTCCAAAAAGTGTCAAATTATGATATTGCTATCAGGATTCATGATAATGAATGGTCCACTTAACACTCATCGCATCTAGGTGATGTTCACAAAGGTGAAGCATTGGGCCTTCTCGGGAGGTCACTTATCCCAGTATTACTCCAACTCAAACACACTTAACCATGAATTTTTTCCCAAGATTAAACCCACTTAACTTGCAACCCCATTTGCAAAACCTTGAACAAGTGTTGTGCCTTATGAAATATTCATTATAGAGCCCCTTTAACTCATAAAAAATATGTAAGAAAAAAAAAAATACATATAAAAAGACATATTAACAAACCCTTTAAAAAAAAAAACATGATACTAAGGAAACCTTAATAGATTATTTTTTTAAAGCCCTTGGTTCTTCAATGGTGCTATGGAGAACTAAGACTATGCCTTTTGTTGAAAGTGAGTTGTATCCGTGCAATATAGGAGGAAAGACAGTTAAAAGTTAAAAGCAAATATTCTCTCTTGTGCTTTCGGAATAGGAGTATATGTGAACATTCTCTTACTTTTTAAGTATCACTTTTGCATTTTTAAAAGCGACCCTTTTACTTAACCTTTTTGGGCTTCCTGCCATTGCATATGAGGTTACACTTCTTCCACACATTTCACCTTTACGTATTAAATTCCCACTCGAAAAAGGGCATCTTATTATTGTGTTATATATTTTATATTAGATTAAGAAATCAACAAAAAAAAAACAAATTATTACAAATTTATGGGTATATTTTAGTGATTTTATTTTTATAATATTAAATTATTAAATTATTAAATCTTTTAATTCTTGTATGGGAATATTTTTTTTTTTGGTTGGTAAACACTGCAAGGGGCAGTACCCTATATTGATTTTCAAAAATTTACAGTAGAAGTAGCATGAAAATTTGGCAGGTCTTTTATGTAATATTGACCACCAGATCTTCCTGATTGTAGTACACATATACATGCCAAAAATTGGTTTCCATAACAGTTGCAGGTAGACCATAAGAAAACCAAAAAACCATGGTAAAATACCCCACACCTGGGACTGACACATAGCCTAAAATTCATAAACTAGGGAAAAGATCATTACAATGCACATATATTCAAGACCCATTCTGAAATGTTTCCAAACCTCAGAGACCTTCCTCTTCATCGACGACGTCACAGTGCTTCAGGTACGCCTTGAAACTGGAAATTGTGGGGCAGTTGGGGCTGCATTTCCTATGAGCCGGGTCTTTAGCTTTCTCTTCTAGGTCTCGTTGGTCATTTTCCTGCCATTCCTTGCCATCACCCAGGCCCCAATCCTGAACATCATCAATGTCAAAATCGTCCTCCAACTCCTCATCCTCAACATACCTTCTGACCCAACCCCTTGGCAGATTTGTTGTAAGCTTTGCAACCCTGAGAAGGAAGAAGATGCTCCTGTCCCTTTCTGCCCATAGTTTCTCAAAGCCTTTAGGGTCTATGGTGCGAATCAACAAAAATTTCATGACCTCGTGGCCCCTCACACACAACATATAATAGTTTTGTGGCATGGGAATGTATGGGAATATATTATATTCACATAACTTATTTAAATTAATTCAATAAATAATATAATTAATTTAGATTTAAGACAATATTGATATTGAAATTAAATTTAAAATTTAAATAAATAAGATAAATTATTTAGCTGGATTTTGAAAGGAGGGAAATAATGTTGAAGATATGGAAAATTGATTCACTTATATGTTAAAAATTAGCACTTTGATAAAACAAAAGCTTCAAAATTTATAAATTGTATGTGCTTTGTTGTTTAAATCTACACCCATGAAATTAATTTGGTGTGTAAAATTAAACCAAAACACCTAGAAGTGAACTAGCAAGGAGAAGATGACTAGCAAGTTTTCCTAAGCTCACTATACATGTTTGAAGTAAGGTGGTGTCTACAAACATCAATTAGGAACTTGTTAAGGTGGGTCATGTTCTCTTCATTTAAGCCCCTAGGTTGGTCAATTCATCTCACATGCCACCTTAAAGGAAGTCCCCTAGTCTAATATTTTTCATGTACACCTCGCCTCGTAAGATAAATATTCTTAGCCCCTTTCCAAGATTTTGGATTCTAGTTTAGTAGCTTTAAATTACAAAGGTTCAAACTTACACTTTGTTTGAACCTTTATTGCTCCATTCATTCTATTATCAATTTCTAATTGTAATAGATGTATCCCTACAAGGTTTTGGAGGTGTATTCGAATATAAGATAGAGGTGTGGTGGCATGCAAATCCCATAAGTTGAAGCCTTATAAGATGAATATAAGTCACACAATCTTTAGCTCACTATAATAATGTATTCACTACAAAAATGGAGGAATTTTCCGAGTCAAACCTTTTGAGATTAAAACAAATCACTTGGAATTGAAATAACTTTTTACTCAACCTAACCTTAATTCTTGGTAAAGGTGATGGTTAGAGTAAAATGTGTCAATATACTCTAACAATGGATATATTGGATTAAACACGTTGAAAGAAATGAAGGAACGAGTTAAGATAATCAACCCAAGGATGAAAGAAGCAGTTGAACAAACTAAGAGTTATGCAAATAAGGGATGAAAATCTATGTAGTTTTAAGTTAGAGACAAGGTCTTATTATGAGCTAAACCACATAGGAGCTCCATAAATTTTGGAAAGGCAATGCATATGACCTTTGAAGTCCAAGAAAATATCAATTCAATCACCTATTGACTAGCTTTACCACCAACTCTTTATAGGATCCATATTATATTCCATGTGTCACTTCTTAGGAAATATATTTTTAACATAACCCATGTGATTAATTAGGAAGTTTTTGAGGTGCAAAATCTAGGAATTCTAGTTGTGTCTAGTGCATATGGATGTTTGAGCATTAATGATTTTAACTTTATAACTATGACATTAAAAACCACAAGGTCCAATAACATCAATATTCTATAAAGAATGCTACCTAGGAGCATACAAAGTAAATGAAAATATATTTTCCTAATTTATTTTTAAAAGATTAGCTTTACATTTGAGCTTAAATTAGGGGGAAAGGATGGAACACCCCACAAAGATATGCTATATTTATGACTATTTAGTTTATAATAATCAAACTAATTGATTACTATTATTTATTTTGATTAAGATGGATTAAATAGTATGATTAATTATTTATGCACTTGTCTAATTACTCTACTTAGTGATTATCTACATGATGCTAATTATTATGATTATTGATTTTGTAATAGCTTATGTTTATTTGAATTACTAATCATTAATGTATTATTTCATATTTAATTAAATGGTGACCAATATTTTTTAACTTTTTAGGTTTATGAGGACACATCCTTGATTAGAGTGAGAACATCACATGGAAGAATGATCTCATTGATAATTAATGACATGGACATAATATGGATGCAATTGGATATACCTTTAATATAATTGATAAGCCACGCCCTAGGTTTTTGGTTTGTGTGGTTTACTCATCATTTTGTTGATCAAATATCTATTTTATCAATATATCAAGTGGTCATGGTATATTGCATATTTCATAGATTCGTAAAATGTATGGTTATTTATGTAATTACAAACATATAAAAAGAATTAAAAAATATTAGTAATGATTATTACATGCTATAATTATTTAACCAATATGTTAAAATAATATGGTAGTCACAAATTCAAAGTTTATGAGTTTGATTATGAGAAAACCCCATATTATGAAATACATACGACAAGCTCATTTCAACTCAATGACATTGAATAATTCTCAATAATTATTTATTATTAACTTATCATGAAATCGATTAAATTTAATGTGGTTGATAGTGTTGGGATAAGATGCCATTAACCTTGTAAATCCCAATATTATATTTATTCCATTTATTATTTGTAATTTGTAATTATCCATGAGGAGATATACTAGTTTCACTAACAGGGGTAATTTAAGAGTCACCAGAGGTAATTATGGAGTGACATTTATTGTTGGCAATTATAAAAACTTAAAGTAAATGAGGGTAGGCGTTTTCCCTTGAGGAATCTACTATTTTTTTCATGTATGAAAACTATCATAATGTTTGGTAAGTGAATCTATGACAATTGCAAGTTGTCATAAGATTCTAAAATTCTATGATGCATATGACAAATATGCTAGCTGTATATTTGCTATATTTAGCCCCAGGTGCCTATCTTGGATAGGATGCATGTTGGAGGTATCTATGATGGTTATGACATGTCATAAGATGTTGTAAGATGCAATTCTTGGATATGGGCGCCCAACTTTGGATGGGTCACAATTTGACACTTGGAAGTTGCATGTTGGTGTCATTTTGATGCTTACATGTGGGACACTTGGAGGAGAGAGAGTGTGGATGCCTTGGGTGATGAGGAAATATTTTATATAAGTATTTTCCATGTATTTGTTGCTGCAATACAGATTTTAGGTACTCAGGTGCTGCCAAAATGTTGTCAAATTGAAGACTGGAGGAGAGATTGGCGGTGTTATTGTATTGTACAATTTTTGTAGATTAATACAAACATTGGGCCCCTTTCCCATGTGGAGTTTTTTACTCAAAAGGTTTTTCTCCACGATAATACTGTGTCATTGTGTTATGTGTTAAGTTTTCTAATTTTTCATCTTTGTGAAGCATAGATTCAATTTCATGTTACAATCTCCATTGTTAGTGCACACTTAAAAGATTGCAGAAATTTATTTGAATTATTTTTCCATTGAAGTAGTGTTGCTTTCATTTTTAACATTTGGTATCAGAGCTTGACCAACTTTGACTCTTGGGTGGTAGTGTGGAAGCTATACCTGCAGTGGGATATTTGGTTGCATTTTTTTTGCATATCTTGTGTTGAAATTATGGTTGCATCCACCATTGCTTCAACCTATTGTTTGGACATTGAAAAGTTCAATAGAATGGGGTATGAGTTGTGGAAGTTGAAAATGGAAGATTTGTTGGAAGAAAGAAACCAATGGTTGGTTGTTCAGAAAGAGAAGAAATTTGATGATGTCTCTCAAGATGAGTGGGATAGAATGGATAAGAAGGCACGATGAACCATCCAATTGTGTCTTTTAGACTATGTCCTATTGAATGTCGCAAAGGAAGAGAACACATATAAATTGTGGAATCAGTTGGGTGAGATCTACCAAGCCAAGAGTATGGTAAATAAACTTTATTTAAAACAAAATTTGTTTTCTTTGAAAATGAAAGAGGGTGAGTTGGTTGCAGAGCATTTAAATTCTTTTAATTTGTTGATGAGTCAACTTGCTTCAATAGATGTTGAAGTAGATGAGAA
Organism: Sequoia sempervirens; assembly: GCA_007258455.2. NCBI lineage: Eukaryota > Viridiplantae > Streptophyta > Pinopsida > Cupressales > Cupressaceae > Sequoia > Sequoia sempervirens. Next base: position 108,788,210 of record VDFB02049217.1, on the reverse strand, counting down.
GATAAATGTATCTTTCTTCTTTATTCTTTACCTGAGTCCTGAGAAATGTTATCCTTGCTATCATTCCTAACCTCACAAATCCAAAGTTAGATGCCCTTGTTGCAGTTTTACTAGCACAAGAACTGAGGAAGAAAAGTTCAGATAGTTCAGGAGATGCTCTTAGTGTTAGGGGAATGTCTAAGGAAAGGGGACTGAAAGGAGATCAGAAAGGGGCTAAGGACAAGTCTAAGGGCTGATCTAAGACTCTTGGAAAGAAGAAAAGATTTAAGTGTTGGAACTGCGGTAAAAGGGGACATATAAAGAAGGAGTGCAGAAACCCAAAGAAACAATGGGAGAGTGCTTCTGATAAGTCCTCAAATGCAGGTGAAGATATTTTTATTTCTACTTGTAATGTTGTTGCTAATGATCACTAATTGGTTGACTCAGGATGCTCATTCCATATGACCCTACATATACCTTGGAGACAACTCTTCATATCCGATTGTTGGGAAAGGAAAGGTATTGTTGTGTTTCAGTGATGGGAGGATTAAAACCCTCCCTAAAGTTTATCATGTTCCTAGATTAGCTAGAAATTTGATTTATGTTTTAAAGCTGAATGATTTGGGAATGAATGTGACTTTTGACAAGCATGGTTGCAGATTAGTGAGAGGGAACTTGGTGGTAGCGAAGGGGAAGAGATTGGGAAACTTGTTCAAGCTTGAAGTCACTACAATTTGTAATGCATCCTATGTATCTGAGGTTATTATTGAAAACACATGTATGTTGTGGCACTGTAGATTGGGCCACACAAGCAATACTGTATTAAAACTATTAAGAATAAAAATTTGTTGGATGGTTTCTCTTATTCCGATGAGAACTTTGATTTTTGTGAGCATTGTGTGTTTGGTAAACAAAACAAAAAAACCATTTTCTCCAGAAAGCAATAGAGAAAAAGAGAAGTTAAAAAATAGATGTGTTTGGGCCTGTGGATATTGAATCTATCAAAAAATATCGTTATTTTGTCACCTTCATTGATGATGTATCCAAATATACATGGATTCATTTGATGAAACATAAATCTGAAGTTTTCACTAAGTTTAAGGAATTCAAAGTCTTAGTAGATAACCAATTAGGTTTAAAGATAAAAATATTAAGATCTGATAATGGAGGGGAATACTGCTCTAAGGAATTTGATGAGTTTTGCAAGCATGCATGTATAATCAGACAAAAGACAACTCCGTATACACCACAATAAAATGGTGTTGCAAAAAAGATGAACCAAACAATTATGGAAAGGGCCAGAAGTATGCTAAGTGATGAAAAATTGGATAAATGCTTTTGGGTAGAGGTTGTGTGTACTGCTTGCTACTTGATAAATAGATCTCCTTGTAAGGATCTTGATTCGACACCTTATGAAGTGTGGATAGGTAAGAAACCTTCAGTTTCACATTTAAGGGTTTTTGGTTATGAGGGTTTTGTTCATGTGCCTAAGGAAAATCGATCTAAGTCAGATCCAAAAGCTGAAAAGTGCGCATTCATTGGATATGGTGATAATGTTAAAGGTTATAAGATTTGGAATCCACTAACCCGCAAGATTTTTTTTTCTAGAGATGTTATTTTCAAGGAACTTAGAGCTATTTTTTAACTTGAGTAGCCAAAAGAAAAAAAAGAAAAGGTAAAGAAGGTGCACTTTGATTTAGAGTAGAAAGATGCACCTCAGGAAGAACAAAATGATGGATTGGGGGGTGAAGAAGAAGAAGAATATTCGAGTAGTTCTAATGAAGATGAGTATGTTGTTACAAAAGAGGTTGGTACAAATGATCATGTAGGAGGACCAGTTGAGTCTCTTACTCCACCCTTGAGAAGATCCACAAGAGAGCAGAATCTTGTTGATAGTTATAGCCCATCAAATTTTCATTGTGCATATGCTTTATTGAATACTAATGATGAACCTAGATCCTATAGGGAAGCTATTTCTATAGATGATAGTGAATCTTGGCAATTAGCCATGCAAGAGGAGATGATGGCTTTAGACTCTTGTAACACTTGGGATCTTGTTCATTTTCCCATAGGAAGAAAGGCCATAGGATGTAAGTGGGTCTTCAAGAAGAAGTTTGGAATAGACAGGTCATTGGAGAAGTACAAGGCTAGATTGGTAGCCAAGGGCTACTCCCAAAGAGAGGGAGTTGATTTTGGTGAGATAATTTCTCCTGTTGCTAAATTGACTTCTATTAGGTTTCTCTTATCCATTGCTACAAATTATGATTGGGAGATTGAACAAATGGATGTTAAGACTGCATTCTTGCATGGAGATCTTGAAGAAGAAATATATATGAAACAACCTACAGGTTTTGAGGTAAAAGGAAAAGAATATTGGGTTTGCAGGTTGAAGAGGTCTCTTTATGGTTTAAAATAGTTCCCTAGAATGTGGTATCAAAAGTTTGATTCATTTTTTTTGAAATTGGGTTTTTGTTAGAAGCGAGGAAGATCACTATGTTTACATTTATTGTGTTGGTGATTCCATACTATTTATTGCTTTGTATGTTGATGACATGTTATTTTTTAGCAATACTAAGGATATGATCAGTGAGCTTAAATCCCAACTTTCAAGTGCATTTGATATGAAGGATCTTGGAGCTGTTAGGTATATTCTGAGAATGGAGATCAAAAGGGACAAAGGTAACAAAAAGCTTTGGTTATCACAAAGTAAGTATGTAAATACTATTTTGCAGAGGTTTAGTATGCAATACTGTAACCCAGTTAGAGTTCCTTTACCTACCGATACTAAGATTTCATTAGATATGTGTCCAAAGACTGTGGATGATCTTGAGGATATGTCTAATGTGTCATATGCTAGTGTTGTAGGGAGTTTAATGTATGCAATGGTTTGCACTAGGCTAGATATTTCCCAAGTAGTGGAAGTCTTGAGTAGATTTATGTTTGACCCTAGTAGACAACATTAGAATTATGCAAAGAGGGTGTTTAAATATCTTGCAGGTACTCCTTATCATTGTTTGGTTTATTCTGGTACCGATAGTGTTGATAAATCTTTAGACATGTAGGGTTTTGTTGATGTAGATTGGGCAGGTGAATTGGATAGTCGAAGGTCCACTAGTGGCTATTTTTTTACTCTGTTTGGAGGTGTAGTGAGTTGGATGAGTAAGAGGCAGCCTATAGTTGCTTTTTCCACCATAAAAGCAAAGTATATGGTTGCTACTCATGCCTCTAAGGAGGCAGTTTGGTTGATGAGATTGTGTATAGGGATTAGATTTGATTGTAGGATCATTTAGATTGGTTGTGATAGCCAGAGTGCTATTTTTTTAGCCAAGAATCCTATGTATCATGCTCAAACTAAGCATGTTGATGTTCATTATCACTTTGTTCAAGAGTTGGTTGCAAATGGAGACATCAAGCTGAAGAAGATAGACAATCAAGAGAATGTTGCAAGCTCATTGACCAAACCTGTGAGCACAAAGAAGTCTGTGTGGTGCAGAGAGACCATGGGCCTTGTTTCTAGTGCCTGACTATTTTTCTTTTGATTTCCTATGGGTTGATTTACAATGTATAATGCCAAGTGGGAGAATGTTGGGATAAGATGCCATTAACCTTGTAAATCCCAATATTGTATTCATTCCATTTATTATTTGTAGTTTTTAATTATCCATGAGGAGATATACTAGTTTCATTGACAAGGGTAATTTGAAGCCACCAGAGGTAATTATGGAGTGACATTTACTGTTGGCAATTATAAAAACTCAAAGTAAATGAGGGTATGCATTTTCCCTTGAGGAATTTACTATTTTTGGCATGTATGACAACTGTCATAATGTTTGGTAAGTGAATCTATGACAGCTACAAGTTGTCATAAGATTATGAAATTCTATGATGCATATGATGGATATGTTAGTTGTATATTTGATATATTTAGCCTTAGGTGCCTATCTTGGATAGGATGCATGTTGGAGGTATCTATGATGGTTATGATGTGTCATAAGATGTTGTAAGATGAAATTCTTGGATATTGGAACCTAACTTTGGATGGGTCACAGTTTGACACTTGGAAGTTGCATGTTGGTGTCATTTTGATGCTTGTATGTGGGACACTTGGAGGAGAGAGAATGTGGATGCCTTGGGTGATGAGGAAACATTTTATATAATTATTTGCAATGTATTTGTTTCTGCAATACAAATTTTAGGTACTCAGGTGCTGTCAGATTGAAGACTAAAGGAGAGATTGGTGGTGTTATTATATTGTACAATTTTTGTAAATTAATACAAACATTGGGCCTCTTTCCTATGGATTTTTTTACCTGAAAGGGCTTTCTCCGCAATAAATACTATGTCATTGTGTTATGTGCCAAGTTTTCTAATTTTGCATCTCTGTGAAGCATAGTTTCAATTTCATGTTACAATCTCCATTGTTATTGCACACTTAAAAGATTGCAGAAATTTATTTGAATCACTTTTCCATTTAAGTAGTGTTGCTTTCATTTCTAATAGATAGTGGGTTAAATACTCAATGATTATTTATTATAACTTATCATAAAATTAATTAACTTTAATGCGATTTGGTAATGTGTTAACTTTAGTTTTTGAGGTAAATTTTTGTTAATATTGTGAGTGGTAGGTACATGTTGGCAACTAAATTGTCATACCAAGGATGGTGTGGCAATGTTGGAAACCATATTTACTTTTCCATAACTCAAATAGGGTATAGATCTATTTCTCTAAAATCATGGACATCCTAGATTCTCATGGAGGAACCTAAAATTTAGTTGAGATAGAAAAGGATTTTAGTAAGAACAAATGAGCTAATTAAAAAAGAAGGAAACCAATGATAAGTGTTGAAGTTGGAAAAATAGATTTGTAGGATTAGTAATCTTCTATAATACTAAAGAACCTTCCACAAGAGACAAAAGGAAAAAATATGATATAATTCCAAATATTGATACAAATAAAAAGTACATAGAAAATCTTGTATATATAGGTAAGGGTGAGATAATAAGGTAGTTGGGGTAGGTAAGACTCCCACATGTGCATTTGGAAATTTTATATTCACATGAATTGGGATAACAAGATAGTTATCCATAAATAAACTTAAATAAATAGGAATGAATATGATATTAAAATATATGTTCTCACCAACACCTCTTCTTAAGTACAACCTATGAAGGAAAGAAAAGATAAAAAGACTCAAACATGGATCTTCAAAAATAGGCTTGATGAGGTACTCTTATAAAAAATATTCTCTTACAAATAAATAAAAAAGAGGAAACTCATAGGAGCAAAATCCTCCCCAAAAGAGAGAAAATAAGAAAAAAATGTGAAGGAAGAAATCCTCAAGATGACCCCCAAAAGATAATTTCCACCCTAAGAATTAATTACAACTAAATATAATAAGATGATTCCAAAGGATTGGTGAAGATTTCTATAATTTTCTCCTTTGTAGACAAATACTCCAAGTTGAGAACACCATATTAGATGAGCTAATGAATGAATTGCATGTGGATATTAATGTGTTTTGTTTATTAATTCTCCATTAGGTTATGAGAAATATGCATTGTTCTATGATTATCACACTAAAGAGTAGTGGGATAATCTAGAGGGAAAGAAAACTCTATTGGCAATTTTTGAAGACAAAAAATCTGTTGGAAAGCTATAACTACACCTCGATAGTCAAAATTTGTAGATGTTATTGTAATAGAAGATTAATTCCTTACATTAGAAAAATAACTAGGGAAATACAAAAGTAGAGGTGGACTTTTGATCATCAACGTCACCAACTTAATTTGAGCTAATGAAGCCCACAACTTGAGAAGGTCCTAATATGTATTAAATACCAAAATTTATGTCATGAATATACCTAAAATATTCTTTGGTACCTTCTAATTACTCTCATGTGTAAATTGAAACTAGATAAACAAATCCACAATTAATCTAAGAGGAAAGATGTGTAAATAGAAAAGATATACAATTTTAAACATAGAAAGAATGAACACACAACCATAACAAAAAGTATAACTTGGGGAAACCTTATGAGAAAAAACCTCCAAATATCAAACCAATCTTATTATTAGAAACAAAATTAAGGTTTTAATATAAATCCAAGCTCAAGCTTTCATGGAAGATTATAATAGCATAATATCTAGATATATTTTGGCAACATAAGAATAAAAATTAAACTAGTACATTAAACCTCCATCTCAAGAAACCATTAAATAGGACAATCAATACAAAAAAATATCAAATTATAATTACAAATCCTTGAGCTAAAACCACCCAAAATATGGCATGAAACTCTCTAGTCAAAATCTAATGCCCAAATCCAAAGATGAGCCCACTAGCTAAAATAACAAATTCCACACACCTATCCACACACCTATCATAAGATTTTCATAGTCCACTCACCAAATTGGGAACTCTATTTTGGATCCATTATCTACATTAAAGTATTCCTTATGTTGTGTCATAACATCCATCATAAGCTAGTCAACAAGAGTAACTCCCTCTTACAACTTCCCTATGCATCATAGATGCTCTTACATTTCTAATGTTGGGGGCTAACTTTTGGAGGCCATAAATTTTAATTCAATAAAATTATTGAGTATATTTTATTTTAATTAAATGTCTTGGAGAGATCCATATTTTTATAACCCCCTTTCTATAGTTAAATCCCATTTTGATAATTTTCAAGGACACAATTAACCTCTATAGCCCATAAAATTACATTTTTTTAATTCTATAGAGTAAAAATCATATTTTTGTGTTATTGACATTAGAATGCAAGGTTAAGACATATTTCCTAGCATTATCCCACTTTTTGATCACCTTGAAAGAGAAAATAAAATACCAACACTATCAACTATCTGCTAGAGGCCAGGAGACCCATAGATTTATTATACCACCTAAAATTCTTTATTTTGACTAGCTTTGTTAAAGTATTCACAATATTAAGCAAAGCATCAAAATTTTCCAACAACACCTTCCCATAATCCACCATATCACAAATAAAATATATTACATATCAATTTGCTTTATCCATATGTGAAAATTTGGATTATTTGCTAATCTAATGACACTCTTACTATCACAATAAATCCCAACTACTCTCTAACATAACCCAACAATGAAAAAATAATTAGAAACTAGATATAATATTTGAAATCATAAGTAGCTATCATGTACTCTACTTTTTTAGTGGATAAAGTATCATAACATTTTTCTTTCTCACCCAACTCATTGTACCATTGAATAAGCTAACCACACAACCACTAGTATCTATATTATGCTATCAACATCCATTGCCTAATCTAAATCCATAAAACCCTAAATATCCAATAAGAACTAAAAATATCTTGAGGTCTCATATCCTTGATAACATATGGATTAGTTTTAAGTACCCCACAAAATATTGTAAGACCATTTTCACTATAGTCGAATGATCCTATCTAGGTTTAGCCATAAAATGACTCAAGACTCCCACTACTTGCAAAATTATTGGTCGGTTACAAATAATAACTTACATAAGGCTTCCATCTCCAATAGCATAGGATACAAAACTTATTTCCTCTTTCTCTATGATTTCAAAGGACACTACTCAATTGTAATCTTTGTTACCACAAACATAGGAACCCTCAATTATTTTTTTATCAATCAAACTGAAACATTGTAAACTAAAGTAAACATACTTCCTCTATCTCAACCAAATTTTTTTGTTAGCTTTATCTTGTCTAATATATATCATTAAGATACACGTATAAAATATTAAATCTTTCATTTCAAAATATGATGAAATCCAACATTTTAAGTCTCAAATCATATTCTTATCATTACCAAATAACATGTCATCAACATATAATGTGATAATAATAAATTGATCATCGACCTATTTGTAATAAACACAACGATCAAATTTAGACCATGGGAATTCCAACCTTGAAGCATAAGAATTAGACTTAGATTACCATAATTTAGGAGACTAATTGAGACCATTAAGGGGTTTCTCTCTTGATTAATGTGATTCTTTTTAGCCCTATATCTCTTGATGAGCTAGAGGGGATAATCTTCCAAATGAAGAAAGGGAAGGCCCTTGGGCTGAATGAATTTCCAATAGAATTATTTCAAGAATTCTGAGAGATTATCAAATTTGACTTATTAGAGGTAGTGCAAGAATAAAAAACAAGAAAATAGATGTTGAAAGCAATAAAATCTACTTTTCTTGTGCTTATTCCCAAGAGAAAAGGAGCTAATTCACTGGATTTCTTTAAGTGAATTTATCTTTACAATGTGGTTTACAAGATCATCTCTAAGTTAATTGTGGATATATTTAAGTTATGGATTAACATAGTTATTTTGGAAGAGCAGGGTGGATTTGTGGGAGGCGGGAAAATTTTGGATGGGTAGTTATTACTATTGAGGTCATTCATTCAATGGTGAATTCCAAGGAGAAGGCTATGTTTATGAAACTAGATATGGCTAAAGCATATAATCGAGTGAGATAGTTATTTTTGCAAAAGGTACTCATTTCTTTTGTGTTTGGAGATAACTAGAGTCAATTGGGTGATGATTTGTGTTACATCCACTTCATATTTAGTGCTTATTAATAATGATTCCTCAACCCTTTTTAGGGCTACTTGGGGCCTTCAACACAGTGACCCTCTGCCAACTTATTTATTATAATGGTTGAGGGCTTGGGAAGAATTTTAAAAGCCCATGTGTGGCAAGGGTTTATTCAAGGGTGGAGTTGGGGAGATGGATTACCTTCTCACTTATATTTTGTGGATGACACTACTTTTTCTGGAGTTGCTATTGATGAGCTCAATCATAGGCTAGTTTTCCCTTTTGTTATTTTATGCTTTTATCATTTCTTTTGCTAAGTTTCAAAGAAATCACCAAGACCTTACATACCTTTTATATGCCTTTTATAAACATTTACATAGTTTTAAGTATGCAGAAATGGAAATATGTTATGTCAATCTATATGTTTGTATGAATGCATGAATGTTTATGAAATTTAGTATCAGAGCTTGGGACATGGGTTTGAACCCCTTGCTTGTGTTGGGGGATTGTTGCAAGGTGTGCACCCTTGGTCTCCTTGTGTTGTCCAATGTAGTGTTTGGGTTCATGACATGACTTAAATACTTCTCATGGATTCATTAACTCTAGTGGTTGTATCAGGCATTAACAGGTCAATCTTTTGGTGCAATGACAATTGTCTATGCAACACCTTACACTAATACCTACACCAAACACAGAGGAGAATTCTCAAATATATTTAGGCATCATGGTTGATGTCATAGTAGAAGATCCACCAAAGCATGTAAAATTTGAATTCCCTATAACCAACTAGGAAAAGGCAGTTATTCTAAAGAACATACCTCCTTCAACACTCCATATCTTCTATGGACCGGTCATAAAGGATCAAAACACCTTTCTTTTTGAGTTTTATGTGCTATGTCAAAGCTATGACTACACCATAAATGATCACCAAATCAAATTATTTCTAGCTACACTAAAATATGTTGCTCTACAATGGTTCATGGGGTTGGGAAAAGAGATGATGTTCCCAAATGGAAAATAATGAAGACAAAATTCTTGGAGAAATACCAAGATTATTGTAGAGGCATAGATAAAAAGAGGGATGACATCTTTAGGATGTCATAGGAAGAAGATGAGCCATTGAAAGATTATGTTGAGAGGTTTCAGTTCTATCTCAAGAAATCCCATCAATTTATAGACTTTTTGATGAATTCTTAAAACTGATATTTAAAGGGGAGTTCATGAAGACCGTATGAATCTCATTGGAGGAGGGGACATCTCACAATTACTCTTTGGTGAGATTTGTAAGGTATGTAGAAATTACTCCAAATCCTTCATCAAAAAGACCAAGGGAGACATGACCTCTTCTCTGGGAACAAATCATCCACTATAGTCTCAAAGGTAGAGCTGAGCAATATTTTATCAAACATGAAGGAGGAAATCATTAGCCACTTGGCTACCCAACTAGATACCCTCCATATCAAGAAGAATCAAGAGTTAGAGGAAACCCTCACAAAATTTTTCCCACACTCTTGTCAGAAGAAGATTAATTGCAAGTGTAAAAAGCTAGCCATTATTTATGAAGACAAGAAAGGGAAGTCAGAATTTCATGCCCTGGAAGATGAGGAAGGTCAAGTGTTTTACATCACTCAACGCAAACCATGGAAACCAAGACAAGGTATGCCCAAAGATCCCTTGACCTATAATATGTCATTTCTAGGTAATAATGCAAACTTCCAACTTGGAACCCTCAATCCTGGACCAATGTACAAAACTCACAATGGCCAATGCCCCAAGCCTCTAATTGGACTCAACAACAACATGGCATATGGCTATCATAGAATTACCAGGGACCAAATTATTATTCCCATGGCCACCCCAACAAAACCAATGGCCACCACACTGGAAAAATCTAAATCTACATTACCAACAACCACAATAGCCCTTGCAACCACAACAACCCGCTATAATGCCAAATCTAGCAATGGCTAACCAACACCACCAAGAGCACCTCAATTTCTAGCACAACCTAAACCTAACCCAAATAATAAGCATGTCCAATAGGCTTATACTAACAAAACCATCAAATACCCTACTTATGAGGTTGAGGTGAGTGATGTCAACCTCATATTGGGGAAAATGCTAGCTGGGCCTTCATCTCCTCACAATTACTTCCCTTTTACTACTAATTTGCAGTTACTAAAAGTAGCAAGTTAAAAAAGAATGTTGGGTTCATATATTTTTTCATGTAAATAAGTACACTTATGTTGTTAGATACCAACATTTTCCTTCTTTAAAACTCACTCTTATACCTAGAGATAAGTTTATTTATGTTCTAATAGATTTTTTTGAAATTAATGTTCCATTTGACTTATGGAAAAATCTATAAAATTTATATTCTTAAAATCATATTTTGGAGAAAGGGCAATTAGTTCTAAGATACCAAAGAATGGAACCCAACAAGCTAGGCTAGTGATGGTGAAACTTGCAAATCAACACATTATGATCATAATGACTTTCTTCATCCAATGAATTAGATCTTAAAACTAAAAAATGAATCTCATTGGACAAGATACCATACAAGCACATTTAACAAGGTAAGCATAATCTTCTACCTTACCAAGAATAGGGCACTTAGAAATAGAATCCAACTCATTACAACCTCACCAACTATATTTGTAAATAAGAGCTTCTTAAAATACGAGTATAGAGGAGACATACAAACCCTAGGTATATTATTGCAAGCTCTTTCATGCATACAAGAGATAAATTTAGTTTAATAGATCCTACTGATACCAACCCACCTAACTCATTATCAACAAGCAAAGAACATTGTTCCCCAACAAGAGTGAATATGTGCCCCTAAGACCAAAAAGAAATGCATCAACCACCATATTGAAAGGATCAGGAATTTTAGAAGGAGAAAAAATAGATTCCATCACACCCAAACCAACCAATCTCTATTACCATTACTACTAAAATAATTATAATAATATAGTAAAATTATATTGTATATAATTCATATTTGTTATGCAAAATAATATTTAATACCTAATATAAGTCAACTACTAATATATATGCATGCATGCATGTATCTATGTATATTCCTACTATAGTCAATGCTAATAAGACCCAATAGTTGATGTGAAGACCCAAGGGTAAAGTGACTTTTATCCAACACAAGGTTGACCTAAAAATTGATGCACCTATGTAAAATAGGTACATCAATGTTGGATCAAATGTCATCACTCTTCTAATGTAAATTTAACACACTTTTTTTCCTAATTTTGGTATTTTAAAACATCATTTTTTATGTTTATTTGACACTAATTCCATTGTGTTTCACACTTTATGTAGCATTGTTATGATTAGATTTCAGCTTAAAAGGATTTCCTAATAGGTAGTACCTCCATATTTTTAAAGCACAAACTATTGTTAATAGTGCCAAACTATGGACAACATAGTTTTTCTCACTCCTTCAATTTATGTGATTCATAAGCCAAGTTACGTGACTCATAAGCCACTACTAGTCCATCTAGGGCACACCATCCAATCCATTGAGTGATACATTAGTTGACACAATGAACTAACCACTTAAATCAAGTATCAACAAGTTAGGTGTTGATAGAAGTGCCTCTTTCAAGTTTTATAAATGTGGATTCATATGCTTGAGTTTACACAAATTTATTTCCTTCTCTTTATGGGGAGGCTACTAGGTTCACAATTTCTCACATGATCCATTAATACACCTTCCTTGGAAATAATAGGACCAAGGCAATATTTTTTATCTTAAAAAAAAGTACTTTGACAACTTGGCTAATTTTTTCTTGGGTGCTAAAAAAAGTTTCAAATGGTGTCCATGTTCTCTTTCATTTCTTTTGTAGGTCATTATGTCATCTAAAAAGACTAATCTCTATGCATATTATTCATTAGGCTCATAGTGGTTACAAGTGCTTTTGTTAACCCAAAAGATAAAAAGGTGGTGAACTCACAATGAACATATCTTATTTTAAATACAAATTTATGAATACTTTCACCTATAATTTACCATTGGTGATTATCAAACTACAAATCAATTTTAGAAAATATCATTACCCCACTCATTTAATCAAATCAATCTTTATTTGAAACAATGAGTATGTATTTTTAACTATAATCTTATTTAAGATATGATAATCTATACATAATTTAGAATTGTTATCCTTGTTTACAATCAAAAATATGAATCTCTTCTCTAAAATTTCATTTAATTATAACTTAATTCTTACACAACCATAATCTTATAAGACGACTGACAACATAACAAATGTGTAAGAAAAAAACAAAATACATATAAAGAGACATATTAACAAACCCAAACAAAGATAATAAAAAAATGATACTAACAAAACCTTAATAGATTTTCTTTAGAAGCCCTTGGTTCTTCAATGGTGCTAGGTATGGAGAACTAAGATTGTGCCTTCGTTGAAATATAGGAGGAAAGGCATAGTTGAAAGTTAAAAAGAAAATATTCTCTCTCGTGCTTTCGGATTAGGAGTATATGTGAACATTCTCTTACTTTTTTAAGTATCACTTTTGCATTTTTAAAAGCGAGACCCAAACAAAGATAATAAAAAAATGATACTAACAAAACCTTAATAGATTTTCTTTAGAAGCCCTTGGTTCTTCAATGGTCCTAGGTATGGAGAACTAAGATTGTGCCTTCGTTGAAATATAGGAGGAAAGGCATAGTTGAAAGTTAAAAAGAAAATATTCTCTCTCGTGCTTCCGGATTAGGAGTATATGTGAACATTCTCTTACTTTTTTAAGTATCACTTTTGCATTTTTAAAAGCGAGAAAGGCTTCTCCAAAGATTGTTTGCAGATAAGGTTGCACAAAATTAAGTGTTCTTCCAAATCCACACATTTCACCTTTACGTAGGTTATGCAAAAATCCTTTTTATCTCCTAATGTATTCCCACACAAAAAAGGGCATCTCATATTATCTACATTGTATATTTTATATTAGATTAAGAAATCAACAAAAATAAAAATATTTTTTTTTACAAATTTATGGGTATATTTTGGCAATTTGATTTTTATAATATTAAATAATTAAATTTGTAAATCTTTTAATTCTTGTACGGAAATATATGATTTATAAATTATTTAAATTAATTCAATGAAAAATGTTATTAATTTAGATTTAAGATTTAAGATTGATATTGAAAATAAATCTGAAATTTAAATAAATAAGATAAATAATTTAGTTGAGTTTTGAAGGGAGGGGAATGTCGTTGAAGATATGGAAAATTGATTCACTTATATGTTAAAAATTAGCACTTTGATAAACAAAAGTTTCAAAATTTATAAATTGCATGTGCTTTGTTCTTGTTTAAATTTACACCCATGAAATTAATTTGGTGTACAAAATTAAACCCAAACACCTAGAAGTGAACTAGCAAGGAGAAGATGACTAGCAAGTTTGCTTAAGTTCACCATACATGTTTGAAGGAAGGTGGTGTCTACAAACATCAATTAGGAACTTGTTAAGGTGGGTCATGTTCTCTTCAATTAAGCTCATATGCCACCTTAAAAGAAGTCCCCTAGTCTATACTTTTTCATGTACACCTCACCTAGTAAGATATAGTCTTCTTGATTGAAACATACTCTTAAGTCACCTAAACACTTGTGTTTTTTTAATGGTACTTGTAAGTGCTCCTAGAATAGATTAGTTTATAAGTAAGCTTCATTATAAAGAAATTGGAAGTTAAGTTTATTGAAACTATTTGTAAGTTTGTTGATACATACAAGGTTTTGGAGGTGTATTCAAATATAAGATAGAGGTGTGGTGACATACAAATAACATAATTTGAAGCCTTATAAGATGAATATAAGTTGCACAATTTTTAGCTCACTATAATAATGTATTCACTACAAAAATGGAGGAATTTTCTTTGAGTCAAACCT
>VDFB02049217.1:108727498-108773645 GCA_007258455.2 Sequoia sempervirens | reverse complement strand
AGAGGTTATTTATACATAAACTACATGGGTGAGCTCTTAAAATAAGAGAGTGAAGAAAAAGTTGAGGAAGATAGAAAATAATGGAAGAAAAAGATGATTGAGGAAGAAGAAAAAGAAGAAAAATAGAGAAAAATAAAAAATGGATGCAAGAAACATGATTATAAATGAAATCATGATGGATTTATTGTGATGATTAGTTACGCTAACATGAGAAGAGTGGTATTTATTTAATATAGCAAATAGATATTATGCACCAAGTTATATAAGACCAAGGTGATGATGTATCCAATGCATGGATTGACTCAAAAAGCAAAGGTTACTTGCAATTATATGTTGTTGGACAACATGATATAGAAGACCAAGATATTGTTGTGGGGATATATTACAAGGATTGTGACAAATGTAGATTAATAAAAAATACACATAAGTAAGCATGCATGCTCGTACAATGACATACAAAGACAAGCATGATATTTCCTCTAGTCAAGCTAAAAGCCAATTGATTGTAATGTAGGAGCATCTTGTGGTGTAAGGGCAATCTTGCATCACCCAAAAATATTTTATTTTCATTTGTTTGTAGTTTCCTTAGTTGTCTTGGGGCCCATGGCGACTCATGCAGTCTTTGGGATAGTTAGAAGTTTGAAATAGCCAAAAATAGTCACCTACTATTTTTAGTAAGTCGACCTATTCGAGTCGTATGGACACAAAAATTGACCCCAATGAGTGAAATTGGAAAATAAGATTTTTGGTGAAAGAATCATCTCAAAATCCTGTACCATTTGGAAGATATTAAATTTTTATCTTGGGGAATTTCTCTAATGAAGTTTAAAACTGAAAATTGAGGCCCTTCGAAGCCCCGGAATAAGGTACAAATCTTTGATCTTTTAGATTTGGAAAAAGATGGCTATATATCTCTTCACAAGCTTTCCAACGATATATTACAATTGAAAATCTAACAGTTGGATCAAAAGTTATGGCCCCAAAAAGCTGCCCCACTAAAAAGTGAATTTCATTAAATATCTTCCTAGGCAAGAAATCAAATGGCGGGACTTTTGGCGCCAAAACAAAAGGGAAAGTTACACTTTCTAGAACATTCTAGGATAGTTATTGGGTAAAATAAAAGGGTTAAGTGGGGGTTGTAGGTGGTGGCTCCATTAGTGCAGATTGTGGCTCTGAATAATAGATTTTCTTTCAGAGTTGATTTTGTTGCAATAAATCAAGCCCATGAGGTTGTAGCATTGTAATTTCTGAATTTGTAATTTCATTTTCTAAAAATAATTGAAAGTGAGTTATTTTTTTGTCTCACATCTTCTGTGTTGGTATCTATTGTTGTGTTTTGTGTGGGTTTTGGGCGGTGTAGCCCTCGTTAGATTGATTGATTGATGATGGTGTTGTTGTTGTTGTTTATCTAGGAAGGATACATCCTAAAAATATTTTGAGGATTGTGTTGTTAACGATGAGAATAACACGAGGATTGGGAACAAAATATCTTGATAACAATAATGTGACTAAAATACATCAAGGTTTGCAACAAGGTTGGGAAAAAATTCAAGGGATATGAACTAGATGATGCACTAGATTGCATGGATTAGGATTGTTGTATTTGGATGGACTACTTTTAAAATTGGTAGGATTGTGGGGGGATGTTTGGATAGGTGGATTAAATTGGGGTGTTGTGAGGAATGCTTGGATTGCTTAGGATTGGAAACTTGGAACTAATGACAAGAGAGAACCCAGTCTAGCGTTAAGGATGAAAGGGTAATGGAATTCTTAGATAGAGGATGGAAGGATGATTAGGTGGGGCGAGCATGAGGATTATTAGATGCAGGATAGAAGATAGGAGAATTATTAAATGGGTTATTTAGGACATGATCTCCAAGGACTATGTTGTGTAGGAATAACATATTTTCTCCAAGATACAAGGTTGGATAGTGTTATGTAGTAAATGGAATGACCATAGATGGTTCAAGTCCAAAGGATGGAAATTTCAAGAATTTTTCAAAGCATGTCTTAAGTTTGTGCCTAGTTCTTATCAAGATGAAGGCATGAGTAGGGAATATCAAGGTGAGTAGGGAAGATGGATGGAAATGACATGGAATGTATGCATGGGAAACAATGTGGAACAAATGGATGAAAATGATGAATCCATGACAAAATATATGATGGATGAGACAAACTACCCCTAAGTGTGATGGTACATATAGATAATTTATTTTATGCTTGACGCTCATTTGCAAATTTTTCATCATGATAATTGTTCAAAGTGCCATAAGAATGGCTCACTATTGGAAAATTTATTTCTCATTACTTTTTTCCTTTTTGGGTGTTAGACGTGATTCCTACAAATAGGTTTTCATCATGGTGACTGCCCCAATGCACCATAGAAATAGTTTCACTAGAGGGTGATTTTTCTCTTTATATATATATATTTTTCTATTTTTTCTTTTTTTTCTTTTTTTATCTATTTTGTATTTTCAAATGGCATTGACATTTAGATGATCATTAATTGTTATGTTCTACTTAATGGTATATATGTAGGTGTTTGTGTCATGATATGTTAGTAGTGACCTATACAAATTTACCTTGTTAAGATCATGCACTTGTATGCAGCCCATAGATGTTATTGTGAACCTTGTTGTTACTAGGGCTAGATTTATCTGAATTCACACATTATGATAGAGTTTCATTAGATTTCTTACAATAAAGTGTTGCTTCCAAGATGTGACTAATTTAGAGTTAATATTTTTAGATTTTAAATGATATGTTGGATTGTGATGGGAGATGCTAGATGCGGATGGATTATTTGACATACTTTATGTAGGATTTTTTGTTTTCCAAACTTGGGATGGTGGACAATGGAGTTTATACTTTGAATTAGGATTTTTTTGGGACCAATGCTTTTATATGCCTTGTGTGGTGAGATTAATGGCCATTTCAAAGGAGGTGGTGCACATCTATTATATACAATGTGTGGCTTTTTATTGATTGCTTTTTTTACAATTTTATTTGTTGGAGTATCATTTCACTTTGTTTTGTTATACATTCATGACCAAGTGGGCTTATCAAATAGCTAGTCATGTAGCCAATAACACACAACAAAAAAAGAATTCATAAAACAACACATTTCCATTACATTCATTCAAATATCCACAATCACAATGAAATCACCCTAAATCAAAATATATTCATTGAGTTTGAATTCGAATTAAAATCATTATTCTTAAAAAATAAAATATGCTTCATCTTCGTCTTCCTTCCTTCACTATCCTTCTCCAATAATGCCTCTTATTCATGACCCTCTTTTCTCCATTTTCTATTTTTTGAATTTCCATATTCATGAATGTTGTATTCCTTTTATACGTTTCTAAATTTTCTAGGCATTTTCTCCTTGGCTAAAATCTTCCCCCTTTCCTTATTGCTTGTGGCCCTCCTCAGCTAGAAATAAAACCCTTTTCCATAGCATATTATTTTTCTTTTATACTTTCCCTAGCAATAAGTTGAATTGTTTTCCTTTGGTTATGGATTGAAAAATCATGCATCTATTAATATCTTGCCACATGTTAATGCTATAAGAGTCAACTTTATGCTCCTTTATAACTGAAACACTTTCATTGACTTTATCGGGTCTTGGTGACATAATCAAAACTTATTGAAGAGTTCCAATGTTCTAGGAAATACTTAAAGTTTTGATTTCCTTGTAAAGCATGCTCCATTAGAAGTTATCAGGAGTTCCCACCTCATTGGGAACCAATAATTAATGCCTTATTGAGGTTTCAATTCCTTTAAGAACTTTCAACACTTTATTTTATCGATGCTTTCCATTCCATTAGGAATTCTTTTAAAACATGTTGAGGGTTACTATCTTGATAGGAACCATTCCACTTATCGAAGGTCCCTATTATACTAGTAACCATTTGATTCTCTAAGAATGCTAAACTTGACCATGGAGTCTTTCTTCTTGTCATGGGTTCTAACCCCTTTAGGAACTAATTTCTATCCTTTGAAAACATGTCTTCACTTTGTCTTGTTGGGGGTGCCCACTTGGATGGGAAGTAGGAACTCACCACTACATCATAGCTTCCCAAGGCACTAATAACTCTATAGTAACTCCTCTTTCTTTCTTTTGATCCAAAGTTCTAATATAAATAATAATAAGTGTCCTTCATTGGAGCTTGTAGTAGAACTTGGAACTTGTTGGAGCTCAAATTAAGAACTGGAACTTGTTGATGGTTCCCAAGGTTCTCAAAACCAACTGTTCCTCTCACCCTAAACACTTTGTTGGATATTTCAAAAGGAACTAGAACTTGAAAATGATTCTTGAGGTTCTCGAACCAGCTTTTCCTCTAACTTGTTCTTGACACAATCCAAACCTTCGATTTTCCATAACTTAGCCGATTTTTCCCCAAATTTCACCAAATTGAATTTAGAGATACCCATTTGGACCTTCTATAAGATGAATTCATCACTTGCTTAATTGATCCTAAAATTCCTCTAGAATTAGATTATTAAAAACCAACTAAAACATAACCCAAAACCAAACCAAGACTAAAAGCGAACCTAAAATGTTTTTGGTTGATGCAAGATAGCTTATGGACTCGGATGTTCATGCATCAGACTCATCAAGTAAGATTTTTTTATCATGACACAAAATGGATTTGATAACTACCCTTTCAAGTTGTAAAAAACTTGTAGCCTACTCCAATATTGTGATAGATATCCTATAGTACTTCTTTCTTTTCTTCCAACATTTGGCAAGAACAAATCCTTTCTTCCTCTGCCAATTTTTTTCCTTTTTTATTTTCTTCATTTGTGGATATTTGTCCACCATATCCTAACCTCCTCTAAAATATTTTCCACTTTCTCATTTTTCTTGTGGATTTCAACCTACCACAAACTATCCACCTCCACCAAGTTCCTCTCTCATCTTCCTCTCTCGTGGGAACTAAACCATCATAATATGTCCTCCTCCCCCAAGAATATTCTTCCCAACTTTCATTCATTTCTTCTACTTCATGCCAACAACCAAATATATCACACAATTTAGAATTTTTTCTCACTTGCTCCTTTTAATATCTTCACTAAACCTACATACATATTAGCATTACCAAAATCATGGAAATCAAGAATTTCCATCCTCCTCACATATTTCTTCCTCTTCATACTCTTCTTTTTGCATGCCCACATGTTCGTCAGTACTCTTCCACACCACAAATTTCAACATCTTCAAGTTATTATTTGCTACACTTCTCCACTTCTCATCCACCATAATTATATATTACTTTTCATTCTCTTCTTCACTTTATTCTTTCTCATCATCTCCTTTATGTTCTTCTCTTGTACTTTGTTGCATTTTATTCATTATTTCCTTCAAAGGACCAAACTCTATTACAACTTAACTATTATTTTCCTCAATAATTAATACTACCTTCTTCACTCGCTTTATCACCCAAAAAATATTTCATCTCTTCTACATGGAAATCAAAATCAATATCATCTTTACAAAATTTAGAAAAATAAAACATTACCTATATAATCTTTGTTGTTGCAACTCAATCCTCTAACTTTATTCCTTCAAAAAGACATTTTTTAGCTACATCCTCGTCCTTTCTTTCTTCATTCTCTGGAAATAGGGTCTCTCCTTCTTTAGTGCCATCTACGTGACACTCCATTATCTCATTCCTTTTATCTACATTCCAAGAAATATTTTCATAATCTTTTGAATTCAATTTCCTAAGATCTTGTATTCCTCGCTGCTCATGTTCTTCCAGCACCTTCTTCTTGTTGGGATAAGATGCCATTAACCTTGTAAATCCCAATATTATATTTATTCCATTTATTATTTGTAATTTGTAATTATCCATGAGGAGATATACTAGTTTCACTAACAGGGGTAATTTAAGAGTCACCAGAGGTAATTATGGAGTGACATTTATTGTTGGCAATTATAAAAACTTAAAGTAAATGAGGGTAGGCGTTTTCCCTTGAGGAATCTACTATTTTTTTCATGTATGAAAACTATCATAATGTTTGGTAAGTGAATCTATGACAATTGCAAGTTGTCATAAGATTCTAAAATTCTATGATGCATATGACAAATATGCTAGCTGTATATTTGCTATATTTAGCCCCAGGTGCCTATCTTGGATAGGATGCATGTTGGAGGTATCTATGATGGTTATGACATGTCATAAGATGTTGTAAGATGCAATTCTTGGATATGGGCGCCCAACTTTGGATGGGTCACAATTTGACACTTGGAAGTTGCATGTTGGTGTCATTTTGATGCTTACATGTGGGACACTTGGAGGAGAGAGAGTGTGGATGCCTTGGGTGATGAGGAAATATTTTATATAAGTATTTTCCATGTATTTGTTGCTGCAATACAGATTTTAGGTACTCAGGTGCTGCCAAAATGTTGTCAAATTGAAGACTGGAGGAGAGATTGGCGGTGTTATTGTATTGTACAATTTTTGTAGATTAATACAAACATTGGGCCCCTTTCCCATGTGGAGTTTTTTACTCAAAAGGTTTTTCTCCACGATAATACTGTGTCATTGTGTTATGTGTTAAGTTTTCTAATTTTTCATCTTTGTGAAGCATAGATTCAATTTCATGTTACAATCTCCATTGTTAGTGCACACTTAAAAGATTGCAGAAATTTATTTGAATTATTTTTCCATTGAAGTAGTGTTGCTTTCATTTTTAACATTTGGTATCAGAGCTTGACCAACTTTGACTCTTGGGTGGTAGTGTGGAAGCTATACCTGCAGTGGGATATTTGGTTGCATTTTTTTTGCATATCTTGTGTTGAAATTATGGTTGCATCCACCATTGCTTCAACCTATTGTTTGGACATTGAAAAGTTCAATAGAATGGGGTATGAGTTGTGGAAGTTGAAAATGGAAGATTTGTTGGAAGAAAGAAACCAATGGTTGGTTGTTCAGAAAGAGAAGAAATTTGATGATGTCTCTCAAGATGAGTGGGATAGAATGGATAAGAAGGCACGATGAACCATCCAATTGTGTCTTTTAGACTATGTCCTATTGAATGTCGCAAAGGAAGAGAACACATATAAATTGTGGAATCAGTTGGGTGAGATCTACCAAGCCAAGAGTATGGTAAATAAACTTTATTTAAAACAAAATTTGTTTTCTTTGAAAATGAAAGAGGGTGAGTTGGTTGCAGAGCATTTAAATTCTTTTAATTTGTTGATGAGTCAACTTGCTTCAATAGATGTTGAAGTAGATGAGAAGATAAATGTATCTTTCTTCTTTATTCTTTACCTGAGTCCTGAGAAATGTTATCCTTGCTATCATTCCTAACCTCACAAATCCAAAGTTAGATGCCCTTGTTGCAGTTTTACTAGCACAAGAACTGAGGAAGAAAAGTTCAGATAGTTCAGGAGATGCTCTTAGTGTTAGGGGAATGTCTAAGGAAAGGGGACTGAAAGGAGATCAGAAAGGGGCTAAGGACAAGTCTAAGGGCTGATCTAAGACTCTTGGAAAGAAGAAAAGATTTAAGTGTTGGAACTGCGGTAAAAGGGGACATATAAAGAAGGAGTGCAGAAACCCAAAGAAACAATGGGAGAGTGCTTCTGATAAGTCCTCAAATGCAGGTGAAGATATTTTTATTTCTACTTGTAATGTTGTTGCTAATGATCACTAATTGGTTGACTCAGGATGCTCATTCCATATGACCCTACATATACCTTGGAGACAACTCTTCATATCCGATTGTTGGGAAAGGAAAGGTATTGTTGTGTTTCAGTGATGGGAGGATTAAAACCCTCCCTAAAGTTTATCATGTTCCTAGATTAGCTAGAAATTTGATTTATGTTTTAAAGCTGAATGATTTGGGAATGAATGTGACTTTTGACAAGCATGGTTGCAGATTAGTGAGAGGGAACTTGGTGGTAGCGAAGGGGAAGAGATTGGGAAACTTGTTCAAGCTTGAAGTCACTACAATTTGTAATGCATCCTATGTATCTGAGGTTATTATTGAAAACACATGTATGTTGTGGCACTGTAGATTGGGCCACACAAGCAATACTGTATTAAAACTATTAAGAATAAAAATTTGTTGGATGGTTTCTCTTATTCCGATGAGAACTTTGATTTTTGTGAGCATTGTGTGTTTGGTAAACAAAACAAAAAAACCATTTTCTCCAGAAAGCAATAGAGAAAAAGAGAAGTTAAAAAATAGATGTGTTTGGGCCTGTGGATATTGAATCTATCAAAAAATATCGTTATTTTGTCACCTTCATTGATGATGTATCCAAATATACATGGATTCATTTGATGAAACATAAATCTGAAGTTTTCACTAAGTTTAAGGAATTCAAAGTCTTAGTAGATAACCAATTAGGTTTAAAGATAAAAATATTAAGATCTGATAATGGAGGGGAATACTGCTCTAAGGAATTTGATGAGTTTTGCAAGCATGCATGTATAATCAGACAAAAGACAACTCCGTATACACCACAATAAAATGGTGTTGCAAAAAAGATGAACCAAACAATTATGGAAAGGGCCAGAAGTATGCTAAGTGATGAAAAATTGGATAAATGCTTTTGGGTAGAGGTTGTGTGTACTGCTTGCTACTTGATAAATAGATCTCCTTGTAAGGATCTTGATTCGACACCTTATGAAGTGTGGATAGGTAAGAAACCTTCAGTTTCACATTTAAGGGTTTTTGGTTATGAGGGTTTTGTTCATGTGCCTAAGGAAAATCGATCTAAGTCAGATCCAAAAGCTGAAAAGTGCGCATTCATTGGATATGGTGATAATGTTAAAGGTTATAAGATTTGGAATCCACTAACCCGCAAGATTTTTTTTTCTAGAGATGTTATTTTCAAGGAACTTAGAGCTATTTTTTAACTTGAGTAGCCAAAAGAAAAAAAAGAAAAGGTAAAGAAGGTGCACTTTGATTTAGAGTAGAAAGATGCACCTCAGGAAGAACAAAATGATGGATTGGGGGGTGAAGAAGAAGAAGAATATTCGAGTAGTTCTAATGAAGATGAGTATGTTGTTACAAAAGAGGTTGGTACAAATGATCATGTAGGAGGACCAGTTGAGTCTCTTACTCCACCCTTGAGAAGATCCACAAGAGAGCAGAATCTTGTTGATAGTTATAGCCCATCAAATTTTCATTGTGCATATGCTTTATTGAATACTAATGATGAACCTAGATCCTATAGGGAAGCTATTTCTATAGATGATAGTGAATCTTGGCAATTAGCCATGCAAGAGGAGATGATGGCTTTAGACTCTTGTAACACTTGGGATCTTGTTCATTTTCCCATAGGAAGAAAGGCCATAGGATGTAAGTGGGTCTTCAAGAAGAAGTTTGGAATAGACAGGTCATTGGAGAAGTACAAGGCTAGATTGGTAGCCAAGGGCTACTCCCAAAGAGAGGGAGTTGATTTTGGTGAGATAATTTCTCCTGTTGCTAAATTGACTTCTATTAGGTTTCTCTTATCCATTGCTACAAATTATGATTGGGAGATTGAACAAATGGATGTTAAGACTGCATTCTTGCATGGAGATCTTGAAGAAGAAATATATATGAAACAACCTACAGGTTTTGAGGTAAAAGGAAAAGAATATTGGGTTTGCAGGTTGAAGAGGTCTCTTTATGGTTTAAAATAGTTCCCTAGAATGTGGTATCAAAAGTTTGATTCATTTTTTTTGAAATTGGGTTTTTGTTAGAAGCGAGGAAGATCACTATGTTTACATTTATTGTGTTGGTGATTCCATACTATTTATTGCTTTGTATGTTGATGACATGTTATTTTTTAGCAATACTAAGGATATGATCAGTGAGCTTAAATCCCAACTTTCAAGTGCATTTGATATGAAGGATCTTGGAGCTGTTAGGTATATTCTGAGAATGGAGATCAAAAGGGACAAAGGTAACAAAAAGCTTTGGTTATCACAAAGTAAGTATGTAAATACTATTTTGCAGAGGTTTAGTATGCAATACTGTAACCCAGTTAGAGTTCCTTTACCTACCGATACTAAGATTTCATTAGATATGTGTCCAAAGACTGTGGATGATCTTGAGGATATGTCTAATGTGTCATATGCTAGTGTTGTAGGGAGTTTAATGTATGCAATGGTTTGCACTAGGCTAGATATTTCCCAAGTAGTGGAAGTCTTGAGTAGATTTATGTTTGACCCTAGTAGACAACATTAGAATTATGCAAAGAGGGTGTTTAAATATCTTGCAGGTACTCCTTATCATTGTTTGGTTTATTCTGGTACCGATAGTGTTGATAAATCTTTAGACATGTAGGGTTTTGTTGATGTAGATTGGGCAGGTGAATTGGATAGTCGAAGGTCCACTAGTGGCTATTTTTTTACTCTGTTTGGAGGTGTAGTGAGTTGGATGAGTAAGAGGCAGCCTATAGTTGCTTTTTCCACCATAAAAGCAAAGTATATGGTTGCTACTCATGCCTCTAAGGAGGCAGTTTGGTTGATGAGATTGTGTATAGGGATTAGATTTGATTGTAGGATCATTTAGATTGGTTGTGATAGCCAGAGTGCTATTTTTTTAGCCAAGAATCCTATGTATCATGCTCAAACTAAGCATGTTGATGTTCATTATCACTTTGTTCAAGAGTTGGTTGCAAATGGAGACATCAAGCTGAAGAAGATAGACAATCAAGAGAATGTTGCAAGCTCATTGACCAAACCTGTGAGCACAAAGA
This sequence comes from Sequoia sempervirens, assembly GCA_007258455.2. NCBI lineage: Eukaryota > Viridiplantae > Streptophyta > Pinopsida > Cupressales > Cupressaceae > Sequoia > Sequoia sempervirens. The sequence goes on along the minus strand of VDFB02049217.1, from coordinate 108,762,937 downwards.
AGTCTGTGTGGTGCAGAGAGACCATGGGCCTTGTTTCTAGTGCCTGACTATTTTTCTTTTGATTTCCTATGGGTTGATTTACAATGTATAATGCCAAGTGGGAGAATGTTGGGATAAGATGCCATTAACCTTGTAAATCCCAATATTGTATTCATTCCATTTATTATTTGTAGTTTTTAATTATCCATGAGGAGATATACTAGTTTCATTGACAAGGGTAATTTGAAGCCACCAGAGGTAATTATGGAGTGACATTTACTGTTGGCAATTATAAAAACTCAAAGTAAATGAGGGTATGCATTTTCCCTTGAGGAATTTACTATTTTTGGCATGTATGACAACTGTCATAATGTTTGGTAAGTGAATCTATGACAGCTACAAGTTGTCATAAGATTATGAAATTCTATGATGCATATGATGGATATGTTAGTTGTATATTTGATATATTTAGCCTTAGGTGCCTATCTTGGATAGGATGCATGTTGGAGGTATCTATGATGGTTATGATGTGTCATAAGATGTTGTAAGATGAAATTCTTGGATATTGGAACCTAACTTTGGATGGGTCACAGTTTGACACTTGGAAGTTGCATGTTGGTGTCATTTTGATGCTTGTATGTGGGACACTTGGAGGAGAGAGAATGTGGATGCCTTGGGTGATGAGGAAACATTTTATATAATTATTTGCAATGTATTTGTTTCTGCAATACAAATTTTAGGTACTCAGGTGCTGTCAGATTGAAGACTAAAGGAGAGATTGGTGGTGTTATTATATTGTACAATTTTTGTAAATTAATACAAACATTGGGCCTCTTTCCTATGGATTTTTTTACCTGAAAGGGCTTTCTCCGCAATAAATACTATGTCATTGTGTTATGTGCCAAGTTTTCTAATTTTGCATCTCTGTGAAGCATAGTTTCAATTTCATGTTACAATCTCCATTGTTATTGCACACTTAAAAGATTGCAGAAATTTATTTGAATCACTTTTCCATTTAAGTAGTGTTGCTTTCATTTCTAATAGATAGTGGGTTAAATACTCAATGATTATTTATTATAACTTATCATAAAATTAATTAACTTTAATGCGATTTGGTAATGTGTTAACTTTAGTTTTTGAGGTAAATTTTTGTTAATATTGTGAGTGGTAGGTACATGTTGGCAACTAAATTGTCATACCAAGGATGGTGTGGCAATGTTGGAAACCATATTTACTTTTCCATAACTCAAATAGGGTATAGATCTATTTCTCTAAAATCATGGACATCCTAGATTCTCATGGAGGAACCTAAAATTTAGTTGAGATAGAAAAGGATTTTAGTAAGAACAAATGAGCTAATTAAAAAAGAAGGAAACCAATGATAAGTGTTGAAGTTGGAAAAATAGATTTGTAGGATTAGTAATCTTCTATAATACTAAAGAACCTTCCACAAGAGACAAAAGGAAAAAATATGATATAATTCCAAATATTGATACAAATAAAAAGTACATAGAAAATCTTGTATATATAGGTAAGGGTGAGATAATAAGGTAGTTGGGGTAGGTAAGACTCCCACATGTGCATTTGGAAATTTTATATTCACATGAATTGGGATAACAAGATAGTTATCCATAAATAAACTTAAATAAATAGGAATGAATATGATATTAAAATATATGTTCTCACCAACACCTCTTCTTAAGTACAACCTATGAAGGAAAGAAAAGATAAAAAGACTCAAACATGGATCTTCAAAAATAGGCTTGATGAGGTACTCTTATAAAAAATATTCTCTTACAAATAAATAAAAAAGAGGAAACTCATAGGAGCAAAATCCTCCCCAAAAGAGAGAAAATAAGAAAAAAATGTGAAGGAAGAAATCCTCAAGATGACCCCCAAAAGATAATTTCCACCCTAAGAATTAATTACAACTAAATATAATAAGATGATTCCAAAGGATTGGTGAAGATTTCTATAATTTTCTCCTTTGTAGACAAATACTCCAAGTTGAGAACACCATATTAGATGAGCTAATGAATGAATTGCATGTGGATATTAATGTGTTTTGTTTATTAATTCTCCATTAGGTTATGAGAAATATGCATTGTTCTATGATTATCACACTAAAGAGTAGTGGGATAATCTAGAGGGAAAGAAAACTCTATTGGCAATTTTTGAAGACAAAAAATCTGTTGGAAAGCTATAACTACACCTCGATAGTCAAAATTTGTAGATGTTATTGTAATAGAAGATTAATTCCTTACATTAGAAAAATAACTAGGGAAATACAAAAGTAGAGGTGGACTTTTGATCATCAACGTCACCAACTTAATTTGAGCTAATGAAGCCCACAACTTGAGAAGGTCCTAATATGTATTAAATACCAAAATTTATGTCATGAATATACCTAAAATATTCTTTGGTACCTTCTAATTACTCTCATGTGTAAATTGAAACTAGATAAACAAATCCACAATTAATCTAAGAGGAAAGATGTGTAAATAGAAAAGATATACAATTTTAAACATAGAAAGAATGAACACACAACCATAACAAAAAGTATAACTTGGGGAAACCTTATGAGAAAAAACCTCCAAATATCAAACCAATCTTATTATTAGAAACAAAATTAAGGTTTTAATATAAATCCAAGCTCAAGCTTTCATGGAAGATTATAATAGCATAATATCTAGATATATTTTGGCAACATAAGAATAAAAATTAAACTAGTACATTAAACCTCCATCTCAAGAAACCATTAAATAGGACAATCAATACAAAAAAATATCAAATTATAATTACAAATCCTTGAGCTAAAACCACCCAAAATATGGCATGAAACTCTCTAGTCAAAATCTAATGCCCAAATCCAAAGATGAGCCCACTAGCTAAAATAACAAATTCCACACACCTATCCACACACCTATCATAAGATTTTCATAGTCCACTCACCAAATTGGGAACTCTATTTTGGATCCATTATCTACATTAAAGTATTCCTTATGTTGTGTCATAACATCCATCATAAGCTAGTCAACAAGAGTAACTCCCTCTTACAACTTCCCTATGCATCATAGATGCTCTTACATTTCTAATGTTGGGGGCTAACTTTTGGAGGCCATAAATTTTAATTCAATAAAATTATTGAGTATATTTTATTTTAATTAAATGTCTTGGAGAGATCCATATTTTTATAACCCCCTTTCTATAGTTAAATCCCATTTTGATAATTTTCAAGGACACAATTAACCTCTATAGCCCATAAAATTACATTTTTTTAATTCTATAGAGTAAAAATCATATTTTTGTGTTATTGACATTAGAATGCAAGGTTAAGACATATTTCCTAGCATTATCCCACTTTTTGATCACCTTGAAAGAGAAAATAAAATACCAACACTATCAACTATCTGCTAGAGGCCAGGAGACCCATAGATTTATTATACCACCTAAAATTCTTTATTTTGACTAGCTTTGTTAAAGTATTCACAATATTAAGCAAAGCATCAAAATTTTCCAACAACACCTTCCCATAATCCACCATATCACAAATAAAATATATTACATATCAATTTGCTTTATCCATATGTGAAAATTTGGATTATTTGCTAATCTAATGACACTCTTACTATCACAATAAATCCCAACTACTCTCTAACATAACCCAACAATGAAAAAATAATTAGAAACTAGATATAATATTTGAAATCATAAGTAGCTATCATGTACTCTACTTTTTTAGTGGATAAAGTATCATAACATTTTTCTTTCTCACCCAACTCATTGTACCATTGAATAAGCTAACCACACAACCACTAGTATCTATATTATGCTATCAACATCCATTGCCTAATCTAAATCCATAAAACCCTAAATATCCAATAAGAACTAAAAATATCTTGAGGTCTCATATCCTTGATAACATATGGATTAGTTTTAAGTACCCCACAAAATATTGTAAGACCATTTTCACTATAGTCGAATGATCCTATCTAGGTTTAGCCATAAAATGACTCAAGACTCCCACTACTTGCAAAATTATTGGTCGGTTACAAATAATAACTTACATAAGGCTTCCATCTCCAATAGCATAGGATACAAAACTTATTTCCTCTTTCTCTATGATTTCAAAGGACACTACTCAATTGTAATCTTTGTTACCACAAACATAGGAACCCTCAATTATTTTTTTATCAATCAAACTGAAACATTGTAAACTAAAGTAAACATACTTCCTCTATCTCAACCAAATTTTTTTGTTAGCTTTATCTTGTCTAATATATATCATTAAGATACACGTATAAAATATTAAATCTTTCATTTCAAAATATGATGAAATCCAACATTTTAAGTCTCAAATCATATTCTTATCATTACCAAATAACATGTCATCAACATATAATGTGATAATAATAAATTGATCATCGACCTATTTGTAATAAACACAACGATCAAATTTAGACCATGGGAATTCCAACCTTGAAGCATAAGAATTAGACTTAGATTACCATAATTTAGGAGACTAATTGAGACCATTAAGGGGTTTCTCTCTTGATTAATGTGATTCTTTTTAGCCCTATATCTCTTGATGAGCTAGAGGGGATAATCTTCCAAATGAAGAAAGGGAAGGCCCTTGGGCTGAATGAATTTCCAATAGAATTATTTCAAGAATTCTGAGAGATTATCAAATTTGACTTATTAGAGGTAGTGCAAGAATAAAAAACAAGAAAATAGATGTTGAAAGCAATAAAATCTACTTTTCTTGTGCTTATTCCCAAGAGAAAAGGAGCTAATTCACTGGATTTCTTTAAGTGAATTTATCTTTACAATGTGGTTTACAAGATCATCTCTAAGTTAATTGTGGATATATTTAAGTTATGGATTAACATAGTTATTTTGGAAGAGCAGGGTGGATTTGTGGGAGGCGGGAAAATTTTGGATGGGTAGTTATTACTATTGAGGTCATTCATTCAATGGTGAATTCCAAGGAGAAGGCTATGTTTATGAAACTAGATATGGCTAAAGCATATAATCGAGTGAGATAGTTATTTTTGCAAAAGGTACTCATTTCTTTTGTGTTTGGAGATAACTAGAGTCAATTGGGTGATGATTTGTGTTACATCCACTTCATATTTAGTGCTTATTAATAATGATTCCTCAACCCTTTTTAGGGCTACTTGGGGCCTTCAACACAGTGACCCTCTGCCAACTTATTTATTATAATGGTTGAGGGCTTGGGAAGAATTTTAAAAGCCCATGTGTGGCAAGGGTTTATTCAAGGGTGGAGTTGGGGAGATGGATTACCTTCTCACTTATATTTTGTGGATGACACTACTTTTTCTGGAGTTGCTATTGATGAGCTCAATCATAGGCTAGTTTTCCCTTTTGTTATTTTATGCTTTTATCATTTCTTTTGCTAAGTTTCAAAGAAATCACCAAGACCTTACATACCTTTTATATGCCTTTTATAAACATTTACATAGTTTTAAGTATGCAGAAATGGAAATATGTTATGTCAATCTATATGTTTGTATGAATGCATGAATGTTTATGAAATTTAGTATCAGAGCTTGGGACATGGGTTTGAACCCCTTGCTTGTGTTGGGGGATTGTTGCAAGGTGTGCACCCTTGGTCTCCTTGTGTTGTCCAATGTAGTGTTTGGGTTCATGACATGACTTAAATACTTCTCATGGATTCATTAACTCTAGTGGTTGTATCAGGCATTAACAGGTCAATCTTTTGGTGCAATGACAATTGTCTATGCAACACCTTACACTAATACCTACACCAAACACAGAGGAGAATTCTCAAATATATTTAGGCATCATGGTTGATGTCATAGTAGAAGATCCACCAAAGCATGTAAAATTTGAATTCCCTATAACCAACTAGGAAAAGGCAGTTATTCTAAAGAACATACCTCCTTCAACACTCCATATCTTCTATGGACCGGTCATAAAGGATCAAAACACCTTTCTTTTTGAGTTTTATGTGCTATGTCAAAGCTATGACTACACCATAAATGATCACCAAATCAAATTATTTCTAGCTACACTAAAATATGTTGCTCTACAATGGTTCATGGGGTTGGGAAAAGAGATGATGTTCCCAAATGGAAAATAATGAAGACAAAATTCTTGGAGAAATACCAAGATTATTGTAGAGGCATAGATAAAAAGAGGGATGACATCTTTAGGATGTCATAGGAAGAAGATGAGCCATTGAAAGATTATGTTGAGAGGTTTCAGTTCTATCTCAAGAAATCCCATCAATTTATAGACTTTTTGATGAATTCTTAAAACTGATATTTAAAGGGGAGTTCATGAAGACCGTATGAATCTCATTGGAGGAGGGGACATCTCACAATTACTCTTTGGTGAGATTTGTAAGGTATGTAGAAATTACTCCAAATCCTTCATCAAAAAGACCAAGGGAGACATGACCTCTTCTCTGGGAACAAATCATCCACTATAGTCTCAAAGGTAGAGCTGAGCAATATTTTATCAAACATGAAGGAGGAAATCATTAGCCACTTGGCTACCCAACTAGATACCCTCCATATCAAGAAGAATCAAGAGTTAGAGGAAACCCTCACAAAATTTTTCCCACACTCTTGTCAGAAGAAGATTAATTGCAAGTGTAAAAAGCTAGCCATTATTTATGAAGACAAGAAAGGGAAGTCAGAATTTCATGCCCTGGAAGATGAGGAAGGTCAAGTGTTTTACATCACTCAACGCAAACCATGGAAACCAAGACAAGGTATGCCCAAAGATCCCTTGACCTATAATATGTCATTTCTAGGTAATAATGCAAACTTCCAACTTGGAACCCTCAATCCTGGACCAATGTACAAAACTCACAATGGCCAATGCCCCAAGCCTCTAATTGGACTCAACAACAACATGGCATATGGCTATCATAGAATTACCAGGGACCAAATTATTATTCCCATGGCCACCCCAACAAAACCAATGGCCACCACACTGGAAAAATCTAAATCTACATTACCAACAACCACAATAGCCCTTGCAACCACAACAACCCGCTATAATGCCAAATCTAGCAATGGCTAACCAACACCACCAAGAGCACCTCAATTTCTAGCACAACCTAAACCTAACCCAAATAATAAGCATGTCCAATAGGCTTATACTAACAAAACCATCAAATACCCTACTTATGAGGTTGAGGTGAGTGATGTCAACCTCATATTGGGGAAAATGCTAGCTGGGCCTTCATCTCCTCACAATTACTTCCCTTTTACTACTAATTTGCAGTTACTAAAAGTAGCAAGTTAAAAAAGAATGTTGGGTTCATATATTTTTTCATGTAAATAAGTACACTTATGTTGTTAGATACCAACATTTTCCTTCTTTAAAACTCACTCTTATACCTAGAGATAAGTTTATTTATGTTCTAATAGATTTTTTTGAAATTAATGTTCCATTTGACTTATGGAAAAATCTATAAAATTTATATTCTTAAAATCATATTTTGGAGAAAGGGCAATTAGTTCTAAGATACCAAAGAATGGAACCCAACAAGCTAGGCTAGTGATGGTGAAACTTGCAAATCAACACATTATGATCATAATGACTTTCTTCATCCAATGAATTAGATCTTAAAACTAAAAAATGAATCTCATTGGACAAGATACCATACAAGCACATTTAACAAGGTAAGCATAATCTTCTACCTTACCAAGAATAGGGCACTTAGAAATAGAATCCAACTCATTACAACCTCACCAACTATATTTGTAAATAAGAGCTTCTTAAAATACGAGTATAGAGGAGACATACAAACCCTAGGTATATTATTGCAAGCTCTTTCATGCATACAAGAGATAAATTTAGTTTAATAGATCCTACTGATACCAACCCACCTAACTCATTATCAACAAGCAAAGAACATTGTTCCCCAACAAGAGTGAATATGTGCCCCTAAGACCAAAAAGAAATGCATCAACCACCATATTGAAAGGATCAGGAATTTTAGAAGGAGAAAAAATAGATTCCATCACACCCAAACCAACCAATCTCTATTACCATTACTACTAAAATAATTATAATAATATAGTAAAATTATATTGTATATAATTCATATTTGTTATGCAAAATAATATTTAATACCTAATATAAGTCAACTACTAATATATATGCATGCATGCATGTATCTATGTATATTCCTACTATAGTCAATGCTAATAAGACCCAATAGTTGATGTGAAGACCCAAGGGTAAAGTGACTTTTATCCAACACAAGGTTGACCTAAAAATTGATGCACCTATGTAAAATAGGTACATCAATGTTGGATCAAATGTCATCACTCTTCTAATGTAAATTTAACACACTTTTTTTCCTAATTTTGGTATTTTAAAACATCATTTTTTATGTTTATTTGACACTAATTCCATTGTGTTTCACACTTTATGTAGCATTGTTATGATTAGATTTCAGCTTAAAAGGATTTCCTAATAGGTAGTACCTCCATATTTTTAAAGCACAAACTATTGTTAATAGTGCCAAACTATGGACAACATAGTTTTTCTCACTCCTTCAATTTATGTGATTCATAAGCCAAGTTACGTGACTCATAAGCCACTACTAGTCCATCTAGGGCACACCATCCAATCCATTGAGTGATACATTAGTTGACACAATGAACTAACCACTTAAATCAAGTATCAACAAGTTAGGTGTTGATAGAAGTGCCTCTTTCAAGTTTTATAAATGTGGATTCATATGCTTGAGTTTACACAAATTTATTTCCTTCTCTTTATGGGGAGGCTACTAGGTTCACAATTTCTCACATGATCCATTAATACACCTTCCTTGGAAATAATAGGACCAAGGCAATATTTTTTATCTTAAAAAAAAGTACTTTGACAACTTGGCTAATTTTTTCTTGGGTGCTAAAAAAAGTTTCAAATGGTGTCCATGTTCTCTTTCATTTCTTTTGTAGGTCATTATGTCATCTAAAAAGACTAATCTCTATGCATATTATTCATTAGGCTCATAGTGGTTACAAGTGCTTTTGTTAACCCAAAAGATAAAAAGGTGGTGAACTCACAATGAACATATCTTATTTTAAATACAAATTTATGAATACTTTCACCTATAATTTACCATTGGTGATTATCAAACTACAAATCAATTTTAGAAAATATCATTACCCCACTCATTTAATCAAATCAATCTTTATTTGAAACAATGAGTATGTATTTTTAACTATAATCTTATTTAAGATATGATAATCTATACATAATTTAGAATTGTTATCCTTGTTTACAATCAAAAATATGAATCTCTTCTCTAAAATTTCATTTAATTATAACTTAATTCTTACACAACCATAATCTTATAAGACGACTGACAACATAACAAATGTGTAAGAAAAAAACAAAATACATATAAAGAGACATATTAACAAACCCAAACAAAGATAATAAAAAAATGATACTAACAAAACCTTAATAGATTTTCTTTAGAAGCCCTTGGTTCTTCAATGGTGCTAGGTATGGAGAACTAAGATTGTGCCTTCGTTGAAATATAGGAGGAAAGGCATAGTTGAAAGTTAAAAAGAAAATATTCTCTCTCGTGCTTTCGGATTAGGAGTATATGTGAACATTCTCTTACTTTTTTAAGTATCACTTTTGCATTTTTAAAAGCGAGACCCAAACAAAGATAATAAAAAAATGATACTAACAAAACCTTAATAGATTTTCTTTAGAAGCCCTTGGTTCTTCAATGGTCCTAGGTATGGAGAACTAAGATTGTGCCTTCGTTGAAATATAGGAGGAAAGGCATAGTTGAAAGTTAAAAAGAAAATATTCTCTCTCGTGCTTCCGGATTAGGAGTATATGTGAACATTCTCTTACTTTTTTAAGTATCACTTTTGCATTTTTAAAAGCGAGAAAGGCTTCTCCAAAGATTGTTTGCAGATAAGGTTGCACAAAATTAAGTGTTCTTCCAAATCCACACATTTCACCTTTACGTAGGTTATGCAAAAATCCTTTTTATCTCCTAATGTATTCCCACACAAAAAAGGGCATCTCATATTATCTACATTGTATATTTTATATTAGATTAAGAAATCAACAAAAATAAAAATATTTTTTTTTACAAATTTATGGGTATATTTTGGCAATTTGATTTTTATAATATTAAATAATTAAATTTGTAAATCTTTTAATTCTTGTACGGAAATATATGATTTATAAATTATTTAAATTAATTCAATGAAAAATGTTATTAATTTAGATTTAAGATTTAAGATTGATATTGAAAATAAATCTGAAATTTAAATAAATAAGATAAATAATTTAGTTGAGTTTTGAAGGGAGGGGAATGTCGTTGAAGATATGGAAAATTGATTCACTTATATGTTAAAAATTAGCACTTTGATAAACAAAAGTTTCAAAATTTATAAATTGCATGTGCTTTGTTCTTGTTTAAATTTACACCCATGAAATTAATTTGGTGTACAAAATTAAACCCAAACACCTAGAAGTGAACTAGCAAGGAGAAGATGACTAGCAAGTTTGCTTAAGTTCACCATACATGTTTGAAGGAAGGTGGTGTCTACAAACATCAATTAGGAACTTGTTAAGGTGGGTCATGTTCTCTTCAATTAAGCTCATATGCCACCTTAAAAGAAGTCCCCTAGTCTATACTTTTTCATGTACACCTCACCTAGTAAGATATAGTCTTCTTGATTGAAACATACTCTTAAGTCACCTAAACACTTGTGTTTTTTTAATGGTACTTGTAAGTGCTCCTAGAATAGATTAGTTTATAAGTAAGCTTCATTATAAAGAAATTGGAAGTTAAGTTTATTGAAACTATTTGTAAGTTTGTTGATACATACAAGGTTTTGGAGGTGTATTCAAATATAAGATAGAGGTGTGGTGACATACAAATAACATAATTTGAAGCCTTATAAGATGAATATAAGTTGCACAATTTTTAGCTCACTATAATAATGTATTCACTACAAAAATGGAGGAATTTTCTTTGAGTCAAACCTTTTGAGATTAAAACAAATCACTTGGAATTGAATTAACTTTTTACTCAACCTATCCTTAATTCTTGGTAGAGGTGATGGTTAGAGTAAAACGTGTCAATATACTCTAACAATGGATATATTGGATTAAACACATTGAAATAAATGAAGGAATGAGTTAAGATAATCAACCAAAGGATGAAAGAAGCAGCTGAACAAACTAAGAGTTATGCAAATAAGGGATGAAAACCTATATAGTTTTAAGTAAGAGATAAGGTCTTATTATGAGCTAAACCACATAAGAGCTCCATAAATTTTAGAAAGGCAATGCATATGACCTTTGAAGTCCAAGAAAATATCAATCCAATCACCTATTGAGTAGCTTTACCACCAACTCTTTATAGGATCCACATTATATTCCATGTGTCACTTTTTAGGAAATATATTTTTAACATAATCCATGTTATTAATTAGGAAGTTTTTAGGTGCAAAATCTAGGAATTATAGTTGTGTGCATATGGATGTTTGAGCATCAATGATTTTAACTTTATAACTATGACATTAAAAATTATAAGGTCCAATAACATCAATATTCTATAAAGAATGCTACCTAGGAGCATAAAAAATAAATGAAAATACATTTTCCTAATTTATTTTTAAAAGATTAGCTTTACGTTGAAGCTTAAATTAGGGGGAAAGGATGAAACACCCCATAAAGATATGCTATATTTATGACTATTTAGTTTATAATATTCAGACTAATTGATTACTAATATTGATTTTGATTAATATGGATTAAATAGTATGATTAATTATTTATGCATGTGTCTAATTACTCAACTTAGTGATTATCTACAAGATGCTAATTATTATTCAATTATTGATTTTGTAATAGCTTATGTTTATTTGAATTACTAATCATTAATGTATTATTTCATATTTAATTAAATGGTGACCAATATTTTTAAATTTTTTATCTTTATGAGGACACATCCTCGATTAGAGCGAGAACATCACATGGAAGAATGATCTCATTAATAATTAATGACATGGACATAATATGGATGTAATTATATATACCTTTAATATAATTGATAAGTCAAGCCCTAGGTTTTTGGTTTGTGTGGTTTATTCATCATTTTGTTGATCAAATATTGATTTTATCAATATATCAAGTGGTCATGGTCATATTGCATATTTCATAGATTCGTAAAATGTATGGTTATGCATGTAATCACAAACATATAAAAATAATTACAAATATTAGTAATGATTATTACAAGCTATAATTGTTTAACCAATATGTTAAAATAATATGGTAGTCACAAATTCAAAGTTTATGAGTTTGATTATGAGAAAACCCCATATTATGAAATACGTATGACAATCCCATTTCAACTCAATGACATCAAATAATTCTCAGTAATTATTTATTATTATCTTATCATGAAATTGATTAAATTTAATGTGGTTGATAGTGGGTTAAATACTCAATGATTATTTATTATAACTTATCATAAAATTAATTAACTTTAATGTGATTTGGTAATGTGTTAACTTTAGTTTTTGAGGTAAAGTTTTGTTAATACTGTGAGTGATAGATACATGTTGGCAGCTACATTGTCATACCAAGGATGGTGTGGCAATGTTGGAAACCATATTTACTTTTCCATAACTCAAATAGGCTAGATCTATTTCTCTAAAATCATGGACATCCTAGATTATCATGGAGGAAGATAAAATTTAGTTGAGATAGAAATGGATTTTAGTAAGAACAAATGAGCTAATTAAAAAAAGAAGGAAATCAATGATAAGTGTTAAAGTTGGAAAAATAGATTTGTTGTAGTAATCTTCTATAATACCAAAAATCCTTCCAAAAGAGACAAAATGAAAAAATATGCTATAATTCCAAATATTGATACAAATCAAAAGTACATAGAAAATCTTGTATATATAGGTAAGGGTGAGATAATAAGGTAGTTGGGATTAGGTAAGAATCCCACATGTGCATTTGGAAAGTTTGTGTTCACATGAATTGGGATAACGAGATAGTTATCCATAAATAAAATTAAATAACTGGGAATGAATATGATATTAAAAGATATGTTCTCACAACACCTCTTCTTAAGTACAACCTAGGAAGAAAAAAAAAGATAAAAAGACTCAAACATGGGTCCTTGAAAATAGGCTCGATGAGGTACTCTTATAACAATATTCTCTTACAAATAAATAAAAAGAGGAAAATCGTAGGAACAAAATCCTCCCCAAAAGAGAGTAAATAAGAAAAAAATGTGAAGGAAGGAATCCTCAAGATGACCCCTAAAGGATAATGTCCACCCTAAGAATTAATTACAATTAAATATAATGGGGTGATTCCAAAGGTTTGGTGAAGATTTCTATAATTTTCTCCTTTGTAGACAAATACTCCAAGTTGAGAACACCATCTTATATGAGCTAATGAATGAAGTGCATGTGGATATTAATGTGTTTTGTTTATTAATTTTCCATTAGGTTATGAGAAATATGCATTATTCTTTGATTATCACACTAAAGAGTAGTGGTATAATTGTTGCGATATGGTGTTATACACCATTACATAATTTGATATATTATAATGTTGTAATTAAATAACTATTTAGTTGTGATGCACTTAGGTGGTGTGGTTAATCACATTAGGTAATTATTTAGGGACCACTTGTATTGTAACATTGTATTATTATTTAATGTGTGGGAGATATGTGATAATAATTTAATATCAAAGAAGATATTAAATAAAGTGAAAACTTCTATACCCAATATTAAATAAGGGATTAGTGGTTTAGTGTTCACATGGTTTTATGGCACATGATTTTACCTTACCACTTGGTTGTATTTGTGTGAGCTTGAGTAGATATAAAAGCAAGCACATTTTTAGTGGTTAAGGTTGGTTGGGTGAGTTTGTTGTCATTATTGGGTCTTTTTGAGGAGTGCATATGTGAAGCATGGCATGGGATGTGTGGATTAATGATTAGACACATGAGGATGCATTGAGAGGCTTGATGCTTCATATGTATTCATTGTAATTCTTATATTGCTTTATTATTAGATAATATGATGGAGTATGGATGTTTTTGGAGGTTGTGTTTTTCCCTCATGAGGGTTTTCCTAGGGTATAACTTGTATTATCTTGTGGCTTGTATATTTGATCTATGCATTATGGTTACTTGTATGCATGTTTATCTCTCATGGGGTTGTGTAGGAAATATATTAAGAATGTGGTTTGAATGTATTATTTCCTAACAAGTGGTATCAAAACTATAATGGTTGATGGATTTTTGTTATAACCCTAGTTTGAGAGATTTTTGCAAAGTTGAAGCCATGGATATACATGAAATATTTGAGGCATTACAAGATATGGAACACATGTTGCAGGTGTTTGTTTGCAAATTTGGGCTTCTGGGTTGTCAAGATTTGTTGAGTTTATTGCAGGTCTGAAGCTTTCAAAATTTGGGTCAAAGAGGGTTTCTTGGTTTAAGTTTTCATATGAGGGTTTGGTAGGGGAAATTTTATGGACGACTTCTTGAGACAAAACGTACCTCACCATTGGATCCAAGAGGTTTGGGACATGAAAAATAACATAAAACTTGTCCTATTTTGGAGAAGTTGAAAAAAAGGCAAAAAAAATTTGCCCCCACAGCCTATCGTACGGTTGTACAACCATAGACGTCTGTAGAGGCTAAAATAAAAAATAAAAAAATAATTTTCCTGTCAGTTAAAATAAATCTGTGCAAAATAAATTTAAATAAAAAAAATTATATTAAAAATCCTACATACATCTTTTGAAAGAAATTAAAAACAAAAAAAATAAAATTATGGGGGCATGGGTCTGTAGGCCCATACCCACATGTGTCAGTCTTGTCACATTGATTCACATTTTTCCCAGTCCATGAATCATCTAAAACTACCATAAAATTAAAAGCAAAACCATCATCCTTTTTATGTAAAGTTTTAAACTTCAGAATTTCCACCCACTTCCACGCATTTTCTTAATGTTTTAATTTTAAACATTAAAAAATCTGCCACTTTTTAAAAAATCTCAAACTTTAATATTTTCCAAATTAAATCCGTTTTAATAAAGCAAGTGGGGTCCACAAAAAGTTGTTCATATAGTCAAACTAGACATTTTTTCAAACTAGAATAACTTTTGCCTATGATGTCCGTTTTTTGACTTCTTATACTTGTTGGAAAGTTGGTTTTGAGCACTATGTAGTGGTACTAGTTTGGTTTCCTGTTTTTCCATTTTGATCATTTTTTTGAGCTTGGAAGCCATATGTTATCGATTACATAGCTTTGGTCATAACTTTTGCGCAAGAACTTGTTGGATTTTTGATTTCAAAGAGGCGTTGGAGAGCATGTATAGTGCACTACATAGTGGATTGGTTAGATTATCAGTTTGTGGTGTAGGGAATGTATGGTACTTATTTGATCACTAGTAGGTTCTTGATATTTAGAGTGTGATTGTGTGAGCATCCAGATGAGTCAAGAGGTGAAACCTTGAGGGAGTACATATTTTTATATGATATTTATGATGGTATAGCTAATTATTAGTTTGGTGCTTCCTAGTATAGGTTTACAAGTGTTTTTCAGAGTTGGGATTTGATGGTGATAGGTACATAGGTTGTCTTTAGTTTTGAGGATATGGTTTGATATGAGTGTAGACTTGGAGTCTCATATGGGTGATAGTTGAATGTAGGTACAATGATGGCTATGGTTATGGTGTCACCGGTATGCAGGTGCATTTATGCATTGGCATGACATGATCATGTATGTGGTTGTTTGGTGTTAGGAGATTATTCTTATCTTCTTGATGCTTATTTGGTTTCTTGGCTATGGTTACTCATTTGTGGACATGGTTGGAAAATCATAATTGTGGTTGATTTGGTGTTTGAGTCTTGATGTCTACAATATTATCTTCTTTGATATCTCAGTTTGTAGGTTCTAATGTGATGACAAGTTTGCATGTTTCAGTGGTTGGATCTATGAGTTATAAAGTTGTATGGATTGATCACCCATTTAGTTGTAGTGGGATGAATCGGATGTGGACTGTCTATATCCACTAGGTTTGATTCATTGTTGTTGCATATTTTATTAGTTGGCCTTGTCTGTGGTCATTTGTGCATTGGTATGTTGCTTTGGGATGAGAGGATGGATGATTAAAGTACTTGATTAGTCAATTCATGGGACTTGTAGCATGTGGTTTGATCATGATGTCATGATAGCTTGGTACATTCATTGGTTACACACTTTCAGTAAGAGATTTTGACTATGATGACTTGGCGGTGTTGGATTGTTTTGTGATGATTTGATGGTGGTTGTATGTATCTTCTTGGCTTGGAGATCTTGGTTTCACTTGTATGTTACTAAAATTTTAGTTGAGTGTGTGTAGACCTGGATGATCTTCATGAAAGAGATGGTAGTCACGATGCCATGTGTAGCTTGGTATCATGGTTTAGTGGGAGTTGTTGGTAGTGACACAGATGCATTATTGGTATTGGCTATCTTCATGTGATTGGAGATGTGGTTTCTTGGTTTGGAGTGTGATTGTTATTATGTCATGATATACCCTTGAGACCAAGATGTATGAATTGGTGCATGTGATCTCCTAGGATGAGATGGTTAGATCATGGATGCCATGATAGGTTCCTAATTCCATGGTTGAAGCTTTGACATTGATCTTGGTAGTTCTCTTTGTATTGAGTACATAATCATTTTCTTGATTACTTTATGATGGTGCTATGTTGTATTTAGAGTTTTGACATGTATTGATTGGTTATAGGTGCTCATGGATACTTAGAGATGTGGGTGAGGCTAGAGTTCTCTTGGGATCAAAGACATTTTCTTGATATGGTACTCTTTGGAGGTTATGACAGGAAGACCAGGGAGCTTTCACCTGGGTATGGATGTGAATTAATGATGAACTGATATAGGAGATTGTTCTTGGAGTGAGTCATGATGACTTGGTTATCCTGGGGGAGCATTCTCATTCCCCACTCTTGGTCTACTCAACAATTTATCATTTGAGAGGTATTTTATCATTATTTCTTTTAGATGTGTTATGTTTTGTGCTTTGATTTCTCATGGGAATGAGTTGATTCATGGATTGATTTTGGAGAATCATTTGAGGATTGTTTAGCATGAATTTATGATGCTTTATCTTTCATTGATATGGATCTTGAGCTATGGATAGTTAGTTCTGGAGGATTCATTTTGAGGGATGTTATGACATGGTTATCTCCTTTTTCATTTGAGTTTATGTTATCATTCATCGATGAGGAGTTTAAGAGATGGTTAATGGGCTGATTTTTAGATTTGGGAATGGTTACTTTGAGTTTTATCTTCTTGGTTAGAGAGGCTTACATCCATGTTCGCATTATACATCGATTCATAGGTTATGTTTGATCTAAGAGATTGAACGTTGTTTTGGGTGTTGTTGAGGCTTCTCATTTGGGGTTGTTAAGAGGTCATACTTGACACAACATTGCACTTTGAGGTGCTAGTAGGACATGTTATGGTTTATAGGTTTTCTCTCTTCATGGTTCCTTCGTGGAGATTCATGTTCATATGATTTGGGAGGATGGTGACAACATGTTGTGAGAGATTATGCAGCTATTTGGGTTGCATGTGTGGATCATTCTTATTGTTCTTGGTATTTCATTGTTAATCATTTATCACACCTTGATATAATGTTGATTGGTAAACTTGATATGCTTTGAAATTACCCTTGCAGTGGGAGTTCTTGGATATGTATGTTCTTCAGTGATAGATTTGATATAGGGAGCTTATGATTGTGGTTTATGGGTTGCATATGTTCTTGGCATGAGTTTACTGATGTATTGATACCTAGGGGGTATGGATGGTTGGATGTATTAGCATGTGTTGTGGATGCTATTTTTGATCATGTGGGTTTTTTATTTGATAGTAGCTTGTTTGGAGCCTTTTTTATCACTTGGATTTGATGCTTGTGTTTTTGGATTGGTGCATCTTCACCTTGGCATATTCCTTTTCTTCCATAGGTGGCACATTGGAGGATGAGAGGAGTTCTTGCTTGAGATGGTGGTCACTTTGTTCTTATTGTAGGTATCTTGATGGACCATGAGATCATGTTGGAGATTCATATGATTTCATGTATGGCTATGATGATGTATTACATGTATTGATACCTTATGCAATGTATAAAATAAGTGGGAGAATGTTGGGATATGGCATTGTACACCATTGCATAATTTGATATATTATAATATTGCAATTAAATAGTTATTTAGTTGTGATGCACCTAGGTGGTGTGATTAATCACACTAGGTAATTATTTAGGGACCACTTATGTTGTATTGTAACATTGTATTACTATTTAATGTGTGGGAGACATGTGATAATAATTTAATATTGGGAAATATTAAATAAAGTGAAAAATTAGTACCCAATATTAAATAAGGGATTAGTGGTTTAATGTTCACATGGTTTTGTGGCACATGGTTTTATCTTACCAATTGGTTGTATTTGTGTGAGCTTGAGTCTATAAAAGCAAGCACATGTTTAGTGGTTAAGGTTGGCTAGGTGAGTTGGTTGTCATTATTGAGTCTTTTTGAGGAGTACATATGTGAAGCATGGAATGGGATGTGTGGATTCATGCTTGGACACATGAGGATTCATTGAGAGGCTTAATGCTTTAGAGGTATCATTGTAACTCTTGTATTGCTTTATTGTTGGATAATATGATGGAGTATGGATGCTTTTGGAGGCTAGGTTTTTCCCTCATGAGGGTTTTCCTGGGGTATATATTGTATTATCTTATGGCTTGCATATTTTATCTATGCATTATGGTTACTTGTATGCATGTTTATCTCTCATGGGGTTGTGTAGGAAATGGATTAAGAATGTGGGTTGAATGCATTACCTCCTAACAATAATCTAGACGGAAAGAAAACTCTATTAGCAATTTTTGAAGAAAAAAAATCTCTTGGAAAGCTATACCTACACCTTGATAGTCAAAATTTGTATATGATATTATAATAGAAGATTAATTCTTTACAATAGAAAAATAATTAGGGAAATAAAAAAGTAGAGGTGGACTTTTGATCATCAAGGTCACCAACCCAATTTGAGCTAATGAAGCCCACAACTTGAGAAGGTCCTAATGTGTATTAAATACCAAAATGTATGCCATGCATATACCTAAAATATTCTTTGATACCTTCTAATTAATATCCTAAGTAAATTGAAACTAGATAAAAAAATCCATTATTAATCTAAGAGGAAATATGTGCAAATAGAAAAGATATACAGTTTTAAACATAGAAAGAATGAACACATAGTTCCATAACAAAAAATATAACTTGGGAAAAACTTAACTAAAAATAACAAATTCCACACACCTATCATACAATTTTTATAATCCACTAAACAAATTGGGCACTCTATTTTGGATCCATTATCTACATTAAAGTATGCTTTATGTTGTGTCATAACATCCATCATAAATTGGTCAAAAAGAGTAACTCCCTCTTACAACTTTCCTATATATCATAGATGCTCTTACATTTTTAATGTTGGGGGCTAACTTTTGGAGGCCATAAATTTTAATTCAATAAAATTATTGAGTCCATTTTATTTGAATTGAATGTCTTGGAGATATCCATGTTTTCATAACCCCATTTTTGTAGTTAAATCCCATTTTGATAATTTTCAAGGACACAATTGACCTCTATAGCCCATAAAATTGCATTTTTTGTTCTATAGAGTAAAAATCACATTTTTGTGTTATTGAAATTATAATTCAAGTTTAAGACACATTTCGTAGCATTATTCCACTTGTTGATCACCTTGAAAGAGAAAATAAAATACCAACACTAACAATTATCTGCTAGAGGCTAGGAGACCCATAGATTTATTGTACCACCTAAACTTCTTTATTTTGAATATCTTTGTTAAAGTATTCACAATATTATGCAAAGCATAAAAATTTTCCAACATCACCCTTCCATAATCCACCATATCACAAATAAAATGATATTACATATCAATGTGCTTTATATGTGAAAATTTAGATTGTTTGCTAATCTAATGACACTCTTACTCTCAGAATAAATCCCATCTACTCTCTAACATAACCCAACAATGAAAAAAAATATTATAAGCTAGATATAATCTTTGAAATCATAAGTAGCTATCATGTAAAAGTATCATAGCATGTTTCTTTCTCACCCAACTTAGTGTACCATTGAATAATCTAACCACACAGCCACTAGTAATAACCCTAAATATCCAATGAGAACTAAAAATATCTTGAGGTCTCACCTCCTTAATAACATATGGATTATTTTTAAGTACCCCACATATGGTTTTGGTGTTTGGAAATCAGTCAAAAGTGGTTATGTTGTTCCTACCACTCCTATTACAGATCCCGCTAAAATCAGATTGTATGAATGTAATGCTAAAGCCAAGAATACCATTCTATGTGGACTTGTTGATTCAAAATTGTTGAAGGTGATGAATTGCAATTATACCAAAGATGCTTGGGAGAAGCTTAGTAGTATCTATGAAGGAAATTCTAAATTGAAGCAAGCCAAGATGCAAATATTCAAAAGTAGATTTGAAATTGTGCGGATGATAAATGATGAAGATATTGCAAGCTATATGCTCCAAGTTCAAGAATTTGTCACTGGCATTACTAGTCTTGGTGGAGAAGTGAAGAAAAGTGAAATTTTGAAGAAGCTCTTGAGATCTATCCCAAAGTACTACATTCATAAAGTGTTTTCCATTGAAGAATCAAAAGACTTGGATCAGTACCAAGTTGAAGAAATGTTTGGTACTCTTACTGACTTTGAGATGAGAGAGTTTGGTCAAGATGTTCCAAAGAAATAAGCTACTTTCAAAGCCAAAAAAAATATTGAAGATGAGGCTCTTGATCAAAATGGATATTTTGATGAAGTTGAAGCCAAATTTGTGAGAATACTAAAGAAAGGTACTAGAAAGTGAAAAGGTAAGTTACCTTTTAAATGTTTCAATTGTGGAAGAATAGGTCATTTTGCATCTAAATGTCCTTATATTTAGAATCACATGACAACAATAAAAGAGATAAGATAAAGAAGGTTCTCTATTCCAAAGAGATCAATAGTTCCTCTAAAGATGAGGAGAATGATTCAAATGATGAAACTCTCTTTATGGCTTCCAATACTACTAATAGAAAGTATAATGTTGAGATATGTAAGGATTCCAGCTCCTTAAGTGATGAAGACATATTTTCCTCTGATCTAGATCTGGAATCTATGGAACTTGAAGGTTGGAACTTCAATTCAAATGAATGGGGGATTGACTTTGAAGGAAAACTCCAGTTTGCATTGGAAGACCTAACTGAAGCAAGAGGTCTAAATTAGAAATATGAAAGCTTGCTTGCAAAATCAAAAGAAGAAAATGAAAAATTGAGAATTCAAGTAAAAGAAGGCAAAATATATGAAATCAAACTAAAAGAGGCAAAAGGTGAGATATCTGATTTGAAAATAAAGGTTGAAGAAGGAAAGAGGACTGAAGATTGCTTGAATATCAAAAAAAAAAAAACTAAATGTCTAAATATTGAAGAAGAAAATACTCCTCTAAGGAATGCTTTGAAAAGAGAAAAGGAACAAATTGACAAAGGAGATAAATTTGGTCCACATAACTCAAAATCAAATGAAAAGACTGAAACATAAGAAGAGAGAGCCTACCCTAAAGACTCTAATAAGAATGCCTCTGAAGATACAAAGAGTATTCATAATGGTAAGAAAGAAGGTGGATTCAACTCTGACCAAAAGTAGAAAATTTTCAGAAGTCCTCCATCAACAAAATAACATGCTCCTAACAGGTCCAATCAACCCTTTCAAAGTTACTATTTTTCTTGCAATATTTTTGGGCATAAGGCTATTGATTGTAGAGTTAGACAAAGAAGGAAAAACAATATAGGAAAAGGTATTTTAAACCTCAAAGAAACAATACTATGCTATTTCATGGATATTTCTTTTCCTACAACAATTATGGTCACAAGGCTGATGAGTGTAGATAAGGCAAAGAGGAACAACTCTATTCTAGAGCACAATATTGTGTGTTACAAGTGCAATAATATGGTACATAAGGAAAACTATTATAGAAATTATTTTGTGAAGCCATCTGCTTAGTATCAAAAAATGGATGAATCCCTTAATCAATAAAAGAGGGGAAATGAAAAGAACCAAAATGAATACCATGAGAAGAAGGATGATTCTACTCTTGTGCACTCAACACAAGATTCCAAGATAAACTGAAATAGAGTATTATCTTAGGGGGATTTTTCACTTGTAAAACATTTTTGTCCCCTAAAAAGAAAAGGTGTCGAAGACTTCAATATGAAGGATGATTTAAATCAATTCAATTAGTGTGCAGATCTGTTGTGCATAAATGGACCTCATTAGGTGTTCCCGGTGAAAGGTGGTAATGTGTGAAGGCTAGTATACCTATTCTAATTGATGTCATTCCAATTCGGTGTACCACATTTAAATATAAAGTCCCAAATAAGTAAGTTTCAAAAGTTTTCCTAGACATTCAATGTACATTTTTTGAGGAAATGTTGAGGATTTTTGGTCTGCATCTCTCTATAGAGAAATTTTTGGGCTTGTAGTCTAGAGGTCTTGTTGGTCAAGATGTGACTGTATCATATCCAAGTTTTCAAGGCTTTATACCTTTTGATATAGTTGATATCAGTGATAGTGTTCTGGTTTGGCTTAGTGAAGCAATATTGAAGGCTTGTTGAAATATCTTGCATTTCTTTGGAAGAAAAGGTTTGTCCATACAAGATGATTTGGTGTACCACAATGCTCTATAATAGTGTGCTACAATGCCTATCCATTTGTCAAAATATTTGTTGGGGTACATACACCAATTGATGCTTAAACATATCAATTATATGAGTTGGTGTAGTTGTTAGGTTTGCTTTGCATGTAGTATACTTGGTTGCCAAATTTCAAGCCAATCCTAAGCAATCTCATGAAAAGGTTGTGAAAATAATCTTCAGATACCTAAAGGGTACTCCAGATTATGGGCTATGGTATAAAAGGATCAAAATTTCTCTCTAAGTGCCTATGCTGATGTTGTTTGGGTAGGTTGTGTTGATGACTAGAGAAGTACAAGTGGAAGTGCATTCTTTTTTGGAGACAAATTGGTCTCATGGTTCAATAAAAATCAATATTTAGTATCTTTGTCCACAATGGAAATAGAATAAATTACTTCTGCATCTTGCTACCTCAAGTGCTTTGAATGAAGTAGACCTTAAAGGATGTAATGGTGGTGTATGATGAACCTATTCCTATACTATGTGAAAATACAAGTACTATTAAAATTTCTAAGAATCTAGTAATGAATTCAAGGACTAAAAACATCTCAATCCAACACCATTTTCTGAGAGAAAGTTGCAGAACATGAAGCCAAAATAAAGGATCAGATTTCAAATATTTTTACAAAGGTTCTTCAAAGGATACTTTTGAGTATCTGAGGTAGCATCTAGGGGTCATTGTCCCTCCTTGTTCCAACTAGATGCATAAAAAGGTGCATCTTTATAGGGGGAGAAATTCATGTCACATCCTTTCTCCTAGATTGATGGGTGCTACCCTTCAGGGGGAGTTGATAGTAGGGGGAGTCCTAAAGCAATTATGCAGTTGTTGTATATGTGTGTAAAAAATAAGTGCTTCTGGTCAAAGGGGGAGCATGTGTTGCTTCTTCAATAGAAGATCCTTTTTACCCTTTTCTCTTGAAGACAAAAAAAATTCCTTTTGTCTTGTGCAAAAGTATTTGGTCCTTTGTCCTTGATGTCAAAGGGGGAGAGTGAGTAGTGTGTGTTGCCATCAATACCAAAGGGGGAGATTGTCAATATTTTTTTATCATTGATGTCAACACTAAGGCTTGTGTTATTATCATTGATGTCAACACTGATGGTTGTCATTGATACTTTAACACTAAGGATATTGTTGGTAGTTGTTGTCAATATTGGTTGTTAGTTGTAATTGATGTCAACACTATGCTGTTAGTCTTTAGCCTTGGTTGTCTTTGTTACATTTAGTTCAGGCTAACATTGATTGGATGACATGCCTTATATCAAAGAAGATAAAAGAAGTTCATGGCTAGATGCCATGCCTTATCAAGGACGAATTGAAGAAGTTCATGATTGGATGGCATGCCTTATCAAAGAAGAGAAGAGTTGAATAAGTTCGTGGTTGAATGCCATGCCTTATCAAGGAAGAATTGAAGAAGTTCATGATTGGATGTCATGCCTTATTGAAGAAGAGAAGAGTTGAAGAAGTTCATGATTGGATGTCATGCCTTATCAAAGAAGCATTATTGCTAATGTTTATATAATGCATTATTACTATCAACAAAGTTGATTTCATAATAATATATTAAGATGAGGACTAGAAGAATGAATATGTTGGAGAGATGTTGTAGAAGGTCAAAAGTATGTCTCATGCACTCTCTTAATGTTCTTGATAATGTATGTGTTGTTGAAAGGAGATTTTGGTGCCTTCCTTGATTGACTTCTGCATTCCTGCGGTCTCAGTCCTCGCGTGCCACTCAAACCTCTTGTTCTATATGGTCTATGCGAGCCTCTTTCCAATTCAAAAGCTCTAGAGTCTATTCTAGCCTCTTATTGGGTAAATTATCTATCCCACTACCACCCATCTCTTGCCTGGTGGTCACCATGTTGAATCACGCTTAAGCTACATCACATTTCACGTCTATCGCATCTTAACACTGGGTTCTACGAATAAACGTTCTTATTCTACATCACATAATTTTTCACATTCATATATCCCTCATTCATAGAAGACATACACATTCATGCATAATAAACATATTTTGGAGTCCTTCATTTGAACACACCAAAAATATTATCTTGTTTTATTTATATTAAAGTTGAGTCAATAGACCCTTATTTACAAAAGAATTCTTGTTACATTATTCCATTTTCTTATCATCAGAAAGAGGTCATTCCTCTAGGTCCTCATTTGAATTTACATCAAATTTTACATAAGAGGATGGTTGAGCATGCAGACTCCCCTTTTCCTCTTTAGTTAACAAGGGTGCATTGGGTCCACACCCTAGAGGCCAGTCTCTGATTGCGGAAAGATTTTTTATCTTAGGTGTTTGCTTTTCCTCAATCTTCTTGCCTCTCTGTAGCTTAAGTCATGTGAGGGATTGAGCTAGAGTCTCATTGTTGGGAATCTCAGGTTGAACCTCTGTCTTAGCATTTTCTTCCATTACGTCTTTCTTATGTGAGGTTCTAACAGTTTTCCATTTTTTTTCGTCCTATCTTTGACCTTCCCATACTCACATTCAATCCAGGTTCGGTCAATTCTTAGGACAAATAAACTTGGTCAAGGGTCAACTATCCTCTACTCAAGGCTATGGTAGACTCAAAAAGACTAGAGTTGAACCTTAAGCTCTAATACCAAATGTAATAACCCATCCTAAATTATTACTTAATTAATATTATTTTAAATGACACATGAATATATTCAAATTAAAAAGACATAACTATGTAGCTATAGTCAATCAGAGCAACACATGCCTAATTAAAATGAGTCAAGATGCATATATTCAATTCAAATGTCAAATTACGATATCCAAGTTTGACTTGTCTCATAAGGCCACAAAGTCAATACATTGCACAACATTACATCAAGGTTACATCAAGATTAAATCAAGATTACATCAAGGTTACATCATAGAATAAAATAGTCTTGTAAACATCCAAGGTTCCTCTTGACACTTGCCTCCATTGGTGGACGAGAACATGGTTGAAGCACTTTACCGCCCAACCATGAAGCTTACGCTTCTTCAAAATTCTTCCAACTTGAAGAATACCCAACCCTACATGGAAAGTTTAGCAAGAGAACAATCTGTAAGGTGGAATCTGGTGCATGCCCATACATCAACATGCAATTTCTATCTACAATTTAGAAAATAAAATGCAAGATCTATGCTAGGAATGGCAGAGAGTGTTATCATAGAGTCCATACATACAAAATGAACTATATTTCTTGGCCAAGCATAAGAACAATTTTTCAACAACAAACAATAGGTTCTGTTAAAACAAACCTATACTCTCTATACTCCATTTCGGTACCCGCCCTAGAAAATAACTTTCTACTACATAATATTTCATAACATCTATCTACCCTCTAGCAATATCTACCTAGAGGTGCTCTAGTCTACTTAGGTATCACTATTCTATTCAAGTAAAAGATTATTCTTCTCACATATGCCTACAAAAAAGTAAAATCAGACTACTTATTTTCTCACTAAGCAAAAATCAGATACATGATTGAAATGGAACTATTCAATACATTATTCGGTCATATCATTCACATGACTCATGATTACATTCAACGTAATTCATTATCCATTTAAGAATGAATTAAGTAAGAAACCAAAGAAGGTATGTCACAATTATGTGTATGTACATAGATGAAGGTCTATGTGCATACACATATATGTGCCTACTTAAGTTATTGATTTGTGCATACATTCTAAAATAAAACCATTAAATTAGATTGCTATCATTTAATAATGTTCCATTTTGATGTTTTCATTTGTCAGAATATCAAGAAATAAATGAATCTAGAACGAGTCTATATTAACAGTTTCTCACATATTGTTGTTTCATTTTTATTATACAAGTTGTGATATCCAAATGATGCTATTTACATATGAACACATTTACTATCTATAACAGAACAATACTGTTTCAACTAAACAATTACAGAACAAAGCCGTTTCAAACAAACACTCATGTTTTATAACATAACAATGCTATTTCAACTAAACTGTTACAGAACAAAGCCGTTTCAAACAAACACTCATGTTTTATAACATAACAATGCTATTTCAACTAAACTGTTACAGAACAAAACTATTTCAAGTAAACTGTAGTACCCCTCCATTTATACTTATGTTTTCTGTTAGCATGCTTTCACTATGATAGACTTTGGTACTTTGTTTTGGATATTTTGATCGTTGACTTTTGAGCGACAGTGGATTCGTTTTGTGATATGATAAACATTGTATGGTGATAATTAATTTCTGACATGTTTTGTAATAGCGTAGATATTTCCTTCAGATGTTATTGCTACACATATGTTTATGGTAGATTAACTGTTATTTAATTTGTCAGTCTGATGTGACGTGTATTGGTGTGGAGAATGGAGTTGCATCACTCGCTTCCGAATGCCCTGTGATGTCCGTGATTTTCTCCGCATGGTGTGTTTGTACAATGGATTATATATATATGTATGTCATTTGTGTGATTGCAGGATTGCAGGTACATGACACCGACTCCACCTGGTTACTCAAGTCTGAGCGTGTCAATACTCAATGGAAATGTTGATTGGGAGGTAGTAACATTGTTTATCCTAGTCTAGTCTTAAACCCAGTCACAGTATATTGTCAGTGTTAGTCTAGAGTCTTTGGTGGTCTTGTTTGTCTCTGATTGGATCAATTGCCTTGAAAGGAAAATTTTGTCAATTTTATGATAATTTATTATTCGTTAATTTACTGTATATTTAAATTAATTTTAAATGTTAAAAATAAAGTTTTACATTTTACTTAATTAATTAATTAGTTTGTTTGGTTAAGTAATTTAATCATTGAGATTAAATTCATTTAATTAAATAAATAAATTAATTGAATTAAAATTGCTTTAATTGTGTGAATAGATTTAAATTTGAAATTAATTATTATGTGGGAAATGGTATTTTTAATTGTTAGATAAATAAATTAAATGAGGAAAAAGGGAAATTTGTATTTTGAAATTTGAAAATTTTAAATTATTTAAAAAGCATGCAAATCTTGAAAAAGAGGAAAGAAAGATTTACGGTAAGTTGTTGAAAGATATTTTTTCTTCTCGACATGTGTGCCAGTGGAATTTATGGTTTCTTGTTGAGAATTTTCTCGGATGTTATCTGGGATTTTGGGAAAAATAAAAGATTACCTTTTCTTCACGGGAAATGGAAAAAATAGTGCTCTGTTAAAAAAAATGTTTTTGCCTTTGTGAACTATTGTATATTTCTGGAAGATCTCTGGTTGAGATTTTGGCATATTTGGGATTTTGTGTTCAAGAAGGGCTTTGGAAGCTATAGGCAAAGCTACTCTTCACCAGACAAGTTTCTGAAGCTACAGGAAAATAGGTATTTCTTTGTGTTTTTTTTTTTATTTGTTTGCTTTTGAAAAGAATGTCTGTGAAAAGAAATTCTACTTTGTTAAAATCTTTGTTCTTCTCGGGAAAAATTGTTTACTGTATTCTTTCTGTAAGGATTTGTTGATTTCTGTATAAATTTCAAGAAATCATGGATATGTAGAGAAAACAGTGAAAACGAAAAAGACTCAAAAGAAAACTTCTGTAGCTTTCTCTCTGTAGAAAATATTTGAGTAAAATTTGTGAAGGAAATCGTCTGTTTGGGGAAATGACAATTGAAACCTCTGGGGTTAAATTAGAGTTTGATTGGAAATTTTTGTGCGTATTTTCCATTGTAAAACCCTGTTGAAATTTTTCAATTTCCCCATTGAAACCCTGTTGAAAACTCTTTGAAATTTCTCAATTTCCCCCATTAGAATACCTTGTGAATTTGTATATATATATATACATATATTTTATACATATATACTATCATATATAAATTGGATTGTGAGGAATTCTTTTTGAAAATTTTCGTAAGGCGGATTTGGGGTTTCATTTTAAAATAGACAGAATTAAATAAAATCGCTGTCGTTTTATTTTGAATGATTTTTTTTTTTATAGAAAATACATATTAAATATTTTTGGGCCACAGTATAGGGTGGGGCTACCCACGAACGACCCCGCAGGGGGACGGCAGTGAGGGCCAAGCCCTGTGGGGAGGGCTGTGGAGGCAGCTCCACCCACGACCGCTGTGGCTGTGACGCTGCGGCAGGGTAGGGCTGTGGATGCAGCCAACAACTGTATTTTAAATACAGTCATTTGCAATTTAAAACTTTGTTTTATATAAATTCTTTATAAATGCGATTCACTTTATTAATTAAAAATGAAATTCGATATTCTTTATGTTCAAATTTTATTTATTTATTTAAAATATAAATATATATACATATATATTATATATATATATATATATATATGTATATAATATATATATGTATATATATATATATATATATATATATATATATATATATATATATATATATATATATATATATATATATATATATATATGTATAATGTGTGTGTATATATTCATATAATTTTAGGAAAAGAATTTTAGTATTTAAATAAGATTTTCTTTTGATTAAAATGCATGTTAAGTATGAAATCAATTAGTTCTAAAACTATAAGACTAAAGGGGAAAATATGGTAATTATTTTTATGTAAAGTTGAGAAAGTCAAAATTAGATTTATTATTTCAATTTCTTTTATTGTATGAGAAAAGAATTACGATTAAGTTGTTATAATAATCTTGTTAAATGACTGGATTTAGTAAATCCAAATAGCAGATGTTTATTTTGCCTGATTTGTTTTAAATGGTGTTTCTTTTATTGGGAAAATTGGGAATGTTTTAGTTGTTTAAGTCTTCCAGATAAGATGTATAATGTGGGAGTTGATATTGTTTAAATAAGAATTCTTATGTTGACTAAGGTTGTGTAGAATTATATGTTGATTCTTGTGCACTTTGTTCACCTTAGTCAGGGAAACTTAGATTCCTTATGTTATCTTTAGGGGAGTGGCTCTGTGTGAGGGCCGACACACAAAGTGGTGCCAGGGTAACTTACAAAGAGTTAGTAAGTCAGTGAAAACTAAACAAAAAATTAGTTAGCTTAAAATCTTTAATAAGATTAATATGCCTCGCTTATAGACTCAAGAGATAGTTCAGTTTTGAGTATAAGTTGAGAAGGCCTGGAATGGAAAATCGATATCTTGTTTCTTTAAAAGATATTTGATTCTGCAATAGTTTGCATGTGGGGCCGGGTTTCGTAAGAGGTTATCAGGGTAACTCAAGTTGGGGGCCGGAACCTAGGAAGAAACACTAGGGTAACCTTTGCAACATTGTGATGACACTCCACCTAAAATAATAGTTTACCTTGTGAACTTAGCATATTTGATTGTCTTAATTCTGGAAACAATGTAACCATCAGTTAGTTATGTACTTGTGTCTAGGGTGAATAGGTTATGTCTAGGTAACCTTATTACTATCTCCTAGCACGAGGGGTGGACTTACGAGTACCACATGGTTGGGTGGAATGTGCACCTTACTCCGTTGGGTCCCTAGTTTATGATCATGGCAACGAGAGCTTCATGGATGGAGAGCTCGTACTTGGATATTTATGTACTTTCTTTATTGCATCATTGGAAATCTTATGTTTGAAACATCCCTCAATTGTTTATGAGGTGAACATTTGAAATATGTAATTGTAATCTATTATTTGATCTACCTCATTTGAAGAATGAGTATTGTAATGTTATTTCAAATGCAATGTAAGAATCATATTTATACTTTATACTATCATGTATGGAAATTCAAATGTTATGCAATGTTTACTTTTAAGTTTATGTTAATTAAATACATGCAATGCTAAATACTAAAGTCGTCTATGGAATCTCAAGTAGTGTGACGTCGCGTAACTTAGAGAATGTATGCAACTAATTAAGTTAATATTATTACTTTAAAAAAAAAATTATTTCACTTTCGTAGACAATTTGCAACATTCCTTAGGTTACAAGATGGGGCATTACATAAACATTCACTATTTATAACGTAACGATGCCATTTATAATAGAACATTCATTGTTCACAATAAAACAATGCTATTTCCATCTAAACAGTTATAGTTTATAATCAAACGATGTCGTTTACAACATAACATTCATTGTTTACAATAAAACAATGTTGTTTCCAACTAAAAAGTTATAGTTTATAATCAAATGATGTCATTTACAACAAAAAATTCACTATTTACAATAAAACAATGTCGTTTCCAGCTAAACAGTTACAATTTATAATCAAATGATGTCATTTACAACATAACATTCATTGTTTACAATAATACATTATTGTTTCCAACTAACTCAAACTATTAGTAATAAGGCAATGCCCTTAAAATTTCATTATCGGAACCAGGCTAACCAATGCTACATTCATAGAACTAAATATTCATCATTCAAAAATTTGATCATATAAACGATACTGAAAATCCATTATGTAATTATATATATAGAATGAATCTAAGAAAAACATGCTTGTCGCTGTGAAATCTGAACAATCATTCGGTCATGAGACAAGACTCAGTAGTTTTCAAGGTTCTATGATAGAACTCATGTTTCAAAGGTTCCAAGAAACTATGAGCTAAACATACTCAGGTCATTCTAGGAACAACTTATTCCTTTAATGACTATTACAATTTTTCCTTAAACATTTAAAGGAAAAATTGGAGAGTGCCCATTAATGGCATGTTGGTATAAAACCATGTACTTGAACATGCAAGGTTGAACCTGCAATTATTTTAAAGAAAATAGCCCATCGATCTTATAGATCGAATCATACAAGGTTATATGGAACGCTAACTTCGTTCCTTCATCGTTCTTTCAAAATGATGGCGACTCATAAAAAATACAATATTCATTCATATGGCTAATGTTTTAAAGCCTATTCCATTTTTGGCCCAACCGATATGATTATCAACATAATAAAAACAAGATACAATAATATTGAACGTTACCCCATAGGATCGATAGTCAATCCTCAACATTGCTATCATATGTTAAATACTCTATCAATCAGAATGAAATTCGATAGACAAAGATTGGCTAGCATCATCATGCAAGAACTATGTGACAATCAATTACAATAATGGCTTCTAAGCCTCGACCTAGCTCAACTAGCTAGTTGATAAGGCGTTTAATACTTAGGTATTATCCATGCAAGGCAGGCTGATAAACCATGCTACTTGAAGGGGTGGTTGATTCTACACATTTACACAGGCTTAAATCCGTATCCATTATAGATAGAAAAGACTTAATCTTGTTGCTATTGAAAATTTTGATAGAATGGAAAGAAAATTGCAAGTATTTTAGAGGAAATAATAAGAAAACGTAACTTATTTTCAAATGGGATCGATTACCTCTGGATCAAGCTTTTTCCCTAAGCTTTAGGCTGATTTTTCCCTTCCATCAAGTTCTTCTTCCTTGCTTTTTTCCTCCAAACCAGTTGATACCATTCGCTATGTTTTTGCTTGGGATATGTTTTTCAAAATATAAACATTTTTGCATGATGTTGGGTTGTTTCCATTATGGCATTATTGCCATTGCTGCCCACTATCCATTTTAATTTAATTAGCCATAATGTGTTTTTAGGCCACAACTTAGGGAATCTTCCCATGTTTTCCATTAAATTTTCTCTTCAATTCGATAATGATCAGTACTGATTTCAAATTCAATTTTCTCAGAAATATAAATATATATATATATATATATTTACATATTTTTTATTCACATACATTTACTCATTTACGTACACATTTTGATATATATATATATACATATATATTCACATATATATGCATGTGTCTATATATATATTTATATGTTTGTTTGTAAATGTTGATATATTTCATATACTATTATTTTCAAATAATAGAAATAAAATGAAATTTTATTCTATTTTCAAGAATCAATATTTAAATGAAATAGCATTTTATTTTATTTTCTTTTCAAATTACAGACATTCATTGATTTGGTAAGCCACATTTTCATTTTCTATCAATTTCAAATTCACACAAAATCAAGATAGACAACTAAATAACAATTCACATGCATTTTTGGTTTCAGAAGTCTATCTTTTTTAGTCACCATTGTTAGTGTAATTAATATTTAATTACACTTGCATAAATTTACTTAGGTAATATTTAATTACACGTTTAATTAATTCTCATCTTTATCTTATTGAGCTATCTTGTTGCTTAAGATAAGATTAGGTTTATGCATCTTTGCTTTTATAAAGCAAATTATCTCTTGTAATTAATTATACTTTGAATATATCAATTTGCACATCTTTATGCAATCTCTGCTTTTTTGTTTTTCTCTTTTGTGGAAGGTGATTTTTTGGCTTGCATTTTAGATCTTGGTTTCTAACATGGTATCGGAGCCTCGATTTGCAACCCCTTCTCAACTTTTTTGGAGGAATACATTACAGAGCTCGTTCGGGGTCCCTTGAGGGTTTCATTCCTCGAGCATTTTTATGCAACATCTTGGATCAAATTGGGGTTTTCCGTTGGATTCAGAGCGCTGGAAAAAGTCAGAAATGGCTTTTATTTCATTCATTTTGGTCACCGTTTTCCAGATTTGCGAGGGTTTCAAGCTTGGTGAGTTTTTTGATAGATCTAGGGGTCGCCTGATTTTTAGAGCACTTTGGGCCCAAACGGACCTTGCCGTTGCATTCGCAGTGCCCAAAAACCCCTATTTTGATATAAAATTTGTCCGATTTGGACACAGTCATCCGGGGAGGCAAACTTTTTTTACCCAAGGGTCGTACAGCCCCTAGGCACGCATTTTGAGGCATCATTTTCGAAAAAAAAAATAGCACATTTTTTTACACTGCCAATTATAAAGGCCGGGCGCCACCCGACAGCCACTGCTCCGCCATCAGGCGGCCACCCTAGGTTAATTATTCTCATCCTTATCTTGTTGAGCTATCTTGTTGCTTAAGATAAGATTAGGGTTATGCATCTTTGCTTTTATAAAGCAAATCATATCTTGTAATTAAGTACTTCAAATATATCAATTTGCACATCTTTATGCAATCTTTGATTTTTCTATTTTTTCTCTTCTGTGGAAGGCTTTTTCTGGTTTGCATTTCAAATCTTGGTTTCTAACATGGTATCAGAGCCTTGATTTGCAACCCCTTCTCAACTTTTTTGGAGGAATACATTGCAGAGCTAGTTCGGGGTCACTCGAGGGTTTCATTCCTTGAGCATCTTTATGCAGCATCTTGGATCAGATTGGGGTTTTCTGTTGGATTCAAAGTGCTGGAAAAAGTCAGAAATGGCTTTTATTTCATTCATTTTGGTCACCGTTTGCCAGATCTGCGAGGGTTTCAAGCTCGGTGATTTTTCTGATAGATCTGGGGGTCACCTAATTTTCATAGCACTTTGGGCCCAAATGGACCTTTCCGTTGGATTCATAGTGCCCAAAAACCCCTATTTTGATATAAAATTTATTCGATTTGGGCAAAGTCATTTGGAGAGGCAAAATTTTTTTGCCAAGGATGCCGTACGGCCTCCCCAGCTCGCGTCCTGAGGCACATTTTTTGAGAAAAATTAAAAAAAACCAAAAAATAATAAAAGGTTTTTAAAAAACTAGGCACCACCTGTTATAAAGGGATCTGCCACTCGATGGCTCGGTCTAGGCGGCCGCCGGTGGCTCCCTCTTGCAGCACCCGCCGCCCGTTTGCAACATTTGCCCTGGTCACATGGGTGACCAGGGGCCGCGCCCATTGCCTAGCCAACAGTCTCCAGCCCCAGCCCCTGTCACATGGGCGACTAGGGGCTTCGCTACTGGCCCCTGACAGCTAGCCCCCTGGTCTGCCCAGGCGACCAGGGGCTTTATATTTTAGCCCCTAAGGGCCGTAAAAGGCCACATTGGGAAGAAACAGAGCATTTTCGTGAAAATGGGCGTAACTTGGGCCTACGACGTCCTTTTTTTGTAAACGAGATATTGTCGGAAAACTGTTTTGATGCTCTACATAATGGTGCAAGTTTGGTTTTCTGGTTTTTCTTTTTTAATCCATTTTTCAGCCTCGGAAGTTAGATGTTGCTGTTTTCACTCTGGGAGACATATCTTTTGACTCGCTTATCCATTTTTTGCAATTTTCGCGATGTTGGAGAGCTGGTTTCGGCCTCTATATAGATCTAAGTTCATTTATAGAATATTTTTACCTTATTTTATGCATGCATGCATTCATTTTTTTTTCGTGCACTAGGTTTGCATTTTCGCTTATGTTTCTGTAGTTTTGCATTCTCTCCTTCTGTAATCATTGGGTATTATAATAACGAACTGATATAAAGTTCCATTAAGGGGGGTTCTTGCATCCATTCTTTGTATTGGTGACAACTTGCATGAATTTTTCTAGTTTCCTATTGTTTCCTTTAGCTTCTTTCTTGATTAGCTAAACACATCATGTTGGTATGTGGCGATTAATCATGCTATACTGTATAGCCCATGGTATACTGTACACCTTGACACGTATCCTTACTGAGGTCCGGGGTCGGGTCGAGCCCCAAGCGGGGGTTCGGGGGCGGTAGCCCTCGAGAAAAATTTTCTTCCCACTTTTTCACGTCATCACCAAAAAAGGGAAAAATCAACGAAAACTGGAAAAATCCGATTTTGTAGAAC
>VDFB02049217.1:108618293-108722747 GCA_007258455.2 Sequoia sempervirens | reverse complement strand
ATGGAAAAATCCGATTTTGTAGAACCCGAATCTGGAAGCTTCTAAGCTTGTTAAAAAGGGGTTCAGACAGGTATTATAGTATGATGAAAAAAATGATTATTCGCAAGATTGTAATACATTTTACACTAGATAATAAAAGTATTGGATGGCTACGGTTTGGTGGATGTAGCCCAGATTGGGTGAACCACGTTAAATTCTCTGTGTTATGATTTATTCTGTGTGTGTTTTAATTTCTTTGTTTATTAATTAAATTTGCATTTAATTGTTAGATATCTGCCATCTCTAACTCTAACACATCATTTGTTTGCTTCGGTTCCCACTTCACATTGGGAGTTTATAGTTCTTGATCTGCATTGATTCAGATTTTTCTCAGTTTGACGGCCATGTTTTTATGGTTAATATTCCAGAATCTTGATGGTACTCATCTTATAGACAATTTTAGTTTTAGTTTGGCATTGGCTTCGAGGACACAACTTCCAGATTTGTCATTATTATGGGTCCTTTCATCCTTTCATCTACTATTTCTTACAGATT
The DNA here is from genome assembly GCA_007258455.2 of Sequoia sempervirens. Lineage (NCBI taxonomy): Eukaryota > Viridiplantae > Streptophyta > Pinopsida > Cupressales > Cupressaceae > Sequoia > Sequoia sempervirens. Next base: position 108,722,213 of record VDFB02049217.1, on the reverse strand, counting down.
CCAAGGTTGATCCAGTATGTGAGTTTCCGGTGTTCCTTGGCATCAGGTCTACTATTGCATTTGTGATTCCATTTTTGGTTTCAGTTGTAGACAAAATTATCTTTCCTTGCTTGTCGGATTTGGGGTTCCAGTGTTGCTTCATCAGAGTTCTTCTAGTGATTCTATGCAACAGTTCATCTCACTGAGGGGGTGTTTTTCCCACTGGGTTTTCTCTCTCTTTGCATTTGTAAATGAGTACCTAATCAGGCCTTATTGTCGGGACTCATCTTTGCATAATAATTTGCTTCTCCCTAAGTTGCACTTATGGGGGGGTGTTGGTGTAATTATTATTTAATTACACTTTGCATAAGTTTACTTAGGCATATTTAATTCCTAAGTTATAGGTTGTTATCCTTATCTTGTTGAGCTATCTTGTTGCTCAAGATAAGATTAGGTTTATGCATCTTTGCTTTTATAAAGCAAATTATCTCTTGTAATTATTGCACTTCAAATATATCAACTTGCACATCTTTATGCAATCTCTAGTTTTTTGTTTTTCTCTTCTGTGGAAGGTGATTTTATGGCTTACATTTTAGATCTTAGTTTCTAACATGGTATCAGAGCCTCGATTTGCAGCCCTTTCTCAAATTTCTGAAGAAAATCATTACAGAGTTCGTTCGGGATTCCTCGAGGGTTTCATACCTTGAGTTTGTCTCTCTATTTGGGTGCTCTTGCATGGTCACTTTCGATGCACGTTGGAGGAAATCCGAGCTCATTTTTGAGTTCAGGGCTGTCGAAAAAGTCAAGATCGACTTTTGTTTCACCTGAATCCGACATTTTATTGCAGAGTTATGAGGGTTTGAAGAAGCAACACTGGAACCCCAAATCCGACAAGCAAGGAAAGATAATTTTGTCTACAACTAAAACCAAAAAATGGAATCACAAATGTAACAGTAGACCCGATGCCAAGAAACACTGGAAACTCACATATTGGATCAACCCTGGAATATGTAAGCAACAGTAGATGAAAGGATGAAAGGACCCATAATGATGACAAATCTGGGAGCTGTGTCTCTCGAAGCCAATGCCAAACTAAAACTAAAACTATCCATAAGATGAGTACCATCAAGATTCTAGAACATTAACCATAAAAACATGGCCTTCAAACTGAGAAAGATCTGAACCAATGCAGATGAAGAACCATAAAATCTCAATGTGAAGTGTGAACCAAAGCAAACCAACGATGTGTCTAGCTAAGCAAGAAAGAAGCTAAAGGAAACAATAGGAAACTAGAAAAACTCATGTGAGTTGTCACCAATACAAAGAATGGATGCAAGAGACCCCCTTAATGGAACTTTATATCAGTTTGTTATTACAATACCTAATGATTGCAGAAGGAGAGAATGCAAAACTACAGAAACATAAGCGAAAATGAAAACCTAGTGCATGAAACAAAAATAAATGCATGCATAAAATAAGACACACATCTTCTATAAATGACCTCATATATGTATAGAGGCCGAAACCAGCTTTCCAACACCGTGAAAATCGTGAAAAATAGATAAGCGAGTCAAAAGATACGTCTCCCAGAGTGAAAACAACATCTGACTTTTGAGGCCGAAAAAGACATCAAAAAAGAAAAACCAAAAAATCAAACCTACACCATTGCATAGAGTGTCGAAACAACTTTCCGACGATATCTCATTTGCAAAAAAAAGACACCATATGCCCAAGTTACACTCGTTTATGTGAAAATGCTCCAAAAAAGTCCAATTTGGCTGCCTGAAGCCCTTAGGGGCTAAAAAAATAGAGCCCCTGGTCGCCTGTGCGGACTAGGGGGCTGGCTGTTTGGATCCTAGGGCGGAGCCCCTGTTCACCCATGTGACTAGGGTGAATGCTGCAAATGGCCGGCGGGTGCTGCAAGAGGGATCCACCGATGGTGGTGGTGCATCGGCGGCCGCTGGGTGGTGGATCACTTTATAATGGGCGGCGCCTGATTTTTTTTAGTTTTTTTTTGAATTTTTCTCAAAAAATGTGCCTCGGGATGTGAGCCGGGGAGGCCAAATGGCCTCCCTGGCAATTTTTTTTTGCCTCTCTAGATGACTTTTCCCAAATCAAACAAATTTTATATCAAAATAGGGGTTTCTGGGTGCTGTGAACCATATGGCAAGGTCCATTTGGGCCCAAAGTGCTCTGAAAATCAAGCGACCCCTAGATCTATCAAAAAAATCATCGAGCTTGAAACCCTCACAGATCTGGCAAACGGTGACCAAAATGAATGAAATAAAAGCCATTTATGACTTTTTCCAGTGCTTTGAATCCAACAGAAAACCCCGATCTGATCCAAGACACTGCATAAAGATGCTCAAGGAATGAAACCCTCGAGGGACCCCGAACAAGCTCCGCAATGTATTCCTCCAAAAAAGCTGAGAAGGGGTTGCAAATCGAGGCTCTGATACCATGTTAGAAACCAAGATCTGAAATGCAAGCCAAAAAATCACCTTCCACATAAGAGAAAAAAGAAGTAGAGATTGCATAAAGATGTGCAACATAATATTATTCAGGAAATCATAATTACAAGATATGATTTTCTTTATAAAAGCAAAGATATGCATAACGCTAATCTTATCTTGAGCAACAAGATAGCTCAACAAGATAAGGATGAGAATAATAAACCTAGGAATTAAATAATTACCTGAGTAAAGTTATGCAAGTGCAATTAAATATTAATTACACTAACACCCCCCCATAAGTGCAACTTAGAGGGACTAACAAAGTATGCACCTAAAACTAAGATGAATGCAAGAAAGCATGAATGGGTCTTGACAACAAGGCTTGATCAAGTACCCAAGTAAAAATGCAATAATGAGGTAGAGAAGGAAAACCCAGTGGGACAAAACCCCCCTATAATGAGATAACTGCTGCAAAGAAGCACTAGAAGAACACTGTGGAGTAACACTAGAACCGCAATCTGACAAGTAAGGAAATATACTTCTATCTACAACTGAAACCAAAAATAGAATCATAATAATGTGACAGAGACCAATGCCCACAGAACACTAGAAACTCACAAACTGGAACAACCAGGAATCGTGAGCAGGTAGATGAGATGATGACATAATCTAAAAATCGTGTATCTCGATGCCGATGCCAAACTAAGACTAAAACTCTTCCATGGGAAGGAGTACCATGAAGACTCTGGAACATTAACCATAAAACCATGGCCCTCAAACTGAGAAGGATCTGAATCAATGTGGATCAAGAAACATAATCTATCAACTGAAGTGTGAACCGATGAATCCAATATGTGTCAAGCTAGAGAAAAAATATGGCCAAAAGAAACTAGGAAACCAGATAACCCATACGAGTTGCCAAAAAATCAAGATGGAGATGGAGATCAAAGTGAAAACTACACTCTAATCAGATTTATTATGCAAGAAACCCCCTTGATGGAACTTTATCTAAGTTCATTTATTATAATAACCCAACGATTGTAAAAGGAGAGCATACAAACATGCATAAAAAAAAAAAAATTGATGCCAAATTTGTGTAGAGGACACAATCAACTTTCCGATGCTGTGAGAATGATGAAAAAAGGATCATTGAGTCAAAAGATATGCCCTCCGAAGCGAAATATGAACATATGACTTCAACTGGAAAAAAATCGCATCAAACATCAAAATTTTTGAGAACAAACTACACCATCACAAAATTGGGCTCACCAAATTTTCGGCGATATCTCATTTCAAAAAATTCGCCTCCAGGATCAAAAGTTATGATGAAATGAAAAAAGTGCTATCCATGGGCAAATCAGGGACTACACAGGCTAAACGGGCACAAATTTTCAGCTCCTAGGGGCCAGCGGTTGGTCCTCCATATGACTGCACTTGTAAAAAAAGAAAAAAATAAAGCGTCACCCAGAGGGCGGTGGCGGAGCGGACCATCGACGGAGAAGGGGTTGTGTCGCTCAATGGCGCCACCCCCTGGCAAGGAGCCCCCCAGGGGCTTTGATGTAACCGGGGGCCGAAAGAAAAAGAGCTTTGGTGGGTGAAGACAACTGGTGGCTGGGAACGGAACGTCAGCAGGGGAAACAAACAACTGCCAGTAGGGAAAAAACCAGCGGAGAGGCTGATGGGACGGGCTACCGGAGAAAGGACTGTCAATGGCAGGGTACGAATGTACCAAAAATACAGTCCGTAGAAAAAAATCAAAACCCCATATAATTTTTTAATAAAATGACTCATAAAATATTTTATGCCCAAAATTTTGAATCACCCAAATTTTTAATAAAGCCCTAAAATAATTTTTGCAGAACATATAAAATATATATATTTTTATTCTGCAATCGTACCCTATACCTGGCGGGCCGTACGACCTACTGGGTAAATCTTTTTTGCCTCGCGAATAGCTGACGTTGAAATAGGGTGTGTTATATGTCATTTTTTGTCTCTCAAACACTTTGGATCTGATGGCGAGGTCCGATCTACCTAAAAATGCACAAGAAGCTTCACAACTCCTAGATCTGACAAATCTCCAAACCCTCATAACTTTGGCATAAAATGTTGGATTCAGGTGAAACAAAAGTCGATCTTGACTTTTTCAACAACCCTGAACTAAAAAATAAACTCAGCTTTCCTCCAACATGCGCCGAAAGTGACCATGAAAGAGCACCCAAATAGAGAGACAAGCTCAAGGTATGAAACCCTCGAGAAATCCTGAACGAACTTTGCAATGATTTTCTCTAGAAAACTGAGAAGGGGCTGCAAATCGAGGCTCTGATACCATGTTAGAAACCAAGATCTGAAATGCAAACAAGAAAAATCACCTTCCACAGAAGAGAAAAAAAAAAAAACAAAGATATTGCAAAAAGATGTGCATGTTGGTGTAATTAATATTTAATTACACTTTGCATAAGTTTAATTAGGCATATTTAATTCCTAAGTTATAGGTTGTTATCCTTATCTTGTTGAGCTATCTTGTTGCTCAAGATAAGATTAGGTTTACGCATCTTTGGTTTTATAAAGCAAATTATCTCTTGTAATTATTGTACTTCGAATATATCAATTTGCACATCTTTATGCAATCTCTACTTTTTTGTTTTTCTCTTCTGTGGAATGTGATTTTCTGGCTTGCATTTTAGATCTTGGTTTCTAACATGGTATCAGAGCCTTGATTTTTAGCCCCTTCTTAGCTTTTTTGGAGGAATAAATTGCAGAGCTCGTTCGAGGTCCCTCGAGGGTTTCATTCTTTGAGCATCTTTATGCAGCGTCTTGGATCAGATCAAGGTTTTCCGTTGGATTCAGAGCGCTAGAAAAAGTCAGAAATGGCTTTTATTTCATTCATTTTGGTCACCGTTTCCCAGATCTGCGAGGGTTTCAAGCTCAGTGATTTTTCTGATAGATCTGGGGTTCGCTTGATTTTCAGAGCACTTTGGGCCCAAATGGACATCACCGTTGGATTCACAGCGCCCAAAAACCCCTATTTTGATATAAAATTTGTTCGATTTGGACATAGTCATTTAGAGAGGCAAAATTTTTTTACCCGAGGGCCGTATGGTCCCAGGCACGCATTCTGAGGCATCATTTTCGAAAAAAAATAATAATAATAAAAAAATAAAAAATAGCGCATTTTTTTTTGCGCTGCTAGTTATAAAGGTCGGGCGCCACTCGACGGCCACCGCTCCGCCACTGAGTGGCCACTTGAACTCCACCGCCGCACCGCTCCCACTGGCGGCTCCACCTCCAGCTCCGCTGATCTGCACTCGTCAGCCCATGAGGGCTTCTTTTTTGCTCACCTATGGTGGTCACATGGGTGACTAGGAGCTTCGGCCCCAGACCCTGACAGCCAGCCCCCTGGTCCACCCAGGCGACCAATGGCTTTATTTTTTAGCCCCTAAGGGCTTTTGACAGCCAAATCAAACTTTTTTGGAGCACTTTCACGGAAACAGGTGTAACTTGGGCATACGACGTCCTTTTTTTGCAAACGAGATATCTTCAGAAATCTGTTTCGACACTCTACACAATAGTGTAGGTCTGGTTTTTTGGTTTTTCTTTTTTGATTCCTTTTTCAGCCTCAAAATTCAAATGTTGCTGTTTTCACTCTGGGAGATGTATCTTTTGACTCGCTTATTCATTTTTTCGCTATTTTAACAGCATTAGAAAGATGGTTTTGGCCTCTATGTAGATTTGAGGTCATTTAAAAAATATGTGTACCTTATTTTATGCATGCATGCATTCATTTTTTTTTTGTGCACTAGGTTTGCATTTTCACTTATGTTTCTGTAGTTTTGCATTCTCTCCTTCTGCAATCATTGGGTATTGTAATAACAAACTGATATAAAGTTCCATTAAGGGGGGTTCTTGAATCCATTCTTCGTATTGGTGACAAATCGCATGAGTTTGTCTGGTTTCCTGTTGTTTCCTTTAGCTTCTTTCTTGCTTAGCTAGACACATCATTAGTTTGCTTCGGTTCACACTTCACATTGAGAGTTTATGGTTCTTGATCCGCATTGGTTCAGATATTTCTCAGTTTGAGGGCCATGTTTTTATGGTTAATGTTCTAGAATCTTGATGGTACTCGTCTTATGGACAGTTTTAGTTTCAGTTTGACATTGGCTTCGAGAGACACAACTTCTAGATTTTGTCATCATTATGGGCTTCATTCATCCTTTCATCTACTGTTGCTTCCAGATTCTAGGGTTGATCCAGTATGTGAGTTTCCAGTGTTCCTTGGCATCGGGTGTGCTATTGCATTTGTGATTCCGATATGGTATTTTGCAAATAGAAGTATCTTTCCTTGCTTGTCAGATTTGGGGTTCCAATGTTGCTTCATCAGAGTTCTTCCAGTGATTCTTTGCAATAGTTCATCTCATTGAGGGGGGTTTTTCCCACTGGGTTTTCTCTTTGCATTTATAAATGAGTACCTGATCAGGCCTTGTTACTAGGACTCATCTTTGCATAATAATTTTGCTTCTCCCTAAGTTGCACTTATGGGGGGTGTTGGTGTAATTAATATTTAATTACACTTTACATAAGTTTACTTAGGAACATTTAATTCCTAAGTTATAGGTTGTTATCCTTATCTTGTTGAGCTATCTTGTTGCTCAAGATAAGATTAGGTTTATGCATCTTTGCTTTTATAAAGGAAATTATCTCTTGTAATTATTGTACTTCAAATATATCAATTTGCACATCTTTATTCAATCTCTATTTTTTTGTTTTTCTTTTCTGCGGAAGGTGATTTTCTGGTTTGCATTTCAAATCTTGGTTTCTAACATAGTATCAGAGCCTCGATTTGCAGCCCCTTCTCATATTTCTAGAGAAAATCATTGCAGATTTCGTTCAGGATTTCTCGAGGGTTTCATACCTTGAGTTTGTCTCTCTATTTGGGTGATCTTGTATGGTCACTTTCGGCACACGTTGGTGGAAATCTGAGCTCATTTTCGAGTTTAGGTCTGTCGAAAAATTCATGATTAACTTTTGTTTTGCCTGAATCCGACATTTTATGCCAGAGTTATGAGGGTTTGAAGATTTGTCAGATCTAGGAGTTGTGAAGCATCTGGTGCATGTTTAGGTAGATCAGACCTTGCCATCAGATCCAGAGTGTCTGAGAGACAAAAAAATGACATATAACACACCCTATTTTGGCATCAGCTATTTGCGAGGCAAACTTTTTTTACCCAGCAGGTCGTACGGCCCGCCAGGTACAGGGTACGATTGCAGAATAAAAAAAAATGTTTTATATGTTCTGCAAAAATTATTTTGGGGCTTTATTAAAAATTTGGGCGATTCAAAATTTTGGGCATAAAATATTTTATGAGGCATTTTATTAAAAAATTATATGGAGTTTTGATTTTTTTCCACGGACTGTATTTTTGGTACATCCGTAACCTGCCATTGATAGTCCTTTCTCTGGCCGCTCGTCCCATCAGCCTCTCCACTGGTTTTTCCCTACCAACAATTGTTTGTTGCCCTCGTTGGTGTTCCATTCCCAGCCACCGGCTATCTTCACTCACCAGAGCTCTTTTTCTTTCGGCCCCCGGTTACATCAAAGCCCCCGGGGGGCTCCTTGCCAACGAGTGGCGCCATTGAGCGGTGCCACCCCTTCTTCGCCGATGGTCTACTCCGCTGACGCCCTCTAGGTGGTGCTTTATTTTTTTCTCTTTTTATAGGTGCGGTCATATGGAGGACTGACCGCTGGCCCCCAGGAGCTGAAAATTTGCACCCGTTTAGCCTGTGTAGTCCCTAATTTTCCCATAGATAGCCCTTTTTTTCATTTCATCATAACTTTTGATCTCGGAGGAAAATTTTTTGAAACGAGATATCGTAGGAAAGCTAGTGATCCCAATTTTCTGATGGTGCAGTTTGTTTTTAGAGATTTTTCTATTTGAAGAGATTTTTTTCTTGTTGAAGTCAGATGTTCAGATTTCGCTTCGGAGGGCATATCTTTTGACTCGGTGATCCTTTTTTTGTCATTTTCATGACATCAGAAAACTGATTTTGTCCTCTACACAGATCTGACATTAAATTTTTTTTTTGTTTATGAATTTTTGCATTCTCTCCTTTTACAATCATTGGGTTACTGTAATAAATGAACTGAGATAAATTTCCATCAGGGGGGTTTCTTGCATAATAATATGATTAGAGTGTGCATGCACTTTGATCTCCATATCCATCTTGATTTGATGATAGCTCGCATGGGTTATATTTGGTTTCCTAGTTTATTTTGGCCACCTTTTTGCTATTGCTTGACACATATCAAATTCATTAGTTCACACTTTAGTTGAGAGTTTATGTTTCTTGATCCGCATTGGTTCAGATCCTTCTCAGTTTGAGGGCCATGTTTTTATGGTTAATGTTCCAGAGTCTTCATGGTACTCCTTCCCATGGAAGAGTTTTAGTCTTAGTTTGGCATCGGCATTGAGATACATAGTTTCCAGTTTCTGTCATCATTTCATCTACTGTTGCTTCATAGATTCCAGGGTTGTTCCAGTTTGTGAGTTTTCCAGTGTTCCGTGGCATTGGGTCTGCTGTCACATTATTATGATTCTATTTTTGGTTTCTTGTAGACAGAAGTATCTTTCCTTTCTTGTCAGATTGCAGTTCCAGTGTTACTCCACAGTATTCTTCCAGTGCTTCTTTGTAGCAGTCATCTTATTGTAGGTGGGTTTTGTCCCACTGGGTTTTCCTTCTCTACCTCATTAGTGCATTTGTACTTGGGTAGTTGATCAGGCCTTGTTGTCGGGACCCATTCATGCTTTCATGCATTCATCTTAGTTTTAGGTGCATGCTTTTTTAGTCTCCCTAAGTTGCACTTATGGGGGGGTGTTAGTGCAATTAATATTTAATTACACTTGCATAACTTTACTTAGGTAATATTTAATTCCTAGGTTTGCATAACTTTACTTAGGTAATATTTAATTCCTAAGTTTATTATTCTCATCCTTATCTTGTTGAGCTATCTTGTTGCTCAAGATAAGATTAGGGTTATGCATCTTTTCTTTTATAAAGCAAATCATATCTTGTAATTATTAAATTCCTGAATAATATTATGCTGCACATCTTTTTGCAATATCTCTGCTTTTTTGTTTTTCTCTTCTGTGGAAGGTGATTTCTCTAGTTTGCATTTCAAAAGAAACCCACCACCCGACGGCCACCATTTCGCCACCGTTGCCATACTCCACCACCAGTCCGCCACTGGACCCCTCAGCTCTCGCTGGCCCCTCCGCCACTCTGCCTTAGTCATATGGAGGACCGGGGGCCCTCCACCAACCCCTGAGGGCTTCAAGGCCGACACTTTAGCACAGCCCGCAGTCCTATGGAGGAAAAAGGGCTCAACCGAAGCCCCAGTCTGTAGCCCTTGGTCGTGCATAGGACCAGGGGCCTATTTTTTTTAGCCCCCTGGGCGCCCTGTAGCCCTTATTGGGCATTCTAGAGCTGTTTTCACCAAATCGAGCATATTTTTTGCGTACGATCTCCGTTTTTCGTAAACGAGATACTGTTGGAAAGCTAATTACGACGCCAATCTAGTGGTGTGGGTGTTTTTACCATATTTTTCTCTAGATTTATTTTGTAGGTCCTTGAACTCAAATGTTGTTGTTTTCACTACGGAGGGCATATCTTTTGACTCGGTAATCCTTTTTTCGTCATTCTTCGATTGTTGGAAAGCTGGTTAAGTCCTCTACATAGATCTGAGGTCTATTTTAATTTTTTTTATGCATGTTTGTATGCTCTCCTTTTACAATCATTGGGTTATTGTAATAAATGAATTGAGATAAAGTTCCATCAGGGGGGTTTCTTGCATAATAATCTGATTAGAGTGTGCATGCACTTTGATCTCCATCTTCATCTTGATTTGTTGGCAACTTGTATGGGTTATCTGGTTTCTTAGTTTCTTTTGGCCACATTTTTTGCTTTAGCTTGACACATATCAGATTCATCGGTTCACACTTCAGTTGAGAGTTTATGTTTCTTGATCCGCATTGGTTCAAATCCTTCTCAGTTTGAGGGCCATGTTTTTATGGTTAATGCTCTAGAGTCTTTTTGGTACTCCTTCCCATGGAAGAGTTTTAGTCTCAGTTTGGCATCGACATTGAGATACACGGTTTCTAGATTATGTCATCATCTCATCTACTGTTGCTTCACAGATTCTAGGGTTGTTCCAGTTTGTGAGTTTTCCAGTGTTCTGTGGCATCAGGTCTACTGTCACATTATTATGATTCCGGTTTTGGTTTCTTGTAGATAGAAGTATCTTTCCTTGCTTGTCAAATTGTGGTTCCAATGTTACTCCATAGTGTTCTTCCAGTGCTTCTTTGCAATAGTCATCTCATTGTAGGGGGGTTTTGTCCCACTGGGTTTTCCTTCTCTACCTCATTATTGCATTTGTACTTGGGTACCTGATCAGGCCTTGTTGTCGGGACCCATTCATGCTTTCATGCATTCATCTTAGTTTTAGGTGCATGATTTGTTAGTCTCCCTAAGTTGCACTTATGGGGGGGTGTTAGTGTAATTAATATTTAATTACAGTTGCATAACTTTACTTAGGTAATATCTAATTCCTAGGTTAATTATTCTCATCCTTATCTTGTTGAGCTATCTTGTTACTCAAGATAAGATTAGGGTTATGCATCTTTGCTTTTATAAAGAAAATCATATCTTGTAATTAAGAATTCCTGAATAATATTATGTTGCACATTTTTTTGTAATAGCTCTGATTTTTCTATTTTTCTTTTGTATGGAAGGCTTTTTCTGGTTTGCATTTCAGATCTTGGTTTTTAACATGGTACCAGAGCCTTGATTTGCAGCCCCTTCTTAGATTTTTGAGAAAATCGTTGCAGAGTTTGTTAGGGATTCCTCAAGGGTATCATGCCTTGAGTTCATCTATAAGGCATTTTGGTGCACCACCACCACATGGCTCCTCTTTGCAGACTTCCCGATTTATGACATATGCCCTGGTAGATGGGACGGGGCGGCCCCTTCTAGTCTCATCCCCCCCGATCATGTGGGTGACCAAGGGCTCCACCCAGGAGCCAAACAACCGCCCCACTGGTCCGCCCAGCACGGGGGCTCTATTTTAGCCCCAGGGCTTCAGGTAGCCAAATTGGACTTTTTTGGAGCATTTTCACAAAAACGGGTGTAACTTGGGCATACACCATCCTTTTTTTGCAAACGAGATATCATCGAAAATCTGTTTCAATGCTCTACGTAATGGTGCAGGTCTAATTTTTTGGTTTTTCATTTTTGATGTATTTTTAGGCCTTGGAAGTCAGATGTTGCTGTTTTCACTCTAGGAGACGTATCTTTTGACTCACTTATCCATTTTTTACGATTTTCACGGCGTTGGAAAGATGGTTTCGGCCTTTATGTAGATATGAGATCATTTATAGAAGATATGTACCTTATTTTATGCATGCATTCTTTTTTTTTTGTGCACTAGGTTTGCATTTTCGCTTATGTTTCTGTAGTTTTGCATTCTCTCCTACAATCGTTGGGTATTGTAATAATGAACTGATATAAAGTTCCATTAAGGGGGGTTCTTGCATCCATTCTTCATATTGGTGACAACTCGCATGAGTTTTTCTAGTTTCCTGTTGTTTCCTTTAGCTTCTTTCTTGCTTAGCTAGACACATCATTCGTTTGCTTCGGTTCACACTTCACATTGGGAGTTTATGGTTTTTGATCTGCATGGGTTCAAATATTTCTCAGTTTGAAGGCCATGTTTTTATGGTTAATGTTCAAGAATCTTGATGGTACTCATCTTATGGATAGTTTTAGTTTCAGTTTGGCATTGGCTTCGAGAGACACAGCTTCCAGATTTGTCATCATTATGGGTCCTTTCATCCTTTCATCTACTGTTGCTTACAAATTCCAAGGTTGATCTAGTATGTGAGTTTCCAGTGTTCCTTGGCATCGAGTCTGTTGTTACATTTGTGATTCCATTTTTTGGTTTCTGTTGTAGACAAAATTATCTTTTCTTGCTTGCCAGATTTGGGGTTCTAGTGTTGCTTCTTCAGAGTTCTTCCAGTGATTCTTCGCAACAGTTCATCTCACTGGGGGGGGTTTTACCACTGGATTTTCTCTCTCTTTGCATTTGTAAATAAGTACCTGATCAGGCCTTGTTGCCAGGACTCATCTTTGCATAATAATTTGCTTCTCCCTAAGTTGCACTTATGGGGGGTGTTAGTGTAATTAATATTTAATTACACTTGCATAACTTTACTTAGGTAATATTTAATTCCTAGGTTAATTAATTCTCATCTTTATCTTATTGAGCTATCTTGTTGCTCAAGATAAGATTAGGGTTATGCATCTTTGCTTTTATAAAGCAAATCATATCTTGTAATTATTGTACTTCAAATATATCAATTTGCACATCATTATGCAATCTCTGCTTTTTTGTTTTTCTCTTCTGTGGAAGGTGATTTTCTGGCTTGCATTTCAGATCTTGGTTTCTAACAACCATATCATTTCAATCAACTCTTTAAATATAATTTCTTATATGAATTTAAATGCAGTTATCATGCCATTTTGTGGTGTGTGCACTTAGATTCCATCTAGCTTATTGTTTTATCTGGCTAAATGATCCTACTTCAACCGTGTTCTCATCCTTTAACTTGTCACCGTGCAATTTCACACACTTGCACTTGCCAAAATTCATTAGTAACTTTCAAATCATAATAATATATAAGATAATTTAAAAAGATCACATAGTCAACGAAGGTCAATTTCTTTCAATCTTTTCAAAAATATCAGAATTTCCATTCAACATATTGAATTTCCTCAATAATTCAAGTTACCATAATATAATTAAAATGCAATAAAATTGGGTTATGGCATTTTCCCTTGAATGCATCACTAAATTCTTTGACATATTGATTGCATTTGTATTGTCACAAAAGATAGAAATTGGTTTATCATACACTACTCTGATATACTTCAATATTTGTCTCATCCACAACACTTGTGTGTAAGAAGATACTGCTACAACGTACTTAGCATCTATAGTAGATAAATATATTGAATCTTGTTTCTTACTTAGTCATGATACCAATCTATATCCAAGAAAGAATGCACCACCACTTGTACGTTTCCTATCATCAACACAACCAACCCAATCTACATCTATGTAAGCACTCAAGGTGAAATTAGTATCGTTTGGATACCATAAGCCATGATTTGGAGTGCTCTTTAAATATTTGAATATCCTCTTTACTGCTACAACATGTGACATTCTAGGATCTTCTTGAAATCTAGCCATAAGACAAATTGCATGCATGATATACGATCTAATAGCAGTTAGATATAGAAGTTTAACAATCATTGATTTGTACTTGCTCTGATCAACCTTAGGAGATTCATCATTATTGCTTAGATTGCAACCAATAACCATAGGAGTACATACTGGTTTAAAGTTTTCCATTCCAAACTTATTCAACATTTCTTTGACATACTTTGAATGTGAAATTAATATATCTTTGTTTGTTTGATTGATTTTTAGCCCAAGGAAGAAATTCATCTCCCCAAACATAGACATATCAAACTCTTTTTGCATCTCTTCTGCAAACTTCTTACACATAGCTTCATTTCTTCCAAAAATTATGTCATCAACATACACAACCATAATCAAGATTTGATCTTCTTCAACTTTAAAGTAGAGATTACTATTTGTGGTACCTTTATTGAATCCTTGTTGTATCAAATATTTATCCAACCTTGCATAACAAGCTCTAGGAGCTTGCTTCAATCCATATAATGCCTTCTTAAATCTTCACACCATATTTGGTTTATTTAATATCTGAAATCCTTGCAGTTGTTCCATGCATACTTCTTCCAATTCTCCATTCAAGAAAGCATACTTCACATCCATTTGATAAAATTTAAAGTCCTTATGCACTGCAAAAGCCAAAAACATTTAGATATCTTCCATTCTTGCCATTGGAGCAAATGTTTCCTCAAAATATATTCCTTCAACTTGTGAGTAGCCATTACACACAAGCAGTTATTTGTTTCTTACCACTTCTCCATTCTCATTCAGTTTGTTTCTGAACACCCTCTTAGTTCTAATTATGTTTTTGTTTGTAGGTCTTGTGATAGGTTCCTAAGTCTAATTTTTCTCAATATGCTTTAGTTATTCTTCCATAGCCTTTATCCAATGTTCATCTTTGCATGCCTCAATCATTGTTTTAGGTTCAAATTAAGAGGTAAACACAAATTTATCTCCTCTTTAGCAACTTTCCTTCTTGTCAATACACCTTTTCTTTTGTCTCCAATGATCTATTCTTTAGAATGATTCCTTTGCACATACTTAGGGGTTCTAGGTGTCTTTTTCAGAGCTTCTTCCTCTTCTTCAAATTGCACTTCCTTTTCCTTAGCTTTTTCTTTTTCTCTGCAATCAAGCTCATCTAATTCATATCCATCTATCACCACTGAGTTCTGAAAATCTTCATCAACCTTGACACTTGCACTCTCAACAATATTTCTTAGTCTTTTTTTGTAGCACCAGTAGGCTTTGATTTTAGTAGAGTATCCAAGGAATATTCCTTCATTAGGTCCTTTGCATCAAACTTTCCCAAATTTCGTTCATCTCTTTTGATATAGAATTTTCTTCCAAACACTCTAAAGTACTTGATAATAGGGATCCTTCCATACCACAACTATAGGGAGTCTTTGTGCCATTTCCTTTTGCTTGAACTCTGTTAAGTATATAAATGACAGTATGAATTGCTTCTCTCTAGTAGACTTCTATTAGGTTTTCTTCTTTCATCATAGTCCTTGTAGCTTCTTCAATAGTCCCTTTTTTCCTTTTAGCCACTCCATTTTACTGAGGATTCCTAGGGGTAGACAAGTTCCTCTTTATGCCATGATTTTCAAAAAACATGTTGAACTCATTGGAGGTATACTCTCCACCTCTGTTAGACCAAAAACACTTGAAATATTCATATCCATTTCATTCTCAACCATAACTTTAAATGCTTTGAACCTATCTAGGGCTTTAGTTTTTTCTTTGAGAAAAGTAATCCATGTCATTCTAGAATAATCATCTATAAAAAGCATGAAATACCTGCCACCTTGAAGACTTATTCTTTTGGGACCACAAAGATCTATATGAACCAACTCCAACAATCCAGTAGTAGATTGTTCTTTTCCTTTGAAAATTCATCTTGTTTTTTGTCCAATCTAACAACCCTTGCAAATAGCATTAATAGGCTTTGTAATCTTTGGTAAATCTCTCACTGCTTGAACTGAACTGATTCTTACTAGATTATCAAAATTAATGTGACACATCCTCCTATGCTATAGCCAACTTTCATTTATTTGAATCATAAAACATTGAGTATCACCCCCCTTGAGCTAATAAACATTTCCATTTGGCCTTCTTCCACCAACAATCATAGTTTTGGACCCTTTTTTGATCTCACATCCATCATCCTAGAACATGATATTGTATCCTTTACTATACATTTGTCCAACACTCAAGAGGTTATGCCTTAAACCCTTAACATAGTAAACATCATTAGTATTATGATTTCCATCAAAACTGATTGAACATATTCCACATATCTTAGCACCTGAATCATCACCAAAACTAATAAGTCCTCCATCATACTTTTCAATTTTAACAAACTTACTCTTGTCTCCATTCATATGATTATATTATCCACTGTCAATGATCCAATATTTAGATTATCCTTTCTAGCATGAAAAGAAAATACCAAGGTACCTTTCGTTCTTTACTTTCTCTTTGGAGGGAATTCCTTCACACACATTTTAGAGTTAGCATAAATAGATTCATATTTTAAAGCCATGAACACGCATTCATCATCATCATCTCCATAATCAAATTCATCATTAGAAATACTTGCATCTTTTCTAACACAATAACTTTTCTTAATAATCTTACCTTTGTTATCTTTGTTTTTTTCATTCACAACTCTGTTTGGACATCTTGAAGCATAGTGGCCTATCTTTCCACAACTAAAAAATTTGAAAGACAACTTACCTTTGTACTTACCAATACTCCTTTTCATTCTTCTCACAAATTTAGCCTCCACGTCTTCAAGATTCTCCTAATCTGATTCTCCAGTCTTCTCTAATTTTCCAACCTTAAAAGCAGCCTCAACTTTTGCACCATTATTTGTACCAAATCCTCTCATTTCAAATGAAATTAAAGAACCATACAATTGATCTCTATAATAGTGATCTAGATTTTCAAACCCTTCAATAGCAAAGACTTTATGACTATAAGATTTAGGTAGGGTTCTAAGAATTTAGTTAAGCTTTTCTCCAAGGAACCTACTCTGATACCAATTGTTAGATGCACAAGACAATTGAGAGGGGGGATGAATTAGTTGTACCTTAAAACTTCAAAACCCTCATTAACATTCAAATCCACATTGATTCATTAAACCCTTAAATCTGTTATGATGATTTAGCATGAAAAGTAAATAACAAAAACTAAAACAACTTAGCATGATACATAAGAGCACCAAATTTACGTGGAAAACCCAAGAAGGGAAAAATGATGATGAGGATTAGCTCACAATATAAGTAATATCAACATAAAATACAATAGGGATCACTATTAGAGGGTTCACTGCCCAAAGGAGAAAGGCTCATTAGCAGAATAGAAAAGAAGATAGAGAAGGAATATTACATAGAGAAAAGAATCTCAATGCGACAGAGAGTCCACCACAATATCATCAACAGCTTCACAACATGACTAAAGAATTGTAGTCACCTTCTGCTCATTGCATCTAGTAGACTAACATATAAAAGTTCACACTGCACTTCTCAATTTCATACACTAACACTCAAAAATTCACATCATTCGCATCTCTCACATCTATCTCAACATCCTTCAACAACTCAACTCATATTTATATCATCTTCAAACCTTGAAACTCTTCTCCAAGGTTGGCTATGCACCTCAAACATGCAAATTCAAATTAGGTTAGTGCCAAAACACTTTCATGGTGGGTAGAAGTGAAAGAAAACCACTTCACACCTTAGTTGGGACCCAAATCAACAATACTACTCTACAACATGATTCTACAAATAATAATTATCCATCGCAAGTAGTGTAAACACCAGGTTGTTTGTTACCCATGTAAACACCATTAAAATTTTAAGTAAATGCTTCCTCAAAACCCAAGGATGACTTGCAAACCACACACCACACTTGAACATGATCTAGAATATTCCATGAACACCTTGCAATCCAATAAACTCCTTTGCAACAACCTCCACTTGAAGAATGCACACACCTAGTACACTCAGAAAAATTTGCTATACACTGTTACTTGAGAAACTAACTTTTGAAGCACCAAACCTCAAATCACCTTGACTAAACAATGATATTGACACAATCAAAACATCCTCAAAACTGTAAGACCTGAAACCATTATGCAGAGAAACACAGAGCAAAGACATTTCTCCTGGACACCTCTACAATACACAATCACACACTAGTGAACACAACTTCTTTTGTATGACGATCCAACACACCAACTCTTGAATATAACACCTCTAAACTACTCTTACCAACATATCTGAATCACACAAGTAGATCTTCAACCTAGAAGAAATGTAGAGCAACACAAGAACACACCTCTGTAACTTAGAGCACCACTACAACACACTATTTCCTCTTTTTATTAATTTTTCTCAAAAGCACTTGTAAACCAAGCACCAAAGACACATCCTCATCATCTTCAACACTTCCTTATTACCACCAAGCCAATTGTAATAGAGTAACTCAACCACATATCCATAGATAGAAGCTTATCAAAGCAACACTAGAGGCTGACACCAAATGCTTTACTAATGACAACATAATACAACTAATCAAAGCATGGAAAACATCAACTTCTCATACTCTTGCAAAAATTTCATTCAACAATAGACATCAATGGAAACACAGGCTTGTTGACATTAATGACAACACCAACTTCTCATAATTGCAACAAGGTTGATGTGTTCCTGTGTGTAAATCATTTTGGATCACATTGAATGAAGTGTTAATATTGTTTTTAGTCCTCTCTATCCTCGAGATAAGACTACATTATGCTTTGGTGGATGACCAGTTGAATTCATTGTTTATTATCTTCTTGGCCGACTTAATTGAAGAACTAAAGTGTTATGATGGATATAAATGCAAGATAATTTTAGATGCAAAAAAATGAAGTGAAAAAGTGTGAAAAAGGGTGTATGAGAGTTGTATTGAATATCCAATAGAGATAGTGCTAAAGATTATGAAAGTAAATTTCAATTGAACTTGAACACCTTGGTCAACAAAGAGTTGTGTTGGAAATATTTGTAATTCTCTTATAAATGTTTTGTATTCTACTCTAAGATAGTGAATCTCATCAGGTCCTTGTATCTTAGTCTTGGAGTTGGTTGGTACTTTAGTGCTGCAAGTCCTTTTTGTATCTTTCTCTAAGGCAAGAAGCCTTATATTGTGAGTTAACTCTCATTGTGGTTTTTCATCATTGGTTTTTTCATGTAAATATAGTGTCTCCTTGTGCATGTGTGTGTTCTCTATCTCTTTCTATTTGTTGTTGTAAAGTTTGTTGAATGTGTTAAAGATTCAAATTTCCATATTCTTCTTTGTTACTACTTTGCATAAAATTCCATCTTTATCTGCTAAAGGAGTTTGAGTTGTGTTGAAAGTTTTAATCTTCAAAAGGGGTTAATTTTTGTATAGACTGATTCACCCCCCTCTCAGTCTTTGAAAGTGTTCAACAAACTTTAGCACTAGAAATAGGTTACAAATGTTCACATAAAAGGGTACCTCAAATCAAAGCTAAGATTCACTAGCTCAAGATAAGAGATAAAATCTCTAAACAAATTATTAGGCCTTGCATGCCCAACATAATAATAATTCCATTAAACAAATCAAGGAGAGGTAGCAAGTTCTGAAGGAGCTTCCTAACATTTTGTAAGCCTATCTAACACTATGATAAAGTCTTTTCTTCTTAAGGCTATACTTAATTTTAGTCTATTGATTTATAACAATGCCTTAAGGTGGTTCCTTTCCATGTCTCAAAATCTCATCATATATTTTTGCGATTTTCTCACAAAAGATGATCTAAGGGAGGTTTTAATTTTCAATGTCAAATAACAAATCCCATAGTTTGGATGGGTTTCCTTGTGAATTTTATTAAATATTTTGGGATATTACGGGTGAAGGAATTCACAAGTTTTATCTTGAAACTTTTAATTCTAAATCATTAGGAAATTTAATCAAGGGAATCAATATTTTCATACCTAAAGCTAGATATTTGGAAGACATATGCATATGGAGGCTCATGACCTTGTTGAATGTGTCTTATAAAATTATTACCAAGGTCTCACCTCTTAAACCTAGGTCTATGCTTCCTCAATTATTTTTTCATAAGGAAACCAACTTTATTAAATCTACATTCATCTTAGATAGTATTATTGTTGTGTGGGAAGGGATGGAATGTTCTCAAGCTGTTTAATGTCTATTTATCATTGCAATGTTCCAAAATTATTTTTGGGTCTCACTTCATTTGGTCTATGTAGATGTTGTTTATTGATCTCTTGGTTTACATTACTATTAATGGAAAGAAATCTCAACCTTTTGGGATCTTCCATTCTATCTATTAATGCTATCCTCTTTCTTCAGCTCTCTATGTGCTTGCTATTGAAGGTTTTGGATATATTTTAGCCAATGTGATTTCTTACTTCTTGGTCTAGGGGATTTCTCTTCCCAACTCTACCAACTAGCTAGTCAATGTTCATTTTTCCATTAATTCCTTTCTCACTCTTATTGAGGATGAGAATAATATCAAACAATATCTTCATTATTTAAATAGTTTTTCTTGCTTTTGACTCAAGCATTCATTGGTAAAATACCCATGCTATTGACAATATTTTCTTCCCAAGTCAAACTAGTTAGATAATTTTAGTTGAAAATGAATAAGCATGAGGAGGTTGCCACTTCCTAGGCATAGCCTTTCCTTTTCAAGATTATCCTTCAACTCCGCCATTGGTAGGTTATTTTTTCCAAGATTGGGGAAAATAAAAACTATTGGATTATTAAACCTTTCTCTTTGGTTGGTAAATTTAAAATTTTCTCAAAAATATTGGCTACCACCCATGTTTATTATTCTTTTTATTGGGTGCCTTAAATTCTTATTTAAAAATTAAAAAGCTACTCAAATTTTTCCTTTGGGCCTCCACTTATGGTCATCATGGTTCATCAAGTTGCTTGGGAGTTGTGTTTCCTCCCTCAAGAGTTTGGGTGTTAAGCCTTACTTCAATCCATTCACCAACAAGGAGTCGTCTTGTGCGCCAAGTGAATTATTAGATCCTTAGAAGAAAACGAAGCCTAGAAAATTATTATCATATATTGTATCAAGTTTGGCATGCCTTCTAGTAGGTCAACCTAGAAAGGGATTGACTTTGACACTCTTCTCACCATGAGAGAGCCTATCCAAATTGAAGGCACTTTTGTTATTAAAATCATTTGGAAATCCTAGGAGGCTATTGAGCCTTGAATTTTATGGGAAAGAAATAACTTCCACACTAACCTCTCTATTAACCAACAATCTAGTTGGTGGTATCTAGCTCTTTCATGTTAAGATCATCCTTTAGCTAAGGTGTCACAAATTCATGCCTTGATTTTTTAAAAAGAGGCATTATAATGTTGCCAAATTTCAATCATCAAGTTACCAAAAAAATTATCTCTTGTTTTGAGTTCAAAATGAAATTCAAATTTAGTAATCAAGACAAAGATATATTTTAGGTTGTTGTAGATGTTGTCCCTCCTTAAATGATTCATAAAATCAAGGTGAGATCTTTTAAGCCATGCTGGAAAAGTTGGAAATGGTGTCCCGATACACCTTTTCACAAAGTTACAGGCCCTATAAAGGCTATATGCAACTTTCACCTCATGTTCCTATGGTTGCTCAATTGAATTATTGTTGACAACTTCAATCCTCTATTGTTTTATGGTCAACTATTCTTGAACCTAAATTGACACAATTTACCTAGTATTTTCTGTATCAAGGTCTTCATCTTAGTGCTCTTTAGCATCTTTTGGAGCTTTTAATCCTCGTTATCTCTTTTGTGAGAAATTAGAGAATCCCAAACACCAAAGCTTAAGAAGATTGGCTTTGATCCATGATTTTTCAATACTTTTAGGATTGCTCCATTTTCTTGGAATATGATTCTACTAGGAGATTGACCTTGTCTCCTTTTAATTACACCTAGATTTGGCTTGCTTTTAAAGTGGGAATTATCTCTAACATTTGGAAAGATAAAATGTAGTTCCTTTTTAAGGTTATTCTATAAACAATATTTTTCTATTTATACCAAAGCTATGACATGTTCTAATGTTCTTATGGAG
The DNA here is from genome assembly GCA_007258455.2 of Sequoia sempervirens. Lineage (NCBI taxonomy): Eukaryota > Viridiplantae > Streptophyta > Pinopsida > Cupressales > Cupressaceae > Sequoia > Sequoia sempervirens. The sequence goes on along the minus strand of VDFB02049217.1, from coordinate 108,700,364 downwards.
ATTTAGGGACAAGCTCCCATAGATGCACTTGAAGTTGCTTGTCTCTAAGAGCTTCTCGACTAATGGGAGGATTCTCCTTGCAATATTTTTGGAGTTTGTCTTGACCCCTTTTCTTTTTGAGGGTGTAGGCATGGTTGTAGCTAGTATTCCAAACATGATAGAGACTCTCAGTCTCATGGTTCTTAGCCTCTATATACCAAAGATAATGCTACCCACCAATGATGGCCTAGGTGTTCTTGATCACACTTTGCTTCCTCTCATGCGTATTGTGTTGTTGGGTGGCCTAGTTCATGCAAGGTTCTATACTTGGATCCTGCCATCTCCTTGGTTCATGCTCAACCTACCTTGAAAGCTACTCTTAAAGAGTAGGGAGCTCTCACTAGCTTGAAGCCTATTGATGACTCTACTTCTAGAGATGTCTAGAGAAATTTGATGATAAATATCCTCCTTCTACTTGAATTGCTTTAATTGCATAATGTTATTTGATTTTTTCGTCTCTATTTTAAACTTTATCCAACCTAAACTTTGAAGATGTACCTTTACACCACCTATCTTTTAAAAAAGGAAAGTACTATTATGTTTTCATTTTGATAAAAACTTAAGTGAGGCTTATTCATTAAAAGATAATAATAAAAGACAGCCACACTTGCAATACACACACCAGCTGCATTCACATTACACCAGTACACTCCGTCTAAAATTTCTTAATTTTATTGGTCAATGGCTAATTTTGTCTTCTACCAATAACATTATCAAAATTATCATTAGTTGGTATTAATTTTTTATAGTCTATTAATTAAAAAATTTATGTAAGCTTCTGGATTCAATTGTGTATGTCTTCCTGATGATGGATCACTAGGTGTGATCTGAAACGTCGATAAAAAAACATACACAGTTGAATCCAAAAGCTCGCATATATTTTTAAAATAATCATTGTTACAACCATTGACTATGTTTCTCCACTACTGTTTGAACAGTGTACTCAACAGGTGGGTAGCTGTCGTCATAGAAATTATTAGTCACCTCTCACACACAAATGATTCTGAGCAGAGCTGCCAAAATTAACAAAGTGCTGACCATCTTTATCTTGTTTCTGCTTCTGCTGATGATGGGCATTACAACATCTGACCAGGCCTGCTATTTATATAACTTGGCATTCAACAAGTGAGATGAAATTTTTTTGTTTCTACAGTTGATATTTGTAAATTTGTCTCCCCAATCTGTTTTCATTTGTTGATTGATGGGAACACACGTTTGAAATGTGAACCAAATCAATATGTCAGGAAAAATAAGTCATTTCAACTGTACAATCTGTATTCCTGAATATCTCCACGGTGGAACAATGACAAAATATATTCCAATAGTTGTGGGGTCAAATGTGGAGACGAGCACGAAAAGATTTTATATAGAAATTTGCACGGCAAGGTTGGAATCATTTCGCTTAAATATGGTTACAATGCAAATGATGTTCTCGGATTTTATCGCAGGGAATCGTCGGGAATTGAAAACGAGTATCTTTTAAGGTCCGTCTAGACCATGGTAGGGAGGGGGTCAATAGTGGGTCAGAGTTCAATAGCGCGATAAAACTAGTTTTGAGTGGGTCTCATAGCGGAACACTTTTTAATTGTGGAGCAATTTCTATCCAATTGTGAAACAATTTTTATCCATAAAGTACAAAAAAGTACAAATTATGTCATGCCACATCAACGTTCCACTATTGGTCTCACTTTGTTTTTGGATATTTTTGGACACCTCGAAAAAAAGCATGCTAATGTGGCATCATATTTGATGACATGGCTTTGAAACTTTAATTATAAGAAGGGGACTTGCCAAATAAGCTATTGTACAAATTTGGGAGTGATTTGAAATTTCCACATAGGACTTTGAGAAGCGTGAAGTTAGGGTGGCCCACTATAGGTCCCTCTCCCTTAGCTTGTCCACTTAATATTTTTAAAAAGCAAGATGAATCCTACTTTGATATATATATTTCTTAGCAATTGTAACATTTACGTTCATTTTCTATTTTCCTAAATTTGCATACCCATTTCAATGGCCATTAAGTTTTGGATTCTTTTTTATGGAATGACTTTATATAATTATATAATGATAAGTTGTATACTTTTGTATTGAGTTTGGTTTTTTTTTATGAATAAGTGTCTATCTATTAATTATAAATAAATATTACACATATTCACAAAAAAAAGGTGGGTGGTAAGAAGGCATACTTTCATGTATTAATATTATATTCTTTATTATACTTATTCTACGCATTCACTTTATTATGTATACCATCAACTTGTTTAAGATTTTTAGACCTAATTTTTTTTTGTCTTCAACCACTCTTATGGCACCTAGGATCAATTCCAAGCTATTCGAGGTTGACTTAAAATTTTAATTCTTAAATCTAAAGTCTGCAAATTCCCCCCTTTCCTACTAGCCATTAGGAATTGACTAGATACATGTTTGTATAACTAATCATCATATCTTAGTATTTATAGAAATTCATTTGTATAATTTTAAACATGTGCAATAGCAACTTGATCATCCTATAGCAACTTGATCATCATAGAGCATCAAGAAATATTCATTCTAGGAAAATTTTAATTTGGAGGACTACAAAGAATATATCTACTTCAAAATCAACATATATGCCACTACATGCCCGTGTTTGTCATCTTCAATCATTAGACCAAGGATATAATGTGTTTGACAAGGGGTTGACCAAGGAGAACTTGACCGTCAAAATTTGATACCTTTTCTAAGCTATTTTTAATTTACCATAAATCCTTACACATCATCAAATAACAGGGAATGCTTGAGGAACTGTGTCACAAAAGTTTATTACTAGCCATATCATAATTTCTCCTTAGAGGAAAAATTTGCATTGATTAAGATTAACCCCAAGCCATTGGGATTAACCATGGATAATTTCTAGTTTATGCAAAGTTCAAGGTAGTCATCATATCAAGGGCAACAATTTTCTTTATTGTCACAAATTAATTGTATCAATCTCTAACATCTACATTTCATCATCAAATTGAGATCTAAGTAACCTATTGCATTTAATTTAAAAAAAAAGTATTACAAATTTTATTCCCACTCTTCTAAATTAATTAAATATAGGTTAATTTCTACTTGGTTGTGTGCATTTATGTAATTAGCCTAGATTTGCATAAAAGGGTATTTATATGCTTACACTTTTATTGAATTGTCTACTCTTACAACCCCTAGCTTGTTCAACTTTAGAGTTAAATATTAATCTCTTTTAGGGTTTTAGATTTATACTTTCGGATTGTTTTATCACTTTCATATCTTATTAGGGTCTTTATTCCTATTTATTATTAATTTATTCATATATATTTCCTCCTAGGGTTTGCACTTCATTGTGCAATCTATTACCTACACTATGATGCTTACATTCCTCTTTAGTATTTCATTTTTAGGTTGGACATACCACTATTTTTTCTAATATTTACATCTATGAGTGATTTATATTACCTTACATTCCCATCTCTCATATACATATTACTTGATTCATGCCACAAGCTACTTGGGATCCTAATCTTCTTTTGAGGAGTGCATATCTCAACCATAAAATAACTACCCACTCTAATGTTACTAAAATTTTCTTGTAAGGTCATGTTGAGAGTAATTTGGAAAATTATGACCTTGAAGCCCATGTTAACCAATAAGGTATTACATAAGAGCCCTACTCTCTTTTTTAGAACAATTTGGATCATACACCTAAGATGCCTTACACCTTGATGGCAATTTCTTCTAGACCACCTTAACTAGCCATGAAATGGTGTAGACATCGGAATTTGACCACCCCTATATGGTCAAATTCATTCCCTTTATTCTTCTATCTCGCATCCCTTCACTTGCATTAATTAAATAATTTAATTAATATTTCCCTTCTTCTAATGTTCCTAAGGTATTTAATTAAATAATTAAATACTTTATCCCTTGTCCCCTTTCTTCTCTAAATTGGATAAATACTCTAATTTATTTAATTTAGTCATTTACCTTTTATGAATTTAAATCAATTTTAAATTCATCATTTTCTCTCTCTTTGTCCCATCCTCCATAATTCCTCTTTAATCTAGATTAATTTAATTAATCTACAATTAGGATGTGCACACCCCTAATCAAGATTAGTGTCACATCCTCCATAATTCTCCACTTGCCCTTAATTCTTCATTAGCCCGCTTAATCCCTTGTTTGCACAACCTTAATTACTTGATTAGCTCAACCTAATCCTTATGCCATCATGACATACCCCCAAGTCAACCTTCATTAATTGCTTTCTCCTTTTGGAGAAGGCAACGCATTCGCCATGTGAATTTAAAATTCACATTTATTCCCCCTAGGTCTTTTAAGGAATTTTTAATTCCCCCCTCTTCCCCATGTGGATATTTGAGGAATTTTAAATTCCTCATACATCCCATCATCCACATAGACACAAGGACCTTCTTTATGAGGAGATCTTGTCCTAATCCCTAGGTACCACAAGGTACCTCCACATCACCTCCCTTTTGACACCTCATCTGCCACATGGCAAGATGTGAGGGCTTGTGAGTCCTCAACTCACCTTGGCCCTTGTTCTTTTCCATGGTGGCCTCATCTTGACCCTTCATTTTCTAGAGGAATTTCCTCTAAAATTAGAGGATTTTCCCCTCATTTTGTGTGATCATCCAACACAACACACATTTTGTACTCTAACTCTCAAGCATTCATCCAAACCAAGAACCTCCATTGTTGCAGCTTCATTTGCATCCACCTTGTGCATCCATTGCAATACCCATTTGCATCATCGCATTCCCCATCCTATCACAATCATTTAGAGCTAGGTTGCATGCTATTTTCCATCAAAAGGAGCACACATTCGAACAAAATCAACAAGGCCAACCAACTCATCAACTTGGACAAGGTAACACACTTATTTTTATCTTTTATTTTGTTCAAGTTCAACTAGGTTAATCATTGAGGTGTTGTTTGTGCTTTCCTTGTTCACATTTCATTCGTTTTGAATTTTTAGACTAGGAATTCACCTGCACACATTTCTGGCATGCTCGATGGGACCCACGTCATAGGTCTATACTTTCACATTTGATGTTGTTTCACATTTTGCAGGTTCAGATTTTACACGCAGGGGTGAATCCACCCTGACAGGTGAACTTGCTAGTTATATAGGTGAATCTACAGTTAACAAAGGAAAACTTGAACTCACCCTTATGTGAAAAGGGGCGAATATGCAACCAAAGGCGAAGTTGCTCGATCATAGAGGTGAAATCACAGTGGTCTCTAGGAACAAGCGAGAGTGATCGCGTTACAGAGGCATATGCGAATTTTCCCATCTCCCAGAACAGGCGACTGCGAATTTTCCTATCTTCCCATAACAAGCGACTGTGAATTTTCCTATCTTCCCATAACAGGGAATTTTTGATAAGAAAAAATAGGAAAATTTTCCTCACACAGGGGTGAATTTGAGGTACTCCCAAAACTTAATTTCTCATTTTTCAGCTTTGATTTGGTTTCAGTTTTAGGTATTGATCCGCTAACTTGTCTATTTGTGAGTGTGCCTTTTTTTACTAATAATTTGTGCAACAATTGTCTCTCATCCATCCAAGACTGGTGTTGAAAATTACTAACACATTTTCTGCAGGATGATTGATCGGAGATCTTAGTTAATTCTGTCTTTTTTTTTTGCACTAATCTAGGCACATGTAGATTAATTAAAGGGTCAATATACTTTGTTTGTTGTGCTTGGGAGTAAACTATTGACATATCCAATCCCATGGCACCTTTAGGCGATCCTAGGTGACGAGAAATCATAGTTTTCTCTAGTCCAGTCCAGTCTACCCAAGAGGTGCTAGTGCATCTAAGCTCCCCCTTACGCTATGTGTGAGCCTGGGGACCAACCAAAGCATCTAGTATCTTCTTCCTTTAGCGGGACCTACCTAGGATTTCATCATGTAGGGGATGATTCCAACCACATGTTATTGGCCGCATATATAAAGGGGGGAAAGCTAAAGTTGTACCACAATCCAGTTATGTCATGTTTAGCAAAGCGTTGAAGCTAGGGTGATACCTAGATAAGACTTGTAGGGTTAGTATGAGTTTCTAATACCTCACTAGGGCTCCCAACGCACACTTGTGATAGACTGGTGTTCATTGTTATGCCTCATGTACATAGTGTATATCAAGGATGCACGAGATTGCCTTGTATAGCCTAGATAGAGACCCGTGTTTTAGCTATGGCTTGGTGTAGTGCAGAGGATGTGCACCGTACCCCAAAGTTACTCACCACCTACTCCCTTGGGTTGAGATAGAAATTCTTGTGGTGGAATACGATAGTCCTCGAGAGAGAGTGTGAAGGTGAGCTCGTGGTGTCTGTTGATGACCCTATGCCACTAGAACGCTAGCTATCTTCCTTCGCTAGAAAGGGTGATCCAGAGAACCACCCCGGTAACACAAAGTATTAACCTTGGGTTTTCCACTCAAGGTGGTGGGCCTAGATCAAGTTTGTAAACCTTCAACATTAATTTTAGGATTGTGTTGCTTGGCGTGTCTTCATTGTGTGATACTAGTGCTTTTATTTTCAATTGAGTTAGTCCAGCCTTTCTATCTATTGTTTGTTGTGTTTTTTGTCCTTTGCCATAGTTAGCCTCTGCCCTTAGAGGTGAATTTTATTCTCACAGAGGCGAATTTGCACTCTGGATAGGCAAATTTTCCTTGCAAAAGGGTGATTCCATGTCTGAGTCCAATCTAGGTTGTCTCTTTAGGTGAGTTCATCTTTGTCAGAGAAAATTTTTCCTGTGGGTCCCTTCTTGGGCGACCTCGTGTTCACTTGTTCCCTAGAATAGGTGAGTTTTCCCAACCTTTAGGTGAGTCCGCGTCAGTCGTCATTAATCGAATCTACCTGTTTCCATAGAATAGGTGAATTTGTCCTCTCCTGAGGCAAACCTATAGTCAATAGGGGCGATCCCTCTTTCGGTTCGAGTCTTCCCATCCGTTCATCTCATTAGATAGGAAAACCTATTTTCTGTAGGGGCGAGCCTGTTTCTGTTCATGTCTTCCCTATCCATATGAGTCAAGATTTGGGAAAATTCATCTGTCTGATAGGCGATCCCATTTTTAGACGAGTCCATTCCCTGTTCATACAGTTTAAAAAATAGGCGAATTTGCATCCCGACTTCGCTTGTTTCTTGTGCATCCTCCAGAGATAGGAAAATTTTCATCCTGACTTCACCCGTTTCTTGTGTGTCCTCCAGAGATAGGAAAAATTGCATCCCGAGTTCACAGGTTTCTTGTGTGTCCTTAAGAGATAGGAAAATTTGAGTCCCTAGAATAGGCGAGTTTTCCCAACATAGAGACAAATATGTTGTCCCTAAATAGGTGAATTCATGACCTAAAGAGGCGTATCCACTTTCCATACAAATTCCAGAGAGTGAATCCTTTTGACCATAGAAAGCCTATCATTTTCTGAGTCCTTTGCTATGATCAATTTTTTTTATCATTATCCATCTGTCTGTAATCGTCACTTTAGTCCATTTGCATTTTCCAAAAGTCATCCATTCATCGATCTAATCATATAGGTGCATCTTAGAACATCCCTAGATTGCATTTATAGCATCAGATCATCAATCTCAATCCCCTAGACTACGTTTTGGAGGTCTTTATCCAAGTTGGCTTAGGTTCCTGATCCCGATCGTCATCTTTCACACTTACTTAGGATTGTCATCCATCTGAGTTAGTAATCATCCACGACCTAATCAATCTACTTCCATCTTGAGGTAGATTCGGTGTTGTAACCATCCATCTATCCTTTAATCCAATCGTTAGCACCTTACATCACCCAGTTCGATCTCTGAACTTGGTTTAGAATTAGTCTCATCATCCTATCTAATCAATCATCCCATCCTAAAAATTGTCTCATCCCATCAATCAATCTAATCAAATCCAATCACATCCTCTATCCGATCATCCAATCAATCAATATGTCATCCAATCCTAGTGATCCTTTAGTCTTCATCTAGATCCTTCATTTAAGTGCATCCTAGAGTGTAGCATCATCTTAGTCCACTTGGTAGTTTTGCATTTTCATGCCCGTTACCACCCGATCACAAGCAAAGGAACTCATGGCAGAACAATATGCTCAAGGTACCCAACCTCACATCCACCAGGATCCCAATAAAGGTGGCTCATCACAATTCAATACTGAGGTCAATGAAACTTCACCTCCTAGTGACGAGAGCATGGTCAATCAACCTGAGGTCACAATTGACGAATAACTCAATAATCCCACCAATGTCCAAATGATAGATTGTCTCCTTAATGAGTGTGGGGATAAAATCCTTGCCACCTTACTCTTGAAAGGAGTCAAACTACTAATTGAAATTGACCTATCCAAATACGTCAACATCACACCCCCTCTAGTGTCTCAGGGCCCTCATAATTCACATAACATTCTAAGAAATTCGTACATCCCTGAGGGTCCACTTGTGGATAATTGATATCAACTTGGGTTTGGGAATGTCGTGCTCTATCAAGTCACACAACCCCCTAGGATTCCAATTTAAGTCATGGGAGCATCTCAGTCGAATGTTCCCCAAGGTCTCGATCCTAATGATCCCCTCGCCTTTGGTATGCCACATAATCTCCCACGTCTTCCAGCCATGCACATTCCATAGAACTCAACTCCCATACCATATGCACCACCTCTTCCACCTAACCAACCAGGTCAACCACCACCAAATATTGGGGACAATCCTTTTGCTGCATTTCCACCACCTCCTAGATCTACACTCGCATCTAACTTACCATTGCCTCCATTCACATCTCAGCAACTACCTCAAGGAAACATCCCGTCCATTTAGCAGCCTCCCATTAACCCGCAATAGGTTATCCCATCGCAACCACCTCACCAACATGTGAGAAAATATATTGCCATCCCATCTCAAACACCACAACATACTGCCATTCCCACACAACCTCCACATCAGGCAATACGGGCTACTTCACAGCCTCAACAACAACCGCAAGGTGTTCCAGTACCGACCCCTCAACAGATGCAAATCCCCACACATCATTCAACACAATCTCATTAGTTGACTCCTCATCAACCACAAGTCCCTCAACAACATCAAATTCCATCTCATCCTCTTTATCAACAACCACCACATCACCAACAACCACCTCAACACCTAATTCCTGACACAAACACAAAGCAATCCTCTTGCTCAATACATTTACAATCCATCAAGTACGTATGCTGCTTTTGCTACCCCATCCAATCCTAATCCCAATCCCGCTTATTAGAATCCTCAACAATCCCAACCAACACCGTCCTACACAAATCCCCATCAATCACAATCCAATCCTTATTACCAAATATCCAATCTGCAACAACCTCCATATGCTACCCAACAACCAAATGTTGCTTATAACTATCAATCTAATCTGTATTATGCCTAGCAACAATCACCCTACTAATAGGGTTCTTCCACCTCATCATATTACCAAGCCCCTCCACCATACCAATAGGGTGCTTCCACCTCATATTACCAAACACCTTCATCATATTAGCAAGGGGTCTCCTCTTCATATTACCAAAATCCGTCATCCTATCATCAATCCTACATCAATCCACAACCACAACCCACCTATACCAATCAATATCAGCAAAGGCCTCCACATTCACCTCCACCAGCATACGATCAAACCACTTCAGCCCTATCTTTATCCTACCAACAATATGCTCCTTATAATCAATCCAATCCATCTAATCCACCTCCCTTGACACCCGCTAATAAGGAATGGGAAGAGGTCAAAGCTCCATTGAAAGACTTGCAAGCAGGGACCTCCAAAAAGTCTTTCAAATTTGAAGAGATTCGTCCCTATCTATTTGATCCCTCAATCTCACTTGTTCCTTTTCCAAAGCATTTCGAAATGCCAAAGTTTGACAAGTACAAAAGAACTAAAGACCCAAAGAACCACCTTCAAGAGTTCTTCTCACATTGTCAAGAAGTCCTACACAATGACAATTATCTCCTGCGGTTATTCCCTAGGAGTCTAATGGGGGTGGCTCTAGATTGGTTTATGGCTCTCCCAAAGGGATCAATCTCTTCTTTGGTGGATCTTTCAGAAAAAATTGTTACACTCTTCTTCAATTTGGAGAAAGATATCAATACCTTAGATCTTCTAAAAGAGAAAAAACGTGAGGGAGAGACCTTTGCAATCTACCTCCAAAGGTGGTGTGCTTTAGCTGGTCGAATAAAATCTCAGCTTAATGAGAAGGACATGGCCACTATTTTTGTGGAAAAATTTCATGAAGACATGGCATATAATCTTAATCTTCATTGTGTCGCAAATTTTGCAGAGGTCATAGAAAAGGGTCCTATCATTGAGAGATCACTCATTGCTAAGAGACAGATCAAAATTCATAACTCTGATAAGGATAAGTTGTCTGGGGATAAGTCTTGCTACTAGAACAAAAACAAGAATGTTTTCAATGATGTTGTCATTGACACCAAGAATATCTAGGTAGCTAAAACCTCCTAGAGGTCACAATATGTCCCTAATTGACCATCAATTTATAATGTCATATTAGTGCCACAGGGGGTACCTCGTCCTCCTCAACAATCCAATTAGCAAAATCAGGGGAACAATAAACACATGTTCACTCAATTGGGAGAATCCTTAAGTTTCATCTTTAATAGACTCCTTCAAACAAGCTATCCAATCACATATCATGTGACCAAACCTTTTGATGAGTCTAAATCGAAGCTTGCCTGGTATCGAGAAAACGAATATTGTGATTTTCACAAAATTAAAGGGTATTCCACGAACAAATGTCAAGGACTAAAAAAATACATCCACGATCTTATAGATCGAGGTGATATCCAAGTGGATGCAAACCAGGAAAAATCGTCCAACACTCAACTCCAAATATACCAAAATGCTTTCCCAAAACATAATCAGGGTGCTCTAGTACGTCCAATGCAAATCTTGGGTCAAGCAATAACAACAATCAAAATAACAACACAAATAATGTCAGTTACAAGAATGTACCCTATAACTATGATGGTATAGTTATGTGCTTCAGTCAAGTAGAGCCTCGTGTGTCCATGATACGCGTCAAAGGAAAAGAACCAAAATGTGCTGTCACAACCCATCACACTCACATTACCATTCCTGGAGCCTCCATGTCAACCCAACCAACTCTTGTAAACTCTCAATACAACATCCTTGATCACCTAGGAAAGACGCCAACTCAAATATCTATCCTAGATTTGCTTAATTCTTCTCCTATCCATCAAGAAATCCTCACTAAAGCTTTGTAGGACACTCATGTCCCCAATGATATAGATCCTACCCAATTCCAAGCCTTGGTAGGACACTTGTTAGCCATGTATCAGGTAGGCTTCAAAATAATATGCCTTGCATCGATTCGAACCATAACCATCCCTTTCACATTGAGGTCCTCATAGCTCGACATAAAGTAAAAAGGGTCTTGGTGGATAATGGCTCTGCACTTAATCTTTGTACATTAAAGTTCATAAAACAAGTAGGCTACACCCATGCTGACTTGAACAACTAGGTTATCACCATCAAAGCATACGACAATGTAGAACGTGACTCAGAGGGAACTATTTGTCTTCCAATTCAAGTTGGCCATGTTGTACAATATACTACGTGCCATGTCCTTGATCTGGACCTTCCATATAATCTCCTTCTTGGCCACCCATGGATCCATGCCATGTAGGCTGTCTCGTCCACCTACCATCAATTTCTGAAGTTCCCATTTAATGGGATGGAAGTAACTATACATGTTGATCCACAATCGTTTGAATATTTCCATGCACTAGAAGATTCTTTCCCTCACTCTCACTATTATCTAAAAGTGGAAGTGAGGGAACCTCAGGCCTCATCATCCCATCCATCTTCCAACATGTTATCTGCCACATTGTCTATTCCATCTTCTACATTTGATTCCAAAATCACTAAGGTCCAGATCATAGACAAAGGTTGTGGTGAGTACGAAATGTGCATGAATTGAGATGTGGAAACCATGCCACCCTCACCTCATATGTATGGTCAACCCTCTCAATCCACACCAAAACAAGAAGAGAAGACAATCACTCTGAGTTCTAAGAATGTGGGGTCTAGCACTTTCCAATCTCCTAGGACAAGATAAGATCAACCAGAAGATGATATTAGTCAATGGATATACTAAGAGGAACCTGAACCTTCTCCCCCTCTTAAGGAATATTTTTAGGAAACTTATCTGCATGCCACTAAGCTAGCCAAAAAGTATAATTATCAAGGGGGAGGCCTCGACATAGAAGAACAAGGAAGATGACAACCTGTTGATACTCCTGTGTGACCAAAACATTTGGGCTTAGGCTATGACACGAAGCAAAAGGGTCATGCACCATCAACTAGTACCTCCAATAATGTTAGTGTGGATAATGGTCTCCTTGAGGACATACCTGAGGAAGAGTTCATCATACTCGCATATTATTACATAGATCTCTCATCCATGTTCAACTGCCTATCCATATTTTCCATCAGCCTTTCTCTTTGCCATCCTAAAATTATTGACTGGGACCTACGAGGTAGTACACCTATTGATACCTTTCCATCAGTGGATACCTATGTGCATCTCATGGGATTGGGGGAGGATGAACACCCTAACCACAAAATTAAGAAGAAACAAAATAAAAAAGGATCATCTAGTGAAAAAATTTCAGAGGCACTTCCCGACTCAACAAAAGTCAAAATAAAGGGTGTATCTGATAGTGAAAACCTCGATGAGGCACTGGAGGATGGGGATGTTCATCTTCCCTTTGTGGGAACTCAATTGTCCAAATGATCTTCTATTTTGATTGAAGAAACTCAAGAAGTAAATTTGGGAACAAAGGAAGATCCTAAGATCACATATGTAGCCAAATTCTTGTCAGAGGAATAACATTCTATCATCATCAATCTGCTAAAAGAGGGAATCATTAATTTTGCATGGACTTATTCAGACATACCAGGTCTAGATCCTGCATTAGTGGTACACCATTTGGACATTCACTCGGTGCCAAACCTGTCAAACAAAAACCAAGAAAGATGCATCCATAGGTGGCTTTGCTTGTCAAGAAAGAGTTGGAGAAACTATTAGAAGATAGGTTCATAAGACCTATTGACTATTCTAACTAGATATCCAACATAGTTCCTGTCACCAAGCCAAATGGAAACATCAAGATTTGTATAGATTTTTGGGATCTCAATAAAGCTTGTCCTAAGGATGACTTCCCCCTACCAAAATTGACATGTTGGTCGACTTAACAGCGGGACATGAGATGATATCCTTCATGGATGGTTTCTCTGGCTATAATCAGATTAGGATCGCACCAAAAGATCAACATAAAAATGCCTTCACCACTCCTTGGGGCACCTTTTGCTACAATTTCATGCCCTTCAAACTAAAGAATGTGAGGGAAACTTATCAGGGCACCATGAATGTTATCTTCCATGATCTCATTCATATCATAATGGAAGATTATGTTGATGACCTATTGGGGAAATCCAAGACTAGGGAAGAGCACCCTATGAGCTTGAAGATTTTTTTTGAGCGATTAGAGTACTACAAACTACATTTGAATATGAAGAAATGTGTATTCGAGGTTACATTAGGAAAGCTATTGGGATTCATCATCTCCAAAAGGGGTATAGAGGTAGATCCAACAAAGGTCAAAACAATAATGGAAATGCCCCTGCCGCGTAATCTCAAGTAGTTAAGAAGCCTTCAAGGGAAGTTACATTCCATCAAACAGTTCATAGCCCAACTAGCTGAAAAGTGTCAATTATTCACCCATTTCCTATGTAAAGATACAACCTTCAAGTGGGATCCAGAATGTCAGCAAGGCTTCTAAAAAATTAAGGAGTACTTGGCTTGTCCACCCATCCTTATGCCTCCTATTCTAGGTAAACTGATCTTGTTGTATATTTTAGCTACATCAGTTGCACTGGGGAAATTATTAGCTCAGCATGATGAGTCCTCTAAAGAGCACACAATCTATTATATTAGTCGAACATTGGTGGGCTATAAACTCAACTATTCTCCAATGGAAAAGGCTTGTTTGGCCATAGTCTTTAGTTCAAAAATGCTTCACCATTATATGCTCAGTCATCCTGTGAAGTTAATATCAAAAGTTGATCCTCTTAAGTATTTGTTATCCAAACCTTCTTTGACTAGCTGTATGGCTAAGTGAGTTATGTTACTAAGAGAATTTGACATAGAGTACATGGACCATAAGGAAATTGAGGGAAAAGTCATAGTGGATCAATTAGCTGATGTTCCTTTGGTGAATGCCTATCCCTTGGTAGCTAAATTTCTTGATGAAGAAGTCCTCACAGTTGCATAAGCAAATACATGGATGCTTTATTTCGATGGGTCATACACACATAATGGAGTTGGTGCAAGTGTCTTATTCGTCACCCCACAAGGTGACTACATTCCAAAGTCATTCAAATTAGCGTTTCCATGCACAAATAACATAGTAGAATATGAAGCTCTTATCACTGGTATTAGGATCGCCATTCAATGGAACATCACTCGCTTACGGGTCTTTGGCAATTTCCAATAGATTATCAAAAAAGTCAATGACGAGTTTTAGACTAAGGATGACAAGTTGTTACCTTACAAATGCATGGTGGATGACTTTAAGAAATACTTCACCTTCATCCAGTTTGAGTAGATCCCCAGAGTTCAGAACAAGGCAGTAGATGTGATGGCTATGATCAGTTCCCTAATTGATATGCCTAAAGATTTAACAGACTGTGAGTTCGTTATCGAACAAATTTTAATCCCAACATATGATATCCCTGAGAGTGAGACGGTGTGTGAAACACTTTATCGTCGTGGGTATGATGACACTCTTCTTAGGTGTCTAAATGAATCAGAAGCCTACACTGCATTAACTAGGGTACATAGTGGTGTCTGTGGGGCCCATTCTAATGGCATGGCCTTAGCCAAAAATATTCTTAGAGCTAGATATTATTGGCCTACAATGGAGCATGAATCTTATGAGTTCATGAAGAAATGCCTACCCTGTCAGCAACATGTGGATTTAATACATGCTCTGCACAAGATTTACAACCTATCATAACACCATGGCCCTTCTCTCAGTGGGGTTTTGACTTGATCGACAAGATCTACCCTCCATCCTCTAACAACCATACTTTCATCATTACCACCACTGAATACTTCACCAAGTGGGTGGAAGTGATTCTGCTCTCTCAAATAACAGGTATTTAGATCTCCAAATTCATCCTCTTCCACATTCTCTGTAGATATGGAATCCATTCCACCATCATCACTGACAATGGAAAGCCATTCAAAAACTAGTTTATGAAAGACCTTTGTGAAAATTATCATGTCCAACATCACTGGTCCACACCCTATTATCCACAAGGTAATGGTCAGGCGAAGGTGACCAACAAAACACTTATTAAGATCCTTAAAAAGGTGGTCAATAACACTGGTTGAGATTGGAACCTCCATCTCCATCCAACCCTTTTGGCTTATTATACCTCCATCTGCACTCCCACTGGCGCCACTCCATATTCCCTCGTTTATGGTGTTGCTGCTATCTTGCCGATCAAAGTAGAGATCCCATCACTTAGAATATCTCTGAAGAACCTCATAAGTGATGAAGACACTTGGGTTGCATGACTCAATCAATTGGAGCTCCTGGATGAAAAGTGTATCAAAACCTACAATCATCTGTAAGCATACCAACATCATATTAGGAGAAGCTACAACAAGAAAGTTCATCCTCACTAGTTTAATGTTGGTGATCTAGTCCTCAAGGAGAATCAACGTACTTAGCAAGATCGATACAAGAAAGGAAAGTTTTAGGAAAATTGGCTAGGTCCTTATGTTGTCACAACTAAATATGGATCTGGGGCATATAGGCTTGCTACACCTAAAGGGGAGCTCCTAGAGGATCCTATCAACATCATGCACCTAAAAAGGTTTTACACCTAAGTTAGTTGGGTTATCCTTACCTGAAAAATATTGAAAAAGGTAAAAAATTGTCAAAAATACAAAAAAATCCAAAATCCAAAAAAAGTAAAGATAAATAATCTATCCTATGGTGAAAACCACCCTTGGTGGTGCCTTGGATAAGTATGTTTGGTGAAAAATTGGTAATAGGCGCCATTCGTAGAGGGCTTAATCATTATCTACCTTGCATCCTAGTTGCTTTATGCTTCCATCCATCTTATCCTCACATCCTATCCTAGCATCCTATTGGTCCAGTCCTTTCATCTATGTCTGCTTATCCACTGCTTGGTATGTTTTGGTTGAGCATTGGACGATTTTCATCAGCTATCTGCAATCCTGAGCATTTTATCCCAATCTAAGCTTGTGTCATATGTCTGTGTCATCAGTTAGTCTCTCGCCTTCACTTGGGGTCCTTCATCGTGTTGGTCCTCATTAGGTCTCATCCTATCATGTCATTAATAATGAATCTGACTGCATACACCTTAGTTTGGCCGTGGTCTGCCCCAACGGATATCGTCATTATTTTTTAGTATCTAGAATAGTACGGTCTACAAACTAATTTGAATCTGCCCCTAGGGATTTTGTCCATTTTGTTGTGTCAATCCCCCCATCATTTTTTTGTTTGGTTCCTTCTTTTGTCGTTGGTCTTTTTTTTTTGAACTACATTGCCCCTACGTTTTCACATAGGCAAGGTCAATCATTTGATCCTCCCCCGGGGCTTTTTTCCATTTGGTTTTTGTCATCCATCTTGGTCTCCATTTCCTCTTTCCACTTTTATCCATGTTCTTTTATTGAACTATGAGGGCTTTTCACTTTCACGTAGGCAAGGCTAATCTTTGATCAGCCCCTGAGCCCCTAGGTATTTAGGGTGTGTCTGTCTTGTGTCTTGTGTAATTTCGTCGAGTATGTCCCTATCTAGCTAGTTCTTAACAAACAAGATCCACTAGTATCATGAGGTTCAATCAGTTTTGAGTATCCTAAGTCATGCCAATCACTTAGTTTAGTCTGCATCTTTGGTCTTAATAGGATGCATCCTTCCTACATCAGACTGCATCAATCCCATTCATCTTTTGATCCTATGGAAAACGACATTTGAAGTTGATTGCTTTCTTGTGATGCTTTTGGAATTTTGTTTATGATTTGAGCTTCCTATTATACCTTGTTAGGGTCACCATGATCCATCATATCATGGTGTGCTTTGACTGGTAAACATAGGAGCATATCTTGATCTTTTGTTTGTTTATGTTTTCTTGGTTGTCCCACATAGTACCCACTAAGATCCCTGTGGTCTTGTGTTACGTTGGGGCATCCTTTGTACTTGTGGCTATGCTGATGCCTGGCTTGACCACAATCATTGCGAATTTGGGGTGTTCGGATAGCCTCCTTGTCTGTTGTGTTTGTTTCATGCATTAGACACTAATCTACCTTGGTTCCTCATACCCCAACGTATCATTTCTTGTGGTATAACAAAAATCAGTCCTCCGAATTGGAAAAATAGCACTAGGATTGCATTTCATTTTCCATCCTGTTGCATTACATTTCCTCCATCCATCCTGTCCCTAACCTATGAATAGTGATTTTGGTTGTGAAAAAATTAATCTCCAATCTGCTTTTCCTCTCAAGATTCCTATGGTTTTGACAAGTGCAGTATCATGTCTATCACCTCTTATCTTGATATGCGATACATTATCATACCCATCATCCCTCATTTTGATAATGATTACAGGGAAAGTTCTTTCCATAAGCTAAAGCAAGCATGATACACAAATAAATGATGCCTATTAATAGCTTCCATCACTATGCAAGCCCTTATTTACACTCATGCTCATACTAATTTAATTTTGATATTAATCCCATCATTCATGTAGGTTGCATTAATTTATTATGCCGATAGTACTAAGGTCATCTCTGTTGTCAAATCCTTGGTCTATGACATGCAAAATGAGAAAAGAAAATGAGATTGATACATAACTATAAGGAAAATCATGCCCTTCATAGAAACAAGTGAACCTAATCGTTCATTGGTCGATGTCATATTAAACACAAAAAGTACAATTTGATCCTAAATGATGTCAATGTCATCTCATCTAGCATGGTAGGTTCATTGAATTTCATTTCATCTCATGTGCATTTATCATATCATGTTCATATTAAGTTGTTTAGATTAATCTTAATTGGTTATTCTAAGCATCTTATGTTCATTTTATTATCAATTCATTGCATTATCTTTTTAGGTTGTTTAGAATCATTATGATAAACATATTAGTCCATCTCATTAGTACATATGCATACATCAATCATTCGGTCCATCACATTGCCTTTTCATAACATACATCAAATCATAATAATATGTCTAGAAAAAATTCCCACAAGAATTAAAAAGCAAATTGATTGTACAGTGTACAACACAAGTGTCCATGTGCTATCAGTTGATTGACATTTTTGGATCACATTTGCTGAATCAATCACAAGGATTTAACATATCCATTACAAGCATAAATTTTCCAACTCAATGCATACATTTCCCCCTGTATCACAAATCATTAGTCTCATGTCCATAGCATATAACATCATAAATTATCCATCACATACTGAATCATAAAGTGTTAGGCATCATGCATTTCATCCATGTCATCCACATAGTCATAAATATAAATAATCATAGACACATGCATATACCATCATCATCATCATCATAATCATCCATAATATAACACATACATACACATGTGCATAAATAAATATCCATCATAACGTAATGCATAGGGTCGATAATGTCCATCACATATCATATAAATATCAAAATATCATGTCCATCATAAGGTCCATAATAAAGTCCATCATACAATCATAGTACATGTCCATCATATCCATCGATAATCATCAAATAAAATACAAGTTCAGGGTTCTAAATCAAATGCAGAGACCACATCAATGAATAAAATGATCCATATCTGATGTGCACTGTCAGATCCATGGCCCCTATCTCTGTGTAATGCACATCCACCCTACACCTATCAAAAACCTGTATCCTATCCCCTCTCCTATCCTCTTTACCCTATGTTGGATTCATCTGACCTCTAAAAGGAATCTAGCATTGGTCTTCTATGTGGGGGAGTCTCTCAATAGCTATTGTACCCTCGTGTATGTGTCCCTACTGACTGTGACGGTGCAAGCATCTATGGTACTGCTTGGACATATGGAGGTACACCACTTGCGGGATCTAGAACCTCTCTAAAATAAGACCCCGTGTAGTAGATGAAATATCTCATGTACTCATCCCTCTCTGCTACCTATGGCATGGCAATGTCCTGCTCTACCCTATGATGCAGGAGCATCCTCGGTTCTTGGAAATCTTGCATCAACCAAAAAATATTTTCCTTTCAGTTTTTTCCTTGTTTTGTTCTTTCTCAGTTCATGTTGGTGGAGTCATCATATTTTCTCATTAGACCTTGTGGATCTCTATGTACATCATGAACATGTTCATTTTCCTTATTCCAAGATTTGAGCTAGGTTGGATCATTTTCCAGCAAGTTATCGATTCCAGAATTCTTGACAGTTTCTTGAACTGACACCAGAATAGTTTTCAAGTCTGGTGGCTAAGCTGATCATTTGTGGATCATTCCCATGACTTGTGGATCTTAATGGTGTGATTTTAAATGTTCCTTGGAGTGTCCCCAACCTTCATTATAGGTCCACATTTCATCTCATGCACCCATTGATAGAGTAATTCAAATTTGAGGCCAACTTGTTCATGTGCCTGTTATATTTTCTTTCATTGGAAAATGTGATGATCTTTGGCCGACGCAGATGTTTCTATAATCACAAATATAGTATAAAGCTTGTAATCGATGATTAGAATAGGGGGGAGCGAATAAAAAGGTAGAATAGAGGACCTGAATTGTATGATTTTGCTCGCATATAGGAGCATATAGGAATGATGTATTGTTGAGCATGTATAATTTGGCCTGTGAGCCTAACCTGTAAGCCCGAATGTTGTCGGCTGAATGTAACTAAGATTTTCTATTAATGAGAATGTGTTAATCTGCATTTTCCTCCATATTTCGTATTGCTTTTGTTGTGTTACTCTTGTTGCACAGTCTAGATTGTTCTCTCTGAGGACCCTGCTACTATGGCTATGCCACCCTATACCTGTCTCGTAATCCAACCAGGTACCTCCTTTCCTGATCCCATGCATCCTATGCCATCCTTAGCTGGTCTATTTGTGCCTGCATCCATGACATCTACTCTGCGGTCCCAGCCCTCTCATCCTGCAAGGCCTGTACCTATGCCTCTGTTGCTTCAAACCTCTCCAGCATCACCCCTGCATCTCCTGCTGACATCTCCACACACTCTGCTCTATCTTGGAGCTCATCCCACTCCCTCCTGAGCTCATCCCTCTCCCTCCTCATCTCCAACTCCCTCTACATATCTACTAGCTGTCTCTTGACATCATCCCTCTCTTCCTCTGCCTCCAATACTCATTGTATTGCATCATCTGCTAGGGCTCTATAGTCCCTATCCCCCTCTATCTACAACCTGGTCACCTCCCCCTACAACCTATACCTATCTACCTTTGACTCCCTGAGCCTATGCCCTACAATCCTTAGTCTTGCTAGAGCTCATGTTAGCAGTATCGTTGGATCCTTAGGTGGTGGAGGTACATATAATACCATCACCAGTGGATGTACCTTTGGGGCATCCTCTTCCATTGCCTCCCCCTATCCTCTCACTCGATGGTCTCCTCTCACCTCCTCCACCTCAGCCTCTTTGTCTCCACCCCTCCTCTATTGGCTGCCTCTCCTCTTGACTCTCCTCTTCCCAACCAATCTCCTCTGGTCCTCTGAGCCATATCCTAGTGCCCCTACAATCGGCTGCACTGTCATCATCTGTCCCGGCCTATGCTCTTCCCACCATCCAAAGTACCACACTATCATCCTTGCATCCACCACCCCTTCTCTCCCTGCAAATGGCACCAACTATAAATCCTCCTACATCTACCTCACAAAATCTCCTGTGATTTGATCACTCCATAGGCGCTCCTAAGTAATCTGCCGAAACCTCTGAGGCCCTACGGGGGTATCCTGTTGTACACCAAATTGCCTCTTGACCCTATCTAGTATGTGCAGCTCAATAATGTGTGTGTCTCAGCCGATAAAGTAGCATACTATGAAAAAGTAGCCCCTATGCCTCCTCTCATCCTCTCTCCATCCTGAAAATTGTTGCCTCTGGTAAGGTCTCCATATGATTTGATCCCCCTGTAACTCATCCAATCTCCCCCTCCAACCCTCCAAGTCACTAACATATAGGTAGTGCAGTTTCCAACTGTACTTTGTACCATACCAGTATGATACTACCAATGTCTCATCTTGTGTCCCTACTATCAAAATCCCTAGCCTCACCACACTAATATGCTCCCGCACCCATACCTGGAGCAAAGTCACATGTGTAATGTTGAGGGCTCTCATGTAGCACACCACATGCATGTCTCGATACAACTAGGCCAACACGCATGCCCCCATGCAAACTCCCCCTCCCTCCTCTCCACAATATGCCTGACAACCTCAATGATCTTAAGGCTGTAAAATTGAACACCCCTGTCTGGCAGTAATATCCCACTAATCATGCCATAGAGGTATAATGGCAATGTAGGCACCTCTAATCCCAAGCACCCATCCAAGTATAACTCCCCTGGATAGGGAGATCCACCCATCCAAAGATTACTCATAGTCTCCTATCTCACTCTCTCCCTAGCTCCGTGTCTAGCTAACCAAGTGCCCTTCGATGGGCAGCCACAATATCCTCCACATGTCCTCTAGTGTCACTGTCATCTCCCTCATCAAGAGATGGAATGTTGAGGTCTTTGAGCTCCATTTCTCTATCAATGCTAGCAGGAGTGCCTAGTGCACTCTAATGTTGGGGTATCCCAACATATGCAGTAACGTCGCCTATGCCAATGCCGCATGGTCATGGGTAGTCATCACCCTGATAATCACCTCTAGCACTATTGAATGCCTATCACGGGTCCTCAACATCTCAAAGTTCTACACACATAGAACAATATGTCAATCTTTCATCAATTCCTTTTCTTTTTCCATCATTTTCCCCCTTGCCTTGGGTTTTGTTGGAAAATTCACCCCTTTTATTCCCAGTTCATGAATTCTCCTCTTTTGTTGTTAAATTCACCCCTTTTCTTCCCAGTCCCCGAATTCGCCTCTTTTGTTGGCTAATTCGCCCAGGCTTGTCTTCCCAGTTCACAAATTCTCCCCTTTTGTTGGAAAATTTGCCCCTTTTTTTTCCAGTCTATGAATTTTCCCCTTTTCTTCCCAGTCCGTGAATTTGCCTCTTTTGTTGGAAAATTTTCCCTTTTTTGCCCAGTCCATGAATTCACCTCTTTTGTTGGAAAATTCACCCTTTTCTGCCCAATCTATGAATTTTCCTCTTTTGTCCGAAAATTCGCCCTTTGCTTTCCAGTCCACGAATTTGCCTCTTTGTTGGCGATTTCACCTTTTTCCCTCCATTTCGTGAATTCGCCTCCCTTTTTTCCCATGCACAATTTTGCCTATTTCCACGGCGAATTCACCCCTCTTTTTTCCTCGCCCACAAATTTTCCTATCCCTTTTTAAAATTTTCCTTTTTCCCTTACAGGGGTGATTTTGCAATCACCCCTGTGTCCTTTTGTCTCCTGCCGGGTGTTTTCGCTACCCTTTTGGGAAAAATCGGATTCACCCTTTCCCGTTGTGGGTGACTTCAAAATCGCCTTTTCCCCTACGTCCTTGCCTCTGTCTTAGGTAGAAACACCCTTTCTTGGGGAGGGGTGAACTCTCTGTCCCCTGTGCCCAACACATTCACCTCTATGAATGGCGGCTTCACCTATTTCCCCAATTGCCTTGCTAAACAGGCGAACTCGCCATATAGACGGGCGAATTCGCCCAACTGTCTCAAGTTTGTGCCCTAGGGTTCCCAAAATTTGAAATTTAAAAATGAATTAAAATTTAAATCAACAATCATGAAGTAGGTTTTGAACCCTACCTGTCGGGGTACCGCGCGCTCGTAGTAGTACTAGTGCAACTCTTCACCTTGGTGGATGAGCTCATTTTCTACAAATCCCTCATCCTCGCTGCCACTCCCATCAACCATCCTCGTCACTCACTTCCTCTTTCTCTCTTACTGAGTCAACTACCAAGTGTGCAAATGGTAAATAGTAATTTTGAAATTTACTATTTATAATTTTTCACTTTTACCCCTTTTTAGCCTTTTAAATTTTGGGTAATTTTTACCCTTTATTTAACCTCTTTTTAATTTGTTTCCCTCCTTTTTTTCCGCAGGCCGCCATTTGCACACCGTTTGTCCATTTTCCTCAATTCAAAATCCATTCTTCATGGTTTTTCGCACTCTATCATGTGGCACCCTTCATTTCTCCATATCGAGAAGTCACCTGGGGCCCATTTTTCTTCCCCATCTGCCCTCTTGAGGGGGCATACCCTGTCATTTTCCTCTGTTCCTCTATCTTTTCCACTTCCTTGCGAGATCGGGGCATCTCCCTTCATTTTCTATGATTAGATAGCCTACACAACTTTTCCCACATTTTCTTCTATGGAGTCATCTATATTTTATTTTCTTTGAAACACTGTTATTCTAATAGTATTTTGAAGAGGGGAAAAATGTAGACATTGGAATTTGACCACCCCTATATGGTCAAATTCATCCCCTTTATTCTTCTATCCTACATCCCTTCACCTATGTTAATTAAATAATTTATTATTTAATTAATATTTCCCTTCTTCTAATGTTCCTAAGGCATTTAATTAAATAATTAAATACTTTATCCCTTGTCGCTTTTCTTCTCTAAATTAAATAAATACTCTAATTTATTTAATTTAGTCATTTTCCTTTAATGAATTTAAATCAATTTTAAATTCATCATTTTCTCTCTCCTTTTCCCATCCTCCATAATTCCTCTTTAATCTAGATTAATTTAATTAATCTATGATTAGGATGTGCACACCCCTAATCAAGATTAGTGTCACACCCTCCATAATTCTCCACTTGCCCTTAATTCTTCATTAGCCTGCTTAATCCCTTGTTTGCACAACCTTAATTACTTGATTAGGTCAACCTAATCCTTATGCCATTTATGGCATACCCCCAAGTCAACCTTCATTAATTTCTTTCTCCTTTTGGAGAAGGAAACCCATTCCCCGTGTGAATTTAAAATTCATATTTATTCTCCCTAGGTCTTTTAAGGAATTTTTAATTCCTCCCCTCTTCCCCATGTGGATATTTGAGGAATTTTAAATTCCTCATACATCCCATCACCCACATAGACACAAGGACCTTCTTTATGAGGAGATCTTGTCCCAATCCCTAGCTACCACAAGGTACCTCCACCTCACCTCCCTTTTGACACCTCATCTGCCACATGGCAAGATATGAGGGCTTGTGAGTCCTCAACTCACCTTGGCCCTTGATCTTGTCCATGGTGGCATCATCTTGACCCTTCATTTTCTAGAGGCATTTCCCCTAAAATTAGAGGATTTTTCCCTTATTTTGCATGATCATCCAACACAATACACATTTTTCACTCCAACTCTCAAGCATTCATCCAAGCCAAGAACCTCCATTGTTGCAACTTCATTTGCATCCACCTTGTACATCCATTGCAATACCCATTTGCATCATCGCATTCCCCATCCTCCCACAATCATTTAGAGCTAGACCTTGCATGCGATTTTCCATCAAAAGGAGCACACATTCAAACAAAATCAATAGGTCCAACCAACTCATCAACTTGGACAAGGTAACACACTTCTTTTTATCTTTTATTTTGTTCAAGTTCAACTAGGCTAATCCTTGAGGTGTTGTTTGTGCTTTCCTTGTTCACATTCCATTCATTTTGCATTTTGAGACTAGGAATTCATTTGCACACAAATGGATTAGAGGATTTACAGTCTTAGGCCACCCACAATGTCATGATGGTCATCCCCAAAGTATAGATCCTCTATCTAGATATCAAGAACATCATTTCTCAAAACCATACTTATAACTTGATATTTTGTCATCTTATCAACCATATAAATAGGAGTGAGAACAATGTAAAGTAGGTTTAATATAAAAACCTAGAGTTCCCAATATAGAAACCGAATTTTGATACCATATATAATTATTTACCTAATTTAGTGCATAATAGAAACACATGCAAAAAAAAAAAATCAAATATAAAATAAATTAAAACATAAGATATAAACTAAATAATGAAAATGTGGTTGGGCTATGTATAGACCTATTCATGCAACAATAACCACATGCAATGATCAAATTCATTACACTTACAAAGACTTCATAAAAAAATATTCTTTAACATGTATCTTAAATCCTTATGTGTTTCATTTGAAGAATGTAGATCAAGGGTTTTCAAACATGCTAATGTGTATGGATTTGTGTTGTGCCTAGTTACAAAGTTCCTAGGGCTATCATAAGGTCTACATGGACCATTTGGGGGATGGTGCCACTACTATGGTTATAAAAATGTCACCAAGTTGATTATAGATATGTAATGATGTCCATAAAACTTTCCTACACAATAAATTAGGTGCATGCACTTCTAGCACGCTTGTGCTCCTACTCTAACTTATATTGAAATATTTAAGGTTTTATGCAACCATATATTATTTATTCCATAAAAAATGTTACAATCCAACTCTAAGGGTTGCTCAAACCCCTAGGGCTTTCATGTAGATCAAAATATATCCATAAGAGTGAACAAAATGTAAGGGGTCACAATAGTGTTAATAGTCCAAAGGGCTCACTTTTTTCCTAACATAAATGAATGTATCTTTCAACCCATATAGCATAGCTTACCAACTTGTAATCTGCCCATATAATTCAATAAATTTACCTTAAAAAAGTTATAACATAGATTGTTGCAACCCACATAGATGGGTCTTCGATCAAAGTGCATAACGACAAGGTTGTTAGGAAATGCGTATCTCAATAATGTATCATAATGTTATATTTATGACTTATTTTTATTTATTTATTTATCCTCACATGGGAAAGAGGACATTCTAACTTGAGGTGACATTCTTTTCCACATGTCATAATTTTATATTTTTTGTAAGAAGTTTCAAGAGCATTTAATGTCATCTTGATGTGTGAAATAATCTTATAGCATAGTAAGATGGGAGTTGTGATAGATTCTATGAAATTTCAGAGAATGATTATAAGGGAATTTTAATAGGTTAGGAACTATAAACAAGATAAATTGACAATCACCATAAAAATACTGTGATAACAAATAACATCATGTAGTGCCTTCAATTACCCCACAACACATCCAAGAGATATCTCAAGGGCATGTGACACACATCTCTAGCTATTTATACATATATGTCTCATAAATGATAAGATAGAGGAATCAAAGGATATAGATATGTAAGAGTAGGATAATTTACAAAGGTATATGTGATGTGTGTGTGTGTTTGTATAGTAAAGATTGCATAATATACAAAAATGTATGATGAATATATATGTAGACCTATCTTATGGTGTCAATGAAAGCATATATTATTTGAAGTCTTAATTTATGTAAATGTTACTTAATTCACTATTTTTTATCTCCTTTTTATAGCACTGCCATATGAATAGTCCTCTAACATAATCAATCCAAACCTCAAATATCCATTTTATTGTCAATATTAGGTTATGTTGTTGAGACCTTAGTTTGTGATGTGTAGAGAGGAACTATTTAAATGATTGATTTTTTGAATTTTTAGTATTGAATAATACTATTAGAGAAAGAGACATCATAATAGTTATTTTAGTAAATAATATGTGTTGTAACACACTCTAGGTCCTATCTTATGAGAGGAGCTAGGCACCTGGGGGATGGTAAATGGAATGGGGGAATCTTGAAAGGGATCTCAAAGTGATGTGATCACCAAGGTAGTTGTATATTGATTTATTAACTATGGATAAAAGGACTAAGGAAACCCCACTTCAAAAACACCTATGGAAAAAGGAGACAACAAAAGGTTGAGACTTTTTTTGAAGAAATCAAGATGGCTTATGAAATGCACATGGAATAAGAAAAGAGGCAAAAACAAACCAAGGAAAGACAAGAAAGATATTGTAGAAGGATGGAGAAGGCTATAAAATACTCTATAGAGCATGTCAAGAGGGTTACTTCCAAAGATGATTTGATTCTACCAATAGAGGAATATATAGTTACTTTACCAGCCAATAACAATAGAACATTTGAGCAATTAACTATGCACATAAAAAGAGCGAAATAAAATTTAACTAAATTAGAAAATGTAATAAAATAATGTGATGAATTTTAGGAATAAATGAAGAAAGGGATTGTAATCCATAGTTCTCAACCAAAGCACAGAAACAATAGTGCTCCACAAAGTGAATTTATAAAACCAAGGTGTAGAAGAAAGGATTCTCTACAAATCAAATTTTTAACTAGAAATCCATATTTTAAACCAAATTTATTTAACATTATGGTCGTAACTATGAAATAATTTGAGGGTCTATATTAACCAAAATATCAAAATTAAACCTTTATAATTAAGGCAATCCTACTTGGACAAAGTAGTAAGGGGAAATATACATTTTTTAATGAAAAAATGATGAGAAATTTATAATTTCAATAAAAAAGAAAATACTATCAAAATGATATAAGGGGTATGTACAATGAATTGGCCATGGATACAATTGAAACATTTGAAGAATGATGGGAGAATCCTATATTAATTAATTACATGTCATTAAAAAATAAAATTGTCCAAAGGATGCATCATTAAAGATGAAACAAAACCTTGAAGAGGTGAACCCGTTGGACCAAGAGTCACCCCTTGTGCCAAATAAGACAAGAATGGTTTATGAAGAAGACATAAGTATTGAATCCTTGTTAAATATAGAAAAAAGCAAGAAGATATCATGTAAATAATTTTTAGGTGATGTACTACGCTATGAATACTTTAAATTTCAATTATCTAAAGATAATGGTAGAAGAGAAAGGATAGTGAAATAACATTATAAAAGCAAGAAGAGAAGAAATAATGAAAGGAAAAGAGAGAACCAAGAAAAAAAGAGAAATTCAGGGTTAGTTCCTACCACTTGTTAGATGCTGAAATTTACAATTCAATATGTCTATTCTCTAGTAATTATCACATAAAAAAAATGAGTGGTATTAGTTTCATTTTGAACCAACAATCATGGATTAAACGTTTTATTCATTGAAAAAAATTAAAAGTCTAAATAATCAACAGTGACTTTTGAAGATCTATAATTTCATATATCAAAGAATATCATGGTAAGCTCCCAAGCTTATAATAAAGGCCAATGTTGTAATTTATTCCTAAGTTTTAACAAGGTTTTCAATATTAATATTAAGTTAAAAAACATCCATTTTAGTACTAATGATTTTTTATATTGATCAAACTATAGCTTGATTAGAGAGTTAATTATGATGGTAGGATTGATATGCATGACAATAAAGATTAAATCATAATTATCAAGAGACTCCATTATGATAAAGTGGATCACATCCCTATCACCATACCCATAGTTTCTTCTTAGTATATTTATATACAATATAGCCAATTCCTTATATAATTATGTTCCCTAATTTGACTAGAATCCTATTTCTATACAAGTGAATTCTTATTCATTTACTCATTTACCCTAATTTTATTAGTCTCCTCATCCTTGTCCCCATCCATCTCCATCTCTTGGTAACTACAAGTTAAATCCAACACCAGTACGGGGATACAATAGAGACTATATATGTGTGAAAAGTTGTGTATCCAAGTAAAATGGATAATTTGAAATTCATGGTTAGTTCCTACCAATTGATAGATGTTGAAATTTACAATTCAATATGTTTATTCTCTAGCAATTATAAAATAGAAAACATGAGTGGTCTTAGTTTCATTTTGAACCAATAATCATGGATTATAAGTTTCATTCATTGAAAAAAATTAAAATTCTAAAATAATTAACGATGACTTTTGAAGATGTAATTTCATATACCAAAGAATATCATGGTAAGCTCCCAAGCTTATAAAAAAAGGCCAATGCTGCAATTTATTCCTAAGTTTTAACAAGGTTATTGTTGTGTGGTCTCACAACACACCCTAAGGATGTAAGACTTGGAGACCCAAGTAAAAAAATTAACTCTTATGGTAGGAGCTAGCAAGTTGAAAAGATCACCGGAAGTGAAGAGCAAAGAGAAATCTTTAATAAAAGAGTACTTCGTAATGTAGTATTCTGAGTATTGGATATCGGGAACCGGGAATGCTTGAAAAAGGAAAAAGGTAATGCAAATGTGAGCAGAATGTTCCGGTCCGGTAAGTCGAGGTTCGATAAAATGGAAGTTCTGGTAAAACCAAAGTCCGAGGAAAGTTCATGGGTAAAGCTGAATACCGGGTATCGAGTATTGGGTAGTGATGTAAAATGAAGTTATAAAATATTATGGTTATCCAATGAGTCCGATAGTCTAGTAATCCCGTATATATAGAAGATAATCATGCAAGAATTTATGATATGCTAGAAAACGTGTTATTTATGAGAAATTTATGTGATAACATTTGAATAATGGTTTTATTTACATGAGATGTTTATAAATGTTTCTTTTAAAAAGGGATTTAAAGAGTGGAATTTGTGATTGTAGGAGATGCAGAGTTCAGGTATGGATGGTCACGTAAATCAAATTTGCAGACAGATTCGATGGTGTTACCAAGTTCAACAATACACTTTGAAATCTCATGTTGGGATAGAGTTGATGGCAAAGATACACTGGATACCGAGAAACCAGAACTCTGGAGTTTAGGCATGCAATGAAAGAGTGTATCCATTTTAGGGATTGATCCTTCCTGGAATGTTCAAATTGAGGATGAACCTGAATGTAGGAATGGAAATTCCACCTGATCATTTTGAATGTATGGGAAGTTCCTACATTTTGTTTGAGTGGATTTTCTTGGTTCCAAGAAGGAACCCTGAAAATAAAGGATTAAAACATGAAGTGCTTCAACGTGTAATTGGAGTTGACCTTCGTTGACTTCAATTGCAATTCTCTTACTAGTCACTTCATTTGATGTTCCTTGATGTGATTCATCCCTTAGATTTCCTCTCTTGTATTTGTCTTATCCTACTTACATGCCTTCAATAAAAGGCCATAGGATCCTTCTTTATAAGTTAAGTTCAAAATTTTTGGATTATAGAAGAGCCAAAACTTCTCTAAGTTTTGTTCTTTTTTCCTATTTTCTGAATCATTCTGGTCTAAAAACTTGTATGAACGTATATATTAATCAATATTGAAGCCAATTTGATAGCTACATATCTCATGAATCTTTGTAGCTATTTTTGTTAGTTCATTTGAACAAGGTTGTGTGTTGCGTCGTTTAAGGGTGCATGCAGAACCTACTTAGTGTCCAAACCGAAACCCCTCTCTTTAAAAGCTTGCATCATTTTATATGTAGCTGTGAATAATTATGGTGAAGTATAAAGCTGTTTGCTTTGATTTGGTTAATTCTTTGGGGCATGTGTGGAGAATAACTGGGAGAAATTTTAATTTGCAGTATTTTTTATGCTTTATTTTAGAATAGATGTTTAAATTTTGAAAATATTTCAAAAAATAGATGAATGAATGGAAATTTATTGAAAATCTTTCGTTTCTTATGAAATTGTGGAATGTTTAAAGCTAAATCTACTTAAGTGATAGCAAAATTGTTGATATTCATGAAATATTGTTTTAGATCTTTCGATTTCATGATATTGTTTTATGATCTATCTGAGAATCCAAATACAAATGATTTTAAACAAACATAGTCCCTTTGAGATTAACAACAATATCACATCATACACTGAAGTGAACCCAGTATTGTCAAGACCTGACTGCCAAAGACTTGGGATTGAATTGACTCAACCTTTATCCTATTACACAGATCCCTTAAGGTTGTCTTTGGTTAAGTCTTTCGCAGTTTGTTTGTGAAGAATTTATTTACCTTGTTTCTGCAAGTAACATCGCCATCAACAAGAACTGGCGCTAGAGGGAGGGGCCTAATATTTTAAAATTTGTATTAGTCCTGATTTCAAGGGAGAAAGCTTGTAAATCAAATATTTAGTGCAAGCTGGTTTTTCAATATGGAAGTTGAGAAACTTTGGAAAAATTTAACCATAGATTACATCCTTTGAGTTTATTCATTTTTGGTAGAGTCGCCAAGTGTAGAATTCATGATACAACTGATCACGGTGAACTTGATTGTGAATTTTTTTTAACTAGGGTAAGTTTGGCCATGTGTAAAGTGATTCTATTAACATAAGAAGTTCTAATTGCTAGAAGAAAGGAACTGTTAATAATAAATATGTGCAACCCTAGTGGAATTGGAAATATTAAAAAATTAGCCAATATATCAAAATAGTTTGATAATTGCAATTATTATAAAGAAAATCCAAAATTTTTGTAGGAAAATAAGCGAGAATGTCGAGATTTAGAGAAATCGCATCAGAAACAAGGAAGCGGTATTAATGAGTCATCATTCTCCTTATACGTGGAAAACACAAATGAAGAAAAGGAGTGGGAAAATCAAGCGAGAGACAAGTGTATTTTTCTCCAAGTTGAAAATTCACAAGTTAAAAAAGGAATTTTCCTTGATTTTATGCAAGATACAGAGTATCAAAATTTTAATTTTTCTCTCTCTGATAACAATATAAATTGTGATGTATCTTGGTCTAACAAAATGCAAAGTGATGGCAGGACCGAATACACGAGTATTTTTGGAGGAGAAAGTCAAGAAATGGACACACCGTTCATGGAAATGAACAGAGTATAGAGACAAACCATGAGCCAGGGATGAAAGAAGGTAGAGTATAGTCACATCAGATGAAGTGTGTGCAATTGACCTTTAACGAGGTCGTTTACATACATATGAGCCAAGTCATTGGTAAATACACCTTTGAATTTACAATTATTAAATGCAAAATTTTTAGAAGAATTCATTGTTACAATAGAGTTGTTGAATTTTTTCTGAATGAATTTAAGGATAAACATACTGTAATTCGTACCAAAACAACAATGGAAATAGTCATTGAAATTAAAATAAGTTTTATTAGGGTTAATCATTTGTTAGATTAGAGGTTTAGTTAGTTAGGGTTAGTTTTATTTTCATAGGGTTTGTTTGTTTTGTTTCTTTTTCTTTGATGTTGCTTTTCTTTCTTTCCTTTTTCTTTTCTTTTCATTTGGATTTTGCATTAGCAAATTCTGCTTAACTTATCTTACACATGAGAGTTGATCCAAAAAATTGTAAAATTATGTTGTGAAATGAAAATGATAAAACCATGCATAGTAAATACACGCTTTAAGATGTACTACAAATCTATATATATGTGTGTGTGTATCACGTATATACAGAAGTATCAAAATTCTTACTTCAAAAGATCAAAAAGTCAAAAAAGAGTAAGTCGAGCTGCATGTATAGTAGCCATTCAGTCGATATGGGATGCCTCATCTATCAGGGCCAAATACCGTATGTAGGCGAGTTCCCGGTGAACTTCAAAGTCATGAATATGGAGGTCAGTAAGGAAAGGCCAGAGTGGAACGACTTCCCTATGTTCTAAGATCAAACGAGGAATATCATCCATGGAAGGGATTCTGATGGTTGGGTGTGCAACAGACAAAATAGTATCCAAATTCCCCAAATATTCAGGCCTTACTATCAAATTGGCAACCGAGCAAACATCTTCTACAGGAAGCCCATTATCCAAAAGTGATGCTACAAAATGAGAAGCCATTTCAAAGTAAAAATAAAATTAGCGGCTAGATTCTACATACTTTTCCTCAAGAACTAAGCACAAATTTGGTATAGTGAAACTTGAAGTTTGAACGAATAAAACCTTTTCAAGCCTTTGTGATGTGATACTTCCTAAGAAAACATTTTGGTGGCAAGAGTAGGACAAGAAAATTGGAGTATCCATAACCTAGAAGCAAGCAAAAACTAGCAGAGTGCCTCAAGAAATGTAGAATAACAAGAAAGCTAAGTGAAATGTGAAAAATTCGAGAAGAAGTATGAAATTTATAGAGAGCCATGAGGAAGTTGCAATACATAGTTGCCTTGAGTGAAGTCTTGGAAATTGTAAGTAAGGTGGCAACTGGATAATTATCTTGAAAGCAGAATGTTAAATCAAATTAATTCTTTATACCTGTTGCAGGAGGTTGGTCACAAGGTCTAGTCTCCCCCACCCCCATGGTACCGGAGGGCGTGTCGCACTAGTGCCACTGATCACATTAAAAAGTTTACCAGGCGCATTGCAGTTTATAGGGGGTCGTGCTACCCGATTCTTGCAGTCTAAAAATAAATAAATTAATTTTTTATACAAAGTTGGTGATAAATTGCTTCAAGTTTGAGCAGTACGAAGATTGTGAATCGAGCAAGTTTGAGATTTTTAAATTAATAGTGGTCTTTTCATGTATTTTCTTAAGCCGTATTAATTATGGAGGTGCTTATGTGTGCATAGTAGAAAGGAAAATGAAGTCGATAAAGCAACACACGTCATCACCCGGGTAATTTGAAAGAAGTAATACATGCAAAGTAAGGCATGTGAATTTAATGAAAAATAATGTGATTGTGTTTCAATGTCATCATGACATTCCTGATTCATTAATGTGGTGCAACGCCATCAAATTGGAAGTGCTAGCTGAGTATTTAGCGGTTGCCATAGAATTTAATCGGAAGGGTGGTGACTAATGGTTCTAAATTTAGATTTAAATTTGGTGATTAAATTTTTTGTTGCTAATTTTTAATTTATGCATATTTTCTAACATATAGCGAGTTGCAGTTAGCTAGGATTTGGCATAAATTGGCAAAATTTAGTTGGAAATATACACCAACAGGGAAATATTAAATGATTTTTTGGGAAATAGTGAATTTATGAAGGGATTTGCATTGAATAAAAAATCAAAAGGTAACCTTCGCTACCAGTGTAATTCCCAACCTAATGGCAGACTTCATTTCCTATAAGTTGAAAAATGAGCTATCATTGAAATATCAAAAGAAAAATGAACTATCATTGCAATATCTATAAAAAAAATTAAAAATAAATAAATCAACTCTTTAGGCTATCCAAATATCTCTACTAGGGCTATGGATGCATGGCTGGCAGTAGAGCTATGTTTGGGGGGAATTACTGAGATAACCTTGTCGGGGCTATGGACACTTGACTGGTAGCAAGGCTCTATCCCTAGTTGGCTTTGGAGGATTACCATATTATGTAGTTCAATGTCAATGAACTAATTCTTTTCACTAAATTTTGAAAATTGGAATTAATCAGAGCACGCACGGATATTTTTGATGGAGTTTTAATTTTTATGCCAGAATTTAGGTAAGGGTAATGGTTATTGTTTTAAAATATGCATAAATTATAATTTACAATTGGTGATTTAATCTCAAGTTTTAGTTTAAATTTGGTTTTATTGGTTGCAAGTTGTTTTGCAGTCTCACAACACACCCCAAGGCTGTAAGACATGGGGACCCAAATAAAAAATTTAACTCTTATGGGGTGAAGCCACAATAGTGGTTTACAATTGAAGTGAGGAAGGAAAACTCACAAAAAATGAATGCATGGAAAAAATATTGATTTTAGGGGTTCGTACGAACATACTGGTTCGACCGAACCCATTAGGGGTTCGCTAGAACCTGGGTTCGGGCGAACCCTTTTCAAGCTTTCCCGCCAAAATTCCAAAAAAAACCCTTATAAAAGGGTGGTTGAATGAACCCTAGTTCGAGCGAACCCTAGGGGTTCGCTCGAACCCCCCTTATTCCTCATCCCTCCTCTAAGACACAAAAAAACCCTAAATTTTGGCACTTCGGAGCTCGGGTTGATGATGAAAATGGATGAATCTTCACAAACCCAACTGGAATCAGGTAGTCCTCGGAACAAGCTATCCAACGAATATAATCTTAATATGTTTTGGTTTTATTATGTATTTGTTTTTTTAGTTTTATTAAACATAGGTTTTTCATCGAAAATGAAGGTCTATGTTTTGCACATGTGGAAAAATAGAAGATTATCAAAAAAAAAATTTAAAAATATGAGTGCACCAGATATTGAAGTCCTTGATCCAACAAAAATAAAATTTGAATTTTTGATATATACAAAAGAAGTTATGCGTTATACGGTCGTGCTATGTCTGAAATGTAATTGGTTTGACTTCAAAACTTGATTAAAGAAAAAATATTCAATAAAAATTTGTCTAACCAAGTGGAAGCACTAGATATCAGAGCTGAATCTAAATTAGAAAGAATTATAATTTTATCCTTCATGGAAAAAAGTTATACGTTATCACGGTCTGTGTCACTTTTTAAAATGTTGTTTTGAAAAAAAGTTTTAAATGGGAGATGGAAAAAAAAGTGTAAAATGATTCCAAAATTTTGAAAAAAATATTTTTAGAATCTACAAAAAAAATGTGATGAGACTCTAGTTTTCCTTATCTTCAAATTCTTCATGGTTTAGCCGCTATAGCTGCCCGAATGTGAAGATTTAGTTAAAAATAATAATTTCAGTGTCCAGTTTGGCCAAAAATTGTAAACCACTATTGTGGGATCACCCTATGGCAAGAGCTAGCAAGTTGAAAAGATCACTAGAAGTGAAGACCAAAGAGAAATCTTTAATAAAAGAGTACTTCGTAATGTAGTGTTTTGGGTATTGGGTACTGGGAACTAGGAATGCTTGAAAAAGGCAAAATGTAATGCAAATGTGAGCAGAATGTTTCGGTTCGGTAAAATAGAAGTTCCGGTAAAATTGAATTCCAGGGAAAGTTCATGGGTAAAGCTAAATACTAGGTATCGGGTACCAGGTAGTGATGTAAAATAAAGTTTTAAAATCTTATGGTTATCCAATGAGTCCAATAGTCCGGTATATATAGAAGATAATCATGCAAGCATTTATGATATGCTAGAAAGCGTGTTATTTATGAGAAATTTATGTGATAACATTTGAATAATGGTTTTATTTACATGAGATGTTTATAAATGTTTCTTTTAAAAATGGATTTAATGAGTTGAATTTGTGATTGTAGAAGATGTAGAGTTTGGGTATGGATGGTCATGCAAATCAAATTTGTAGATAGATTCAATGGTGTTACCAAGTTCAACAATACACTTTGAAAGCTCATGTTGGGATAGAGTTTATGGAAAAGATACACCAGATACTAGGAAATCAAAACTCTAGAGTTTAGGCATGTAGCAAAAGAGTGTATCTATTTCAGGGATCGATCATTCCTGGAATGTTCAAATCGAGGATGAACCTGAATGTAGGAATGAAAATTCCACCTGATCGTTCTGAATGTATGGGAAGTTCCTACATTTTGTTTGAGCAGATTTGTTTGGTTCCAAGAAGGAACCCAGAAAATAAAGGATTAAAACTTGAAGTGCTTCAACATATAATCGAAGTTGACCTTCATTGACTTCAATTGCAATTCTCTTACCAGTCACTTCATTCCATGTTCCTTGATATGATTCATCCCTTGGATTTCCTCTCATGTATTTGTCTTATCCTACTTGTGTCTTACTTCTATAAAAGGCCATAGGATCCTTCTTTTTAAGTTAAGTTTAGAATTTGTGTATTCTGGAAGAGCTAAAACTTCTCTAAGTTTTGTTCTTTTTTCCTATTTTTTGAACCATTCTGGTCTAAAAACTTGTATGCGCGTAGATATTAATCAATATTGAAGCCAATTTGATAGCTACCTATCTCATGAATCATTGTAGCTAGCTTTGTTAATTTAGCTGAACATGACTGTGTGTTGTGTTGTTTAAGGGTGCATGCAAAATCTACTTGGTGTCCAAAATAAAACCCCTCTTTAAAAGCTCGCATCATTTTATATGTAGCTGTGAATAATTTTGGTTCAAAGTATAAAGCGGTTTGCTTTGAAATTTGGTTAATTCTTTGGGGCATGCGTGGAGAATAACCAGGAGAAATTTTAATTTTTAGTATTTTTTATGCTTTATTTTAGAATAGATGTTTAAATTCTAAAAATGTTTCAAAAAATAGATGAATGAATGAAAATTTATTGAAAATATTTCGTTTCTTATGAAATTGTTGAATGCTTAAAGCTAAATCTACTTAAGTGATAGAAAAATTGTTGATATTCATGAAATATTATTTCATATATTTTGATTTCATGATATTGTTTTATGATCTATTTGAGAATCCAACGTCTAATACAAATGATTTTAAACAAACATAGTCCCTTTGAGATTAACAACAATATCACATCATACCCTGAAGTGAACCTAGTACTGTCAAGACCTGACTACCGGAGGCTTGGGATTGAACTGAGTCAACCTTTATTCTATCACACGGATCCCCTAGGGTTGTATTTGGTTAAGTCTTTCAAGAAGGATAGGGTCTTCGTGGTTTGTCTATGAAGAATTTATTTTCCTTGTTGCTGCGAGTAACATCACCATCAATAATTATCAATATTAATATTAAGTTAAAACACATCTATTTTGGTACCAATGATTTTAATATTGATCAAACCAAAGCTTGATGACGAATCTTTCCTTCCAAAGTTATAGGATTGGTATTAATTGCTTACATGTTTAATCTTTAGCCTTATCAAATTATTTATTATCTTGGGTTATTTTCTACCCTAGTATTGTTCTAATATATATTTGAATATATTTTAGACTCCCAATGGCCTACTTTGGTCACTCCTAAAGATTGATATGATGTATTTCTATCTTATATTCTTCATAAGAAAATTGCATTCTCTGACTTCTTTATATGAAAGAAATTATACAATATATGAGACGAAATCCATGGCTATAATGGTATCACACTGTAGGTTGTATGTGTTCTAACATAAGTTCCATATTATTTTTAACTTAATTTTCAATGCTATGACTTGGTCAATTAAGCATGCATAAGATACCATTGATACTCAAATAATATAACTAAGAAACAACCTCTACAATCAATCTAGGTATATAATAGAATGTTATATTTTCACCAAAGATATATCCTATGTGCATCAAAAAATTAATATGATAGACTAAATTCAAAATAGAAATCTCATTTTTTTCTTACTTATTTTTGATGATAGGTTATGGAGCTAGATCATTTGTAATCTAAACCAAGACCTAAAATATAATGTGCAAAATAATCTGTAAAATTTAACTTCGATAAATAATTTTGAAAACCTCTATTGTTTGATCCACTATGCTTTTAATCAGATCATAAATTTTGTGTCATTTACATTCATCTCATTTTGAAAGGTATTGAGATTTTGTGTTCAAAAACTAAACTTTTCACATCAAAATGTTTAGAAAGAAAGGAAAGAATTATAGGTTACTATAGAAGGAGATTTTAAAAATCAAAAAGTAAATAACATAATTAATAAGCCAAACTTTTGAAGTTTATAGCTCTTATTGACAAGAGCAAAAAAAACCTCTTTAATATGTAAATTTAAATATTGTAAAAAATTTAGCAACTAGAAAATAATAATAGTAAACCTACTCTTTATATTGCTCTTCAATCCACTATCATTATTCAAATCATTGTCCATCCAATAATATTCTATAATTTTTTTTGTTTGTAAATATTCTTTTGTACATTAATAATTGAATTCAAGTGTATTTATATCCATCCTAGGTGATGATCTAGGGTGATAGCAAAGAAGACACAGATGCATAAAAATCCCTAGTACCAATAGTGAACAATCTACATTTCCACCAGCCCATATAATATCTATGGTAAGTGATTTAGATCTTGTATATGACATTATGCATGCACTCTGGACTTTATTAATAGCTACTCAATTGACGATGCTAGATTTCATCTTGAAATGTTTTATCTAATATTCACTAAAAAACCTCAAAATAACCAATATTGTAAGGTGTAGATTCATTCTCAATAGCTTGGAGTGCCTTCCTACCATTAATGGAATGATATTTTCAATTGTGTAATTGAAACCTAGAATAACATATGATATTTTGATTAATGACAATAATGATGTTTAATACTAATAAAAATAAAACATAATTGTTTGGTAGAAAATAATGTTTATTAATATCTAAAACCTATTTGAATCTGATGTGAGACAATTTTTCAACATTATACAACTTTCAAGATAAAACCTCATACACATATAACCTATCAACTAAATATATAAAAATATTTATTTTAAAATTGTTATGTGATTTGAAACTTTAAACTATTTTAAACTTAAAAATTTAATCTCGCCTAACTCCGACTATACACCTCTTTAAAAAAAAAATTATCATCAAAGTTAATTTTAAAGATTCATTGTTTTTTAAAAGATGACTTGCTCTACAAATAAATAAAAAACTTATCCTTACAACGAAAGAAACATTTCTACAATTTCTTAGAACCGTACTTCAATTTAAAATATATTAGAGCTTGAGCCTACAATTTCCCACAACTTAATGCTTCTTCAAAGGCTTGCTGATGTATTTGATTTAGAGCATGAGTTTTTGTCTTTTCCATATTCCAAAAATAATGTTGCATGTTCTTACGTTGAAGAAAATCAATATCTACAGAGTACAAACTATTGTTGCATGTTCTTACGTTGTACAAACTCACCTTTGTTTGTTCATATATCTTCATCCTCAATCAAAGCTTTAATCAATTGATTTGATAAAAATATCATTCTCAAAGGTTGGTGTGGCCTGTGGATTGTTGGATACAGCTGCTTACTGGGGTG
The DNA here is from genome assembly GCA_007258455.2 of Sequoia sempervirens. Classification (NCBI taxonomy): domain Eukaryota; kingdom Viridiplantae; phylum Streptophyta; class Pinopsida; order Cupressales; family Cupressaceae; genus Sequoia; species Sequoia sempervirens. Next base: position 108,660,576 of record VDFB02049217.1, on the reverse strand, counting down.
CAAGCTTATTGGTATTGGTGCAATCATCACTCATATCAAAATATAATTCACAGTATTTATGAATCCAATAAAGTATTGTTCAGCTCCCCAGGAGGTGGGGTATAGAACTTTTGTCAATTCAGAAAAAGACTGAGACAAATATCATTTAGTGGAAAGGCCTGTTCGGACCATTATCAGCTTTTAACTGAGAGAATGTTGGTTATCATGAATTCAACTACCAGTATTCTCAGCCATGAATGGAAGCTACAAGATTTTACAATTTAATTAATTTCCACCTCTGCAAAAAAATTCTACAATAGAAAGCAAGAAAATTTTCTCATCAAAAGCTCTAGGAAAATTCACCGCCAGCAATTCATCGCGAGAAAATTCACCGCCATGACCAATTTTTCCGTCTGTGAATTGCTGAGCCAAAATTTACATGGGATATAACCCAAGTATCAATGGCAATCCATCATTTCTTATTCCATCATTCTCAAACCATCATAGGCCTGTTAATTATTTAGGGAGGTGTTCATAAAACAATTATTTTTAAATATATATTCATCAAAAATATATATTTCATTATACTTTAATATTTTACTTAAATCAATTAATGGTTTGATAATAAGAAAATTTGAATTCTTGTTTTGACTTCGTATTGAAGTAGTTTTTAATAGATTAGTTTTATTATGATTTTTTTTTTTGAGTTAAAAGTGGAATTTTATAAACTTTGATTATAACTTGAATCAAATACATATAAAACATAACTTTGAATACATATAAAAAATTACATCACAATGTACAAGGAACAAAGGAAGGACAATAAAATATGAAGTGGTAGGTTGATGTGTATCCCATGTACAACACACTTTACATAACAATATAAGCACTATGATAGTGGAAGGACAATAATACTCTTAACATCAAAAAATAGTGGTATACTCATGATGATCACTCCCTCGGGTCCCTAGATAAAACAAAAAAAAAAAGATACACCTACATTTAATTTTTAATGAATACATATATGAATAAATAAATCATAAAACACTTGTTTAACATCTCAATATCATGATAAACCACTATATATTTTATCAATTACATCATTCATTCACTTAAACAATATGATAAAATATACATACATATACATTATTTTCAATGCAACTTCCTTAAATCACAAATAGCATTATTCTGTAAAAAGTAAAATAAAAATTACAATGTAATAATAAAACATTTCTAGTATCTATTTTTATTATATATTATTAACAACCCATAATAATAAGTAAATTAAGGAGGCAATGCTATTTTATTAAAAAAAATGTTTTTGATAAGATAAGCAACATTTACAGGGTGATGTACCCTTTACACAACGAGCCACAAGGGCCAAAAAGGTTAGGTCCAGAGAATTAAAACATTAACCACCAAAAAAATAAAACATAGAAACAATAGACCGACAACTGACAAAACAACCCAGTAGACAGGACACAACAGTAGTAGACTAACTAGCACTCTTCCAATTCTGAGAGAGGAGGTTAATAACATCCTCCCCAACCCAGTTGGGGTCCTCCTCCATAGCCTTCTTATCCATTTCAACCTCGAGTACAGTAGAAAGGGTACCAACCACACAGTGGATCATCTTGACAGTGAACCGAGTCAATCCAGTAAATTTCTTCTCGAGCTTCTCCAACCGCTCTAGTAGCATGCTATAATCCTCCACTTTGTCCATGGTTTTCGCATTATCTTCTTCCATAGCCTAGGGGTCTGAGGACTAGGTCATCAAATCATCCTTGAGCATCTTGTTGAAGTCGGAAAAATGACTAGGCCCTTCAATGAATTCCTCCCCCTCTTCCGTGTCTTTCTCCTTCCTCTTACCTTTATTGTCAAACTACTTCTCATCACTCGAAATGCCATCAACCGGTAATTTCTTGCTATTTTCACCAGCCTGTCAGATCTCCTAATGTTGGTACTCTCTAACCCCATCTCCACAGTAGCAGCCACCACAGTGTTCCCCTTGGAATCTCTTCGAACCATATTCTTCCCTTCGCTATCAGTGGCCGCAACTCCACCTGGCCTTTCCCCTCTTCTTTAACTTTTTTCTTAGTTGCAAGTTTTTTGTCAGTCTTGCGGGAGAAATTTTGAGAGAATAAATAACTTCTAAGTAAATGAAAAATTCTTAAATTAAATTAAAAACTCAAGATTGATATCTTCATTTTTAGACAGATGTATTTAGGATATCTTGAGTTATTTTATTTTACTTTGTAATTAATTTATTAACACATCAAAATATTTCAATTAAGCCTTAAGTTGTAATTGTAATTAAATAAATAAAAAACCTAATTTAACTTTAGTTTTATATATATATCACTCAAACTTATTATATAAATTATATATTTTTTGTTTTTAAAAGTGTTTACAAGAAAAAAATTTAAAAAATAAAAACTATTTTATTTGTATTTCATATATTTATTATTAAATACTAATAGTATGTTTATTATTATCTTAAATAATTTGACATGACATGTAAATAATTGTAAAAAATTGTTAACACATTTATGTTATTAAACTCCACCTCTTGTTGTCATTATAGAACACATCTACACATAATTACAAATAGTAAAATATACTTTATACAATAATATAAACTTATTTAAATAAAAAGTTATTAAATAAATATTTTAAATAAAAAATAGCCACATAATGTTATAAAACCAATATAAATTTTAAAAAATAACATTAATAGAATAATGTTTATAAAAGTAAAATGCAAACATTTTTTAAATCAAAGAAAATAAAAATAAAGAAGTGTGGAAGGTCAATTAGGATAAATTTTGGTCTATTTTTTTTCATACATTTACTAATTATACTAATTTTGGTGAATTGGTTGGCCATTCAGCAAATGATGTTTATGCAACAAAGGTATCAATGAAGAAGTTATAGCTTCAAATCAACTATGCATCCACGTACAAGGATCCAAACATGAATGAAATAAAACCTATGAATTGGGAATATAATTAGGCTCCATTACCGACAGGCTCTTGTTATGTTTACAATAGGGAGGGAGAGGGGATATCTAGGAGAGGGGAGAAATAAAGAAGAAAGATAGACAAAGAGAGGAGAAGATATGTAGAGAGAGAGATAGAGGGGGATATGGAAGAAGAAATATGGATAGATAGAGATAGAGAAGCAAAGAGAGAGATATAAAGGTCTAGGAAGAGGGAGGGGGATAGAGAGAGGGAGAGAGATGGATGGATAGAGAGAGGGAGACATGTCTAGAGATAAAGGGGGAGAGAGGAAAATAGAGTGGTGTAGGGGAACCATGTTAGTTCATTTTGTAAATAAGGTCTTTTGATAGGTTTTTGGGGTGATTGAGTCTTAGTTGGTCCAATAAGGCCATAATAGACCATTCTTGATGTAGTTTGAGTCATTTGGGATCTATCTTGTAAAAGTTGCTAAATCTTGTAAAAATTGTAATTTGCAAAAATTGCAAAATTGCAAGAGTTAGAAAGTTGAAGGGTCAAGTAGTTATAGATTTAGTTGTAGTCATTTTTTGGGGGTGGAAAAAATTTAAAAATTCTTTTAAACCTCGAGGTAGAGGTTGGAGTTTTTGTTTTGAAGTGGAAGCCATAATAAAAATATGTTTTCCTTGCAAAATTACTGGTAAAGTTGTTGTTACAGACCTCTGTACGGTCCCGTACTGAGGAGTATTGGTCTATGGTGTATTGAATTTGGTAGGGGAATATGTTAACTTCATCTTGGCTTTAATTTGATTTGTTTTCATTGAACTTGAAGCAACTTGTAAGCCTTTTTCTAAGAACGGGCAGAGAACCCTATAGTTGAGGGTTTGATAGAGTAAAATGGGAATTTAAGCCATTCCACCTGGTGTAATTGGTTCTAACTTGGTGGAATGACTCCTTTAATTTTATGTTTTCTTTTTGTGTAGGTTCCAAGAGCAGGCAAGGTGGATTGAAGAGTTTGGAGTGATTCCCTAGGTGTATTTTCATGAGTTTTGGCTTGTAAATGATAGGCATGAGTTGAAGTTTGGTGAAAATGTATTAACAAAGGTTGGGTGATGATTTGGATAGAATGTGCAGGTCCATTGTGGTGTATTTGAAGTGTTGATAGGGTGAGAAAAGGCTAGGAAGTAATAGTTTCAATAAACCCTATTTGAGAATGCCTAAAATGGCTTAAACAAGGGTTTTGAGATTTGATGAGTTTGTGATTGTTTCTACTAACAAAAGTTGTTTATTTAGACCATTTTTAACCTATTGAGAACATTTGAATTGAGTTTGGAGGTTTGGATGAAGGGTTTTGTAGAGTCACTTTAGAAAATAGGCCTAATTGGGGCCTTGTTGCTGCAAGATAGTCAAATTTAGGGAAATACTTTTCAAAACAATCTTATTTGGTTTCTTGATATGTTTAAAGAGGCCCAAATGGGTCCTTGAATTTGTTTTCTATTTTGGGAGATTCAACCTATTTGGAAATTTGTGCTTGATTCTTGTCATTGGGAATGCTACAAGCAAATAAGCCTATTGTGAGTAAGCATTTGGAAAACTGAGAGATTAGTGTTATAGGAAACTTTCCTTGGCTTGAAACAATCATTTTTATGTTGTTCAAGGTGTTTTGAGGGTTTAGTAAGAGTTTTGTGCCCTGATTGTAGTTTTGGATGTTTTGTAGCTTTGTGGAACCAAGTGTTTGTGAAGGGAATATTGAGTCAAAAATGGATGAATAAGGAAAAATTGTTTGAGTCTAGTTAAATGGTGATTGTTATAAGGATTTTTCTCTTTGCTCTGCATCATAGAGGTAGAGATGGAGATAGAGTGAGGAAGAGGGACACAAATAGATAGAGATATATAGGGAGAGGGAGAGATAGAAAGATATAGATAGTGAAATAGAGTGATAGAGAGATAGAGATATAAGGAGATATAGAGAGAGGAGGAGAGGGAGAGAAACAAAGAGATAATAGAGATGGAGAGAGGGAGAGAGAAGTAGGGAGAGATAGAGATATATGGGAAGAGAAAGAGAGAGATAAAGATATATATGGGAAGAGAAAGGGAGAGAGAGGTAGAGATAGAGAGATAAATAGGGAGGATAGGGAGAGAGTGAGGGAGGGAGAAATGGGGAGAGATAGAGAGGGGGGAGATAGAGAGAGGAAAGGATATAAAGGGAGAGAGATGGGTAGAGGGGGGAGAGAGGGAGAGATAGCTCAAAGAGATAGAGAGGAGAAGAAGTATGTGTGAGAGAGGAGAGAGATAGAGATATAGAGGACATGAAAGAGGGAGATATGTAGAAGATATATATATATATGGTGAGATATAGTGACACAAGGATATTTATGCTGTGAGGATATGAGAGAGAAGAGGAGAGAATGAGAAACAGAGAACTCGTGAGACATGTCAGAGAGGAGAGAGGGAGGAGATAGAGATTATGGGGAAATGAAAGAAAGAGAGATATATGATGGGAAGAGAAACTATGTTGGTGGAGGACAGAGAGAGACAGGTAGGGATAGAGATGGCTTCAAGGAGAAGACATGAGCAGAGATAGAGAGATGGGTAGGGGATAGGAGGGAGCCAAGGAGCAGCCATGGAGAGAGAGCAGAGGGGAGCAGAAGAGGAAAGGAGAGAAACTGGAGAGGGTGGGCAGAGAAGGGAGAGAGGGAGAGAGATAGCTGGAGGAGGAAGAGGCAGGAAAAGAGGGGAGAGGAAAGAGATAGGTGAAGAGCCATATGTTAAAGCAGAGGTATAGAGGATACCATAGAGTGAGAGAGAAGGAAGCCATGTGTGGAAGAGAGGAGAGAGATGGCAGCGAGAGATAGAGAGATATATAGGTACAGTGATGGTGACAGGATGGTGAGATGTTGTATATATAGTGAGCAGAGATGCTGAGTGCTGTTAAGAGATAGATATATGATAGATAGAAAGATAGGGAGGGATATATAATAATAATATAATTTATATATATTATTATATATAATAATAAATATACTTTAATTTATATTAAATAAAATATGTATTATATATTAATTATATTTTGTATTATATTTATATGTTAAATTTTTGTACTATATATAATTATAGTAATTATTAATTGTTAATTATAATCATTTTATATATGTATTTAATAGTTTTATTAAAAAAAATAATATATACTAATAATAAGTACAATCAACAAAAGGCCGAGGAGAGCATGTTGCTCCCCTCGTCTGCAATGAAAATATTATCATGGAATGTTAGGGGCATTAATGCCCTTGACGAGAGAGCCCACATCAAACGTCAGATTGATTCTTCAGAGGTAGATGTGGTAATTTTGCAAGAAACAAAATTATCAACAAGCTCCTATGAAACCATTGTAATGAAATGGGGTAAATGGAAATATCTGCATATCCCAGCACAAGGAGCATTAGGAGAATTGATTTCCTTATGGAACCCGAAATCAATGATAGTAGAAGCTATGGGAGGAGATAGTAATTGGAAATTAATGAAAGTTGAGTCTTTTGATTTATGCTTCAGACTCATTAATGTCTATGGTCCAACAACAACTCAGGATAAGAAAAGGTTGTGGGACAATTTAACAAACATTATTCAAAGTTTGGAGACTAAAAAAGTGGCAATGGCAGGGGATTTTAATGCTATAGTATCTCTTAAGGAGAAGCAAGGAGGTATTTGTCCACCCCAAAAAACTGAGGATTTTGAGAATTTTATTGTGGACAATTCTTTAAGGGATGTGCTACCATAAAAAGGTAGTTTCACTTGGATGAATAGGAGAAGAGATTTTTCAAAAATAGTTGTTCGATTAGATAGATTCTTGATTTCACCAAATTGGGTTCTCGAACCTTTTCTCCTATCCTCCCAATTTTTTCCATTTCTATGTTCAGATCATTATGCTATCTCCTTATTGATAAAAAACAGGAATATGCCCCCTCAACACAAGCCCTCCTTCAAATTCGAGACAATGTGGTTCAAGAATCCACTGTTCTTGCTCTTTCTCAAACAATGGTGGGTGAGTGCACCACATTATAGGGGCACCAAAATGTTTCAATTATTTAAGAAATTGCAGTTCATCAAGGGGAAAATTAAAAATTGGAATGTGCAAGTCTTTAAAAATGTTTTTGAACCAAAAGAGATAGTTTCAAAACAACTAGAAGAAGTCCATGAACATATTATTCAAAATGGAATGGATTCTAATACATACGTAAAACAAAAAATATTCAATTAATTTGGGAAGAACTGGGGAAAAGAGAGGAAATTTATTGGCGTTAGAAGTCAAGAGAATTATGGTTGAGAGGAGGAGATCGTAACACAAAATTTTTTCATGCATTAGTGCAACAAAAAAGAGCAGCACAAACCATCTTCTTAATTCAGGAGATAGAAATAGGTAAACAATTGACAAGTGAAAATGAGATCCAGGAAGAAGGTGTAAAGTTTTTTAAGAATTTTCTCGCTCCTATTAAACCTGATTCTACACAACGAAGGCAAGATGATCAGGAGTTGCTGGCAGCAATACCAAACCTTATCTCTCGAGTAGACAATGGTGAATTAATGAAGCCCTTTTCATTGGAAGAACTGAGAAAGGTGGTTTTTTCTCTTGCTCCAGACAAGCCCCTAGGCCCTAATGGTTTCACCACTTTTTTTTTGTGGGTTTTGACTTGCTTCTAGCCTTGGAGGAATCAAGGAAGTCGGGAAAGATCCTCAAGCACTTTAATTTTAAAAATATTGCTCTATTTCCAAAGACAAAAGAGCCTAAAATTTTTGCTGAATTCGGGCCAATTTCTCTGTGTAACACGGTTTATAAAATTTTCACCAAGGCAATTTATCAAAGGCTATAGCATTTAATTCTGAAAATCATTTCACAAGAGCAAGGTGGCTTTGTGTCGGGTAGAGAAATAGTAGAAGGGGCTCTGGTAGCACATGAGGTTCTTCACTCTATTAAAACTAATCATCTTCCATCATTTATTATAAAATTAGACACAATGAAAGCATATGATAGGGTTGATTGGAATTTCCACTTGAAAGTTTTCAACAAGTTTGGGTTTTCAGACAAGTGGTGTAAATGGATTTTATCTTTCTTATCAGGAGCGTTCTTTTCTATATTAATTAATGGTTCTCCTTCAGGGTTTTTTAGAGCCACACAAGGTTTAAGAAAATGTGATCCTATTTCACCTTTTATTTTTATAATTATGGCAGAAGCTCTGAGCAGGACTATAAAAGAGAAGCACAATCAGGGTTTATGGCAATGGATACATATTCCACAAATTAGTTGGTCAGTTACACACAATCTTTTTGCAAATGATACTTTATTGTATGGAAGGCCGAATGTTAATGAAGCTAGGAAAATAAAAAGTATTCTAAATAGATACTCTGAGTTGTCAGGACAAAAGATAAATGCTCAAAAATCAAAAGTATATGTCCTCAACTCTAAAGCAGCTTTAAAAAGAAAGATTATTCAAGTTCTAGGTTTTTAAGAGGCAAGTTTACCTTTTAAGTATTTGGGTATTCCTTTCTTTATGGGTGCTAATAAATTATCCTTTTGGGCTAATGTTATTGAAAGAATTAAGCTGAAAGTATGTGCTTGGAAAGCCCATTGGTTGTCTTTATCAAGGGAGATTATTTTAATAAAATCTATATTGTCAGCAATCCTCAATTATTTTGTCTCAGTCCTCAAGGCACCTAGATCAGTAATTGATCAAATAGAGAAAGTGATCAGGATATTTTTATGGAAAGGAAACATGAATGGTGCTAAAAAATTTCCTTTGATCTCTTTGGATTCTATTTCATTGAAGAAATACAAAGGTGGAATAGGTCTGCATGATATCTCAAAGTGTAATATAGCCTTTGGGGGGAAATTGGTTTGGCAGATGTATACTAAGCCTGATTCCAAATGGTGCATGCTTATGCAGGAAAAGTATCTTGACAATCAAGAACCTTCAAGAATTATCACAGTCTCTAAACCACCTGCAAGATCTGCTATGTGGAATTTTATGTTATCTTGTAGAAAAGTAATCATAGATTATGTTTCTTGGGAGGTCAATAATGGGGAAGTAGTGAATTTTTGGGATGACTCTTGGAATGTCCATCCACCATTGAGAAACTATCAAGACCTTCAAGCAGTCATTCCAATTTTTTCTTCTTTATGGGGTTCCAAATTAATTGATTAAGTATGTGCAGTAGAGATCGCTTCAAGAAAAGTAATATGGAAATATTTTTCAAACTCTCAGTTATCTAATGAACAAAAGAGTTGTCTTAATCAGGTTCTGGCAGCAAGAATATTCATCTTATCAGCAAAAGAAATTTGTATTATTTGGGATCCTAAAAAAGATGGCAATTACTCAATCAAACAAGGTTACAAGGCAGTATTTAATAAGGATGACTATTTGTAGTCTCAAAGAGCATATTCATTTTGTTGGAGTAATATGGTGTTACCAAATGCAGGGAATTTTGCTCGGCTTGTGCTAAGGAAAAGAGTACTCACAAGTGATCGTCTGGTAAAATCGGGTATAACATACCCGTTTAATTGTTTTCTGTGTGGTAAGTGTTTGGAAAATCCTGATCATCTATTTCTGCAATGTTCATTCACCCAAAGTTGTTGGGAATTTTTCATGCAAAAGATGAGTTTTCATACTCCATTGCCAAAATCAGTATGGGATCTCTTTTCTTCATGGCCAATGCTATATAAGACTTCATTTTTTGCATGTATTTGGCATCTAATTCCAGTTGCCATCATATGGTACATTTGGTGGGAGCAAAATAAACACATATTTAGAAAATTTTCAGCACCAAATCACTCTATCCATGCAACAATTGAAAAATCAATTGTAGAAGCGGTCAATGCATATGTACAGAATCAGAAGAATGTTAGTTCTTAATTTACCTCATGGGATGAAAGCATACTTAAGAGTTGGCAAGGTATTATTCTACCTTTTAAAGGGAGCGTGAAACTACCTTCCAAATTGAAGGTGAATATAAGCCTAACTAAATGACACCCACTGTCGATGTGTTTCTTCAAGCTTAATTTTGATGTCGCATCTAGAGGGAATCCAGGATCTTTAGGGGTATGTGTTTGCATTATAGATTCTGTGGGTAAATTGAAAGTAGCTAGATCAATTCATATTCCTTCAAGTACAAATAATATGGTGCAATCACTGGCCATTCTTTATGGTTTGCAGTTAGCAAGGCAATTTCTAATCAATAAGATTCACATTGAAGGAGATTCACTTGTAATTGTAAACATGTGTAAGGAAAGGGAATGTTATAACTGGCATCTAAGGTATATTTTAGAAAATGTGTGGGAGTTAATGGATGAGTTTGAACTATTCCAGATCTCACATACATATCCTGAGGGGAACAAGCTTGCAAATTATTTAGCAAATATGGGCTGTCAAAAAATAGAGGAACAATAATGGAAAATAATGATGATCTAAAAGATTTTCTTGATTTGCAAGAAATTATGGATCAAGAAAGCTTAGAAAATATACTATGAGATTGGAAAGCACGAGCATGATATAAGGTCTCTGGGTGATTTTTTTTTTTTTTTCAAATAGTGGTTGCTTGTCATGCCTTTGTTCCTATAGTCTCTCGTGCATATTTTCCATAGGCGGCTCCTTTGGCGTCTACTTTAGATCAAGCAAGTACTTCATCTCCTCTATGACAACAAGTGATTCCCAATCTTAATATTTCTCTGCAATTGAATGATTTGGGAGAAGATTATCAAGAGAATCAAGGAGAATGAAATTGAAGAAATGGAAGAATAAGTTGGTTTTGTTTTGTAAATAGGTGTTACATATATAGTATATGGAGTATTAAGATTTTAGTTTTCGGTACATCGGATGTACACAAAATATTGTTCATATGGCACTAGACCCGATAGGTCCTATTGCCCGATAAGCCTTTTGAGGTCGGCGATTTGGACACATTGGGTGTACATAACATATTGTTCATATGGCACCGGACCCGATAGGTCCTATCACCTGATATGCCTTTGTGAGGTCAATGATATCGACATCTAAGCCTATGTCTAAGGATTTTTCAATGTTGGAGTATCAGGATTTTGGTTGTCAGGACATTGGGTGTACACAATATATTGTTCATATGGCACCGAACCCAATAGGTCCTATCACCTAAAAAGCCTTTGTGAGGTCGGCGATATTGACACATCGGGTGTACACAACATATTGTTCATATGGTGCCAAACTTGATAGGTCCTATCACCCGATATGCCTTTGTGAGGTCGACAATATCGACATTTAAGCCTATGTCTCTAAGGATTTGTTAATGTTGGCTGATATTATGGGCTTGTGAGGATCCTCTTTGACGAAATCCAAAGGAATGACTAGTATCAAAGGTTGGACTATTGAGTGATCAGGGAATTGGGTTAAAATTAGGTTTGGATCACACAAGTTATTATAGGCTAAAACTATGACTAAGGTGACTTTCTGATAATACAAAGGATGGGGCTCTTTTTATGAAACAAATACTTTGATGCTAAAACCATCAACGATCAGTCGATTGGGTGTCCCATATGCCACGGGACCTAAACTAAGTTGTAAATGATTACAATCAATGTTCTTATTTAGAGATATTGTAGATACTCACAGTCAATGACAGTATAGATCATATAAGGGGTTTTTATCAAATTTGATTGCAACAAGTAAACATGACAACAATCTTGGTTGTCAAGAACCATTGTAAAGCTTATTGTGTAACTTTTATTATATATTAATATATATATTGGCTTTTAGCCTTTCACCCAAAAAAAAGTATAATTATATTATTTATAATTTATTTTTTATTATATATACTATATATTAATTATGCTAATATATACTTAGCTATGTAGGATAAAGATGTCGTAATGTTAAAACCTAAATGTGTTCATTATTAGGATCTTGGCGGTAATTTTCATTTTAATAAACATACTCTAAAACCCTGGTCAAAACCTTATTTTTAGGCTACAACTTGCCAAATTGGAGAATTGAAAGGTCAATACCAACGAGGAAGAGTTTGGAGGAGCAAAAACCAATAGTGGCAGGGAAAACAGCAAAAAAATAACGAGAAAAAAGTTGTAAATTATAAATAATTAAATGTGTAAAAAATGACACATTAATGAGTGTTTGTTGGCAATATATCAATCGTATGGTGGCTACCTTGAAAACTGGAAACTACATTATTTATCGCCATAGCGGTTTAATTTTTAGGTGAAAAGCAGTGGACGACATGCATTTTTTTACATGAAAAGCTATGGACGATGTAAAAAAGCATTAAATGGGAAATCAAAAGGTGAGAAGGCTTTCTATTATCTCCATGCTTTCTCAAAAATGGTGAACCGTAGATTTTAAATTTTAGCTTTGATGTAGGAGCATCCAATGGTGTAGGGAAATCTTGCATCACCTAAAAAAAAAAAAATCTTTAATTTCTTTAGTTGTTTTGAGTCTCATGATGGCACTTAAGGGGTGTAAGGAAATCAGGCATCAAAAATAGCAAAAACACAAACTTACTATTTTTAGTAAGTCAGCCTAAACAAGCTTGTATGGACCTAAAAATTTACCCCAAGGAGTAGAACTGAAAAACATTTCCAGTCGCGAAAGAATCATCTCAATACCTTCCACGGTTTGGGAGAAATTAAAGTTTCCATCATGGGAAATTTCTCCAATGCAACTTCAAATTTAGATATGAAGACTTTAGAGGCCCTGAAACAGGTCAAAAAGTCAACGAAATAACCTATGGTGGGTTCACATGTAGTTCTCTTCGAGATATTTCCAATGATATGCAATAATAGCAAATCAGACACCTGGATCAAAATTTATGGCCTCGTGAAGTTGCCCCTCTAAAAAGTGAATTTCATTAAAATTTCTTCCCAGGCCAGAAATCAAACAGTGGGACTTTTGGCGCCAAAACAAAAGGGAAAGTTGAACATTCTAGAACATTCTAGGGTGGTTATTGGGGTAAAATAAAAAGGGCTAAGTGGGGGGTTGTAGGGTGGCTCCATTAGTGCAGATTGTGGCTCTAAATAATATATTTTGTTTTCAGAGTCGATTTTGTTGTAATGAATCAAAGCCCTTGAGGTTGTAGGATGTAAGTTTTGAATCTGTAATTTCATTTTCTAAAAATAATTGAAAGTGGGTTATTTTTCTTTCTTGCTTCTTTTGTGTTGGTATCTATTGTTATGATTTGTGTGGGTTGGCCCTCATCAAGCTTGCTCTTCTTCATATTGGATATGCCTTCAGCATAAAAAATAACATTAATAGAATAATGTTTATACAAGTAAAATGCAAACATATTTTTTTTAAATCAAAGCAAATAAAAATAATAATATGGATTGTAGAATTACATAAATTGTAAAAATATTGAATTGGTAATAATTTTTTTTAAGAATGTGAGAAAAATATAATGAAATTTTAATAAATAGATATGTGTGATATAACAAATAGGATTTTTTTTTTAAATAGAAGGCTATAAGCTAACTAATTATATTTATATAATAATATAAGAGGTTACAATTTTATTGTTCTTGACTAGAAATATACTTTCAAGTCCATCATATCTACTTAGCATATTGTAATTGAAATTACCCAGCTATGCAGTAATTACAAAAGTCCAGCTTATCAAAACTCATTGTTGTGATAGAGAAAACCTAGATATGTAGTGAATACAAAATGTTAGCTTGCTTGATACAAAAACTAGCTAACTATATATTTCTAACATATATGCAAAATAATTTTGTAATCAGGCATTGCCTATAGATGAACTTTCCACCTTTTCTCCTTTTTGCATAATCCGATGTATTGGAGGAATTGATTGAGAGTTAGTTGTAATGTTCATGTCTTCAATTTTTGGAAGTAGCTTGAACTATTGTGCATTCAAGTGACTTTGCTCAGCTTGTGATTCTACAGTTTCCACCACTTCCTTTTGTTTTGGAATTTGTTTCCTGGTACTATCTGCTTGATAATAATGATGTGTTAGGAGGAATGATAGAGCATGATATTTTTCTTTGAAACTTCTCTCCATATTGACCCCCACTTCTAAATGATGGCGGGCCAGCACTCTGTATAGGTGGCTTGATGAGTCATGCTCCAGTGATGTTTTTAGTGCAATGTATATATTTCTATAGAAAACCTTGTGATGTAAGTAGTGCCTAGGAAATAACCACCCATGTATGCTTCACCTTTCTAGAAATTATACTTTTGTATGCTCTTGAGTAGAGTATTATCCTAAAAAAACACTTCTTGGATGATTGCATTTGCAAGTTTTTGCATGTCTTGATAGTTTGGATTTGAATCCAACACATTTGACACAAATATTAACACTAGATCTGAAGGAAATATCAATCTCTGAGCTGAAGGTTGTAAAATATCTTCTCCTATCAAAGTCTTCAAGAACTTAAACATAGGTAAGCAATCAATTTTCAAGATATGTGACAAATGTTCTCTTTCCAACCCTTTGGAAAATGGAAACTCCTATTCTTGTAAAGTAAAATGTGCTCTATGAGTTCTTTGCATAAACTCCATGATGATTCCGTTATGAAAAAAAGGTGGAAGTGAATGCAAATAAAAGTGGCAGTGATTGCAACAAAAGTTTCAAGAAAACAAAATGCCCCCTGTTCACCACACTACCTAGAAACTAAAGAGTATATAAACACTACCCAAAAGACATCCTCAAACACATTCTTGTTGAACTGAAATTATAACACCAGGTCCCTTGAAAGAGTGCAAAAAATTGGAAACATAGGACCCTCGAACTGAAACTTAAAACACCAGGTCCTTGTAGAAGTTGATAATCCAACCTCATAGATCCCAATGAACACCTACAAGAAAATAACCTATCACCAAAGGAGATCAAGAGACACAAGAATGGTGCTCTGCAAACATGAAGCAAAAATGCATTACTTGAGAAGATTAATAATTGCAAAGAGATCAATCCTTAAGAAATTATATCAAAGCCCTAAAGTGTGAACCTTAGGAGAGGATTAAATTAGCATCTGACAAGTGTTAAGATCATATTGAACGATACAACATGACTAATTTAATAATGCATAAATAAAAATTCCTTAGTTTACCTTAAGTGAAATAAAGTAAAGGTGACTTAATTAATTAATCAAAATGATTAAATTAATCAAGTAAACAACCTATTATTCTAACACCCCCCCTTAAGATGAACTTGGGGAGTATCTAAGAAACTAAGGAAAAAAAGCATGAAAGCGAAGATGGGTCCCGACAAACAAGGCCGGATGAGGTACCCATGTAAAAATGTAAAAGATCTCTATAATGTGGAGAAATAGAAAAAAATTAATGGGAAAAACTCTACTCCAAAAAGAGAAATACAAGTGAAGGACTAAGAATCCTTCAAACAAGAGTGAAATTCGAAGAAGCCTCCATTCAAGAAGAAATTGTCCCAAAAGATAGGAACAAAGGATGAACATGGAAAACACCATTGAAGCATGAAGAAGCTGCAAAATCTGTCATAGAATGACTGTTGAAATGATTAAAGAAGGAATGCAAGAGTGTCCATATGGTAAGTGCTCCATCTCACCGAAATGCATGGGCAACTAGCCGCTGCATCCGCCTAGTACATAGGAACAAATACTATATACATAGCTCACTCCAATGTGAAACCAAAGAAGCATTAACACCAATAATAGAAACCCCCCCATAATGCTAACAAGGGAGAGGTAGACAGGTACACTAAAACTCAATGCCTGAAAGTAGTGCATGAAGAGGAACCAAGAACATTTGAAGATGCAATCATGAAAGTACAAGTAGATAGAAAGGATGTGAAAACAAAAGTCACATACACATGAGAAAGGTTTGAAGGAAAAAAAAGGAAAACATCAACCCCCATGGAACTTTATATCATAGTGCAAGTACAACAAGGCATAAAGTGATGTGAAAGAATCCCAATACTACACATACAATGCTGAGGCACTTTATTTCAGTGCGTTTACATATGATAAATACATGCAATGTGAGCCCGTAAGGTCCAAAAAGGACAACATATGAGAAGAAGGATTTCTGGAAAAAACTAAAAAATCAAATTTCAAAACCACCTACACCACTAGGAAGATCTTAGAAATACCTCTTCGACGATATCTCATTTTCCCATTTTCGACATCCTATGCAAAAGTTATGCCAAAAATATTGAAGCAACCCCAAAATAGAAGATCTAAATTTAACTGTAAATAACAAGGACCTGAGAAAAAATCTCCAAAAAATACCTACACCACTGGAAATTACTCTGAATCCTCTTTCCAACGATATCTCGTTTGCTCGATTTCAACATCGTGGGAAAAAGTTATGGCCTCCAGAAGAAAACAAGTCCCAAAGTGCAAAAAACACAGTCTACGACATTAAATTTGATAGCCATGTGACCGTTGCAGAAAAACTCCAAGCCTAAAATTGACGGCCAAATGGCCATCATCGCATTTGCATAATTTGACTTACTTTAAAAAATAAATGTTTTAAAAAAAAACAATAAAACAAAATTTACAATATTTTTTTTAATAAAAAAATTATTAAAAAAATTGGGTGGGGGAGCACGTGGGCCCACCCCCACTAATCCCCATAAGGGGTGGTACACCTACGCAGGCTGCATAGGTATGACTTGTGTAGTAACCTATGCAGGTACGGACCTACGTAGGTGTACCTCCCTTTATGCACTTTTTTTTTGTTTTAAAAACAAATTTTTACAAAGTTTTTAAAAGTTTTAAAATATTTTTTTTACATTCAAAACACTGCAATTTTTTTTGTAGGAAAATAATAATAATTTTTTTTTCAAAAATTTTTACCACATAAAGTGTGCAGAAGGCTGTATGGGCCTACACAACAAAATGTTTTTGCCTCAGAGGTCAACTGCTCAGATTTCAACGATTTCATAGTCAATCTTAGGGTTTTTGGCTGTTGTGGACACAATGATGAGGTCCGTTTGGGCTCAAAATGCCCTGAAAAATCAGGAACCCCCTAGATCTGGCAAAAAATCCCTTTCTTCAAACCCTCACAGATCTGACAAATGAAAACTAATTTTGACAAAACAAAGGTCAATCTTGACTATTCCCTCAACTCTAAATTCAATGGAGAGGTTTGATTTGACCCTAGATGCACTGGAAAACTACTTCAAGGCACGATCTCACAAAAAAGGAACAAGAAGCTTGCAGATCTAAAGCTTTGATACCATCTAGAAGTTGATAATCCAACCTCATAGATCCCAATGAACACCTACAAGAAAACAACCTATCACCAAAGGAGATCAAGAGACACAAGAATGGTGCTCTACAAACATGAAGCAAAAATGCATTACTCTAGAAGATTAATAATTACAAAGAGATCAATCCTTAAGAAAGGAGATCAAATCCCTAAAGTGTGAACCCTAGGAGAGGATTAAATTAGCATGTGACAAGTGTCAAGATCATAATGAATGAGACAACATGACTAATTTAATAATGCATAAATAAAGATTCCTAAGTTTAGCTTAAGTGAAATAAAGTAAAGGTGACTTAATTAATTAATCAACGTGATTAAATTAATCAAGTAAACAACCTATTACTCTAACAGTCCCTTTATAGAGTGCAAATACAAGTGGAAACATTGTACCCTCGAACTGAAACTTATAACACCAAGTCCCTTGATAGTTTGCAAATACTTGGAAAAACAAAATCCTTAAACTAAAACTTCTAACAATAGTTCCTTAATAGAGTGCAAATACTAGAAACACTAGGAATGACATTCATTTTTTTCAAATATTGCAAGAAACATTACCCAAGCATACTATGAGCAAGAAAAAAACCATAGTTAACTCCTTTTGAGTAGAATGCATACCCGCCAAAAAGACACCCAACTCTCTGTTTTACTTGTCCACGCATTACCCATGATCACAAGCCAACCAGTAAATCATACTGAGCTTGATTTTATTTCCTTTTAAGCTTGCCATTATTTCAACCACCTTTGCAGAATGCAAATAGCTTGCAAGTTCCATGCACTTTAATAGATATGGAAATCAATTTTTTTGCAAAAAAGTAGAAACACATTGAATTCTGCCACATGCAGAAACGACCTAATCCACGCTTGAATTGACTTGATTTCATGGTGTAAAAGCCAAGGTTTTGTCCCATGTATGAAATCTTGCATATAGTCGACACTTGTTAGTTAAAAACATACCTTTGCTATGACCGATGTGATGATATTTAATACTATGATAAATTCAATCCACATCGCAACTAATCATGTGAAGTATACATTCTCCATGTGACGACTCTAATGTAAAGCTATTTCAATAGATTTAACACATGCCATTCTAGGATTTCATTCTATAGGTTATACTTGTAATGTACTAAATAAGATTTTTTTAGATACATAATCTAGATTTCACACAAATTTGATGCACAACAAAGGATAATTGACTAAACAAACAACAATGACCTAGCTGTTGGTGTACAATGAAGTTGATTGCCTTTTATATAAATAGACATGTGCACTAAACAATGTCCATTTGGTGTTGGCCCTGTTTATTTTAAAATCTCCCCTTATGTTGTCATCTTTAGCATGTTTCTAATTCCTTGCACCATTTAGAACAATCCACTATAACTAAGTGCCTTTGAGATAAACACGTTGCATCACCTTAAAAAGCTTCCTTTCACTAAGCTTTTTCTTAATATAGATAAAATGCTCAAACATACATGCTTACCATTACCTCCAAACCACCTTGCTAGCAGCTAATTATTTCTCTTTCAATAGCATTTTTAGTTCCTGTGCAATATCTTGTATATTACTTTCATATATCTGCTCATACTGAATTTGTTCACACCCAACATTTGAAAATTTATCTGCCACCTGGTTACCTTCTCTATACGTGTGCTTTCTTTGTTCACATATCTGATTTTCCAACAAAATATTTTTTTTCTTTACAGGAATTTACAATAATTAATGAATCACCTTCAATTTTGAAATCTTTAAGTTTCAAGACATATGCTAGTTGCAAGCCATGAATTAAAGCTTGTACTTCTGCAACATTATTTGTTCCTTTCAGAAGTTTTATTGACTTTGCAGAAACTAGGAATCCTTTATGATCTCTTATTACAACCCCTGCCCCTGAAATACATGGATTCCCATGTGAAGCGCCATCAAAGTTTAACTTGAAATACCCTGCTATAGGTGGAACCCAAAAGATTTTACTTCTATCTAATTTGTGACTTGGATTTTGGTGTAAAATTTCTTTGAATGGAAGAACAATCTTATTCCACCTCTACATAACCTTTGAATCCCAATATGTGAATAGTGATCCAACATGTTTCATCTTTTCATCTTTAGAACATGCATGTTTGATATCTCTGTTATTGAAGACTCTAATTTATCCAATACTTGCTCAACCTTCATTTTTTCATTCCTAAAAACCCTTATGTTTTGTTCCCACCAAATGATCCACAAAACTACAGAAGGAATCACTCTCCATATGCAAGCAAACAATGTAGATTTATACAATATTGGCCAGCTTGAAAATAAGTTCCACAAAATTTTTGGTAGTGGAGCATACAAAATTAATTGGTTTTTAATAAATGACCAACCGTGAGATGCAAAAGGACAATGAATAAATATGTGATTTACTGCTTCCAACTCATTTTCACATAGGACACACTTAAATTGAGCTACTATCCCAAGTTTGACAAGCCTATCACTTGTCATAATTCTTTTTTTAATAGCCAGCCATGAAAAACAACTAGCCTTTGGAAGTACTACGGAGTCCCAACAAAAGGATAGGGCTCTTTGTGGCTTGATATATTCCCCTTGACTCATTATTGCCTTATAACCCAATTTCACTGTATAGTTTCCAATTTTTTACGGAGCCCATAGTAGCTTGTCCTCCCCTCCTGATACATAGACATTCCTCTCACCTATTATGCTCATAAATTCCTTTTTTTGACTATGTGGAAAATCAATAGTAGATACATCTTTGCACTTTACCTTCCCAGTACAATCATCTATGCTATCAAAATAATCACTTACTTTATCCCCCCAACTTGTACTAAGTAGATTTTGAATAACTTGTAGATTATGAATTGTTTCTAAAGGTGCATGACCTCCCCACAAATCTCCCCAAAACTTTGCTCGTAAACCATCTTGATAATATTGTGATAATATTTTTTATAATAATGTAAGTTATTAAATTTATTATTATTTATGTGCATTATTTTATTTTGATAATTGATTTAAAAATGATAATTGTTTAAAACATGCCTTTAGAGTATCTAAATTTTGATTTAAAATAAGCTCTTTGAGAAATATATCTCTCAACCTATTTTAAATGTATTTGTGGTTCCTTTTGATTTTGAATGCTTGAGTGTCAAGGTTGAAATGATTGTACATGAAGCATTGTTTTCATTATATTTATTTATTTAAAAGAGTATATACTATTATGTTCTAAGGGTTTGTGTGCTTTATATTAATTTAATTTTTAAAAGAAATAAATCTTTTTTATTATGCTATGCTAAACAATATATTTTATGAAAAATAAAAGAAGTTGTTTGCTTTTATTGAAGGTATTTCTTGTTTTTATATTTTGTAATTTTTATTCATCATGCTTATGATTAAAGGAAAATATTTATGTATAAATAAATTCAAATATTTTTTATTATGTAGGTATGACTTGAACAATGTTGAATTTTAAAATTAGGGAGCAACAAAAATAATATCAAAGAGAATACAAAGAAAATATCAAATGTACAACAATCAGGATAGGAATTTAAATGTACCCCTTTATGCTTCTACTACGTATAGTTGGTCCTATGTTCCCCTATCTCTAGGGAATGGGTCTCCTAACATTGCTTCTCCTTCTTATGTTTATTTACAAGGAAAATATTTTAAAATACTTGATAAGGTTATTGATAATTAGGCCTCCAAGTGGGTGAATTATCTTGTGAAAAATTTAAGGGTGCTAGGACTAATGTGGATAGTTTCATATCTTAGGCAAGGAGGAAATGGAAAACCAAAGGTGATTTGGAGATTTTTGTTCTTCCCTATGGCTTATTCATCATCTCTTTCTCTCTTCTTGTTGATTGTCTTTAAAATTTAAATGCTAGCCCTTGGTTTCTTGGAAAATTGATCCTCTTCTTTATGAATTAGGAACCTAGGTTAGATCTCAACAAAGTTGGTTTAAAAAAAATCCTAGTGTGAATCAGACTTCCTAGCCTTCCATTTGAGTTTTGGGATGAAGAGGTGTGAACTTACATTTCTTTCTCTTTAGGTGATCTCATTATGATTGATGATGTTATATAATCTAGAAATCATTTCATCTTTGCCATATTTTTTGTCAACTTTTTTGTTGGAAAGTAGCTCCCTTCTTTTTTTACCCTCTCTTCAAAGCTTGAAGATTTGATTCAGCAAATTGATTACAATAGGTCCCTTGTGATGTTTCATAAGTGTCACAAGATAGGCCATGAGATTTCTATGTATGAATTTTTCATGGGGATTCATCATCATCCTTAGATCCAACAAGTTCCTTTTTTCCCCAATGTACCCTCATTGGGGTTGGTTGACATGGGTTGTTCTATTATGGATAATAAGTCTTCTAATAAATAATCTTCTTTTTATGTGAATTGTAATCATTTAATTGAGGAAATAGTTCATGTTCCTTATGTTGGCTCCTTGCACCCATGCACAAAAAATAGTTTATTCTCCTTTTTGAGTTTAGGGCACAATTTAAAAATAAATTTAAAGAAAATTCATTGAAGGGTGATCCCACAATGCTAGTTTACAATTTTTGGCCAAACTAGACACTAAACTGATTTTTTCTAACTAAATCTTCACTTTTGGGCACCTATAGCGGCTAAACCGTGAGGAATTTGAAGATGATGCAAACTAGTGATTTGTGAAATTTTTTCTATAGATTCTAAATATATTTTTTCAAAATTTTTGGAATTAGATTGCACTTCTTTTTCAATCTCCTTCAAAAACTTTTTTTTCCAGTAAACACCATTTTTAAGGAGTGATGCTCACAGTATACAACATAACTATTTTTCCATGAAGGATAATTTTTTTATTTTTTTTTATTTAGATTTGTAACTATGATATCTAGCACTTTCATTTGGTTTCATAGTGTTTTATTGAATATGTTTTCCTTAATCAAGTTTCAAAGTCAAACCAATTACAATTCAAACATAGGCAGACTACATTATACAACATAAATTTTTTTGTATGTATCAAAATTCAAAAAAAAAAATTGTTGGATCAAGGAATTCAATATCTAGTGCACTGATATTTTTCAATTTTTTTTTTTGATAATCTGCTATTTTTCCACTTGTGTAGAACAAAGAGATTTATTTTCAATGAAAAACCTAAATTCACAAGAAATTAAAAAAAATATAATAATTAAATTAAATTTATTTAAAATTATAATTTTTGGGAAGCTTACAGTAAGGAATACATACAAAAATAAATTAGAAATAAATTCATTTGATCCCCCAAAAGGTAAATCAAAAGTGGTTTTTTATGAGCATTTTGATAGGTGTAAAGGAGACTCCATTATAGGTATGGTTTAAAACTAGCTCGGTTCTATCCAAGGGTGTTTGATCTAAGGTGGTTCGATCAAACCCTCTTCAATTGGAATCCTTTAAATGGAACTTTTCAAGGCTTAAATCATTATATTTTCTAAAAATATGTGATTTCAGCAAAAATCAGGATCTCCCAGAAATTGTAAACCAGTATTGTTGGATCATCCTAAAGAATTTTGGAATTAAACCACCATGGGTGGTGATCTAGCTCCTTGAAGGCCCCTTTCCTTTTCTTTGAGCCATCCCCTTGTGTGGGGTTTTGTGGCTTGATTATGTGTCTGGTCCTAGTTTTGGGGCATTTGTTGGTCCCTATTGGTTTTGTTCTCCTCTTTTGTGTTGGTTTCTAACTCACTTCTTGTGTGTCTCACTTTGTTCACCTCCATGGCTACTTTGTATGGGTCCTAATGGAACCCTCAATTTTTTTTCCTTGTTCCATGTTCAAACCCTTATTGCATTTGGATATAGGGTTGCTATCTAAAAAATCTTATAATATTCTATTGGGCCATTGACTCCCGATTACTCATTGCCATTTACTTTAATGTATCTTTAGTCATTCATTGTGAACTAGTAACCAACCCTTTCTAGGCTAGGTTCAAACCTTTCTATTTTATAAAATTGGGTAAGCATCTTTGAGCCCTTACACTCTTTGCATTTTATAACTTAGAGGTTTTTGAGTTAATTATTGTCCTAGGGAGTCCCCTTCATAAGAACAAACTAATGAGCATGTGCTTAAAAGGTTCCCACTTATGACCCGATGCCCTTCAATGCTATATTGCTCATCTCTTATTTTTTATTGATTCACAAATTGTAATAGCAATAAGCGATGGATTGATGTTTTCCTTTTATTATCACTCATCGCTAATGACTTTTAAGTTTTCAAAATTATAATAGCGTTGAGCGATACTTCTATCTTTATGTTCTTATCGCTCATCGTTAATGGTCATAAAAAAGATAAACTTGGAATGGTGATGAGCGATGTGATTACCTGATCATGGATACGTTTTGAATGTAAAATATCACATCAGTGATATGCGATGGACATCAAAAGTTGTAAATTTTCTCATCACTAATTTCTTGCAAAATATATGAGGAGAATTAGCGATGAACAAAGACCTTATGTTATAACTTCATCGCTCATCGCTGATTTGTTTTAGAACTTGAGTTCTAAATTGGTGATAAGCGATGGATGTTCTCTAAAGGATTTTTCTCACTAAAATGATATGATCCTATGAGTGATGCCTTTTGTGATGCTTGGTTTATGTAGGTTGTACATGTCCAAAGCTCTTTCCATCACAACATTTCCTGTCACAGATAGAAGCATCAGTACAAGGTTTGAATTAGCGATACACGACAAGAGGATAAGTGTGACAAATGGTCAAGCTATGGAACCAAGGGCTAAAGATGATCGCCAAAATTTCTACATCATTGATAAGATTTGGGCAAAGAGAAAATAGATCAGCGACGAGCGATGGTCACTACATGGAATGGGCTACATGGAAAAATCTTGAAGGTTTAGCATAAAACAAAAAGGAAAGGAATGAGAAGACTGAGGAACTGTTGATAGAGTTTTTTAAATCAGGATAACCCAATGGACTGAGAATCACCACACAAATGCTTTCATCAAAATTCAGGATCAATGATGAAGCGATGAAGTGTATAGAGAAAGTTTCCCTATAAGAAAATATTGTCTTGTGTACTTCACTGATATTAATGAAAGCAAGGATTAGGTTGGTGATACATGCTGATTGACAAATCGTAACACTTGAGCTGGCATTGTTGTTTTCCATGGATGAAATTTTAAGTGCTTTAAAAGCAATGACTTAGATTCAATCTTGAGTTGTAAGTTATCAAATTGCATAAGGAGATTTTGAGTCATTAATCTTGCATGCTTCAAATTTCCTATCTAATGCAGAATTAATTGAGTGATTTTCCATGTCATAATTCATTTTGCAATGAATGAGGGTCGAAGGCTAATAAAGAAGTGTGTGTTAATTGAATTGTCCTAAGAAGTGTGTAGACATTCTAGACAAGTAGGTCTATCATGATGATTCGAGAGTCTAAGGGGCTGAGTTTGTTTGAGCCTAAGGGAGGTCTTGAGAATAAAAGTGGAATACATGGAGCTCTTGATACACCAAAAAGAAGAGTAGGATTAGGGATATTCAAGGAGTATAGTACCAAAAAAATTACCATCCAAGAGAGCAGATAGTTTCAAAAGAATTAGTCAAACACAGAGAGAAGAGGATGGTGAAGTATGAAAAGAGGGCATAGATGGAGAGTGAGCATTATAAGGCCTATCCAAAGGAATGCAATTCTCCTTGTGAGGTTCTTAATAAACCTTTAGACAATGACGGTGACATTGAATTAGAGGGTGGTTATTATCCACTCTCCCTGGTACTATCAAGGAATCCTGATAAAGAGCTGGTGATAGTTTCTCCAGTCCCACCACGAGTAAAACATGGGAAAATATCCTCTGAGGTTGATGACTCAAAGTGATGATTGTGCCCTGTTTTTGTTTTTGATGATACCATGCCCTTTTTGTTAGGATTGTCCTTTTCAACACTCATGTGATTTCTTGTTTCATGTGCTAGGTGGAAAGTTTTCAGGCTGGTATGTAGAAGTGTCAGACTAGTTAACCTTGACAGTCGGTATGTTGTTTACAGATGATATACAATTTTGTGTTAGAGCTGCTATTGAAGAATCTTCTTTGGTCAACAAGGATGAAGATTCAACACAGTTACAACAAAATTTTCTTTTCAAGGAGCTGGTGTGTCTTCATTTAGGGAATGTGGAATGCGGTCTTTTACTCTTCCATTTTCCTCAAATGATTGCATGTAACAAACAAAGAATATCTCAAATTCTGGTGCAAATGAAATGAAATGTAAATGTAATTAAGCCTGATGCTTGTTGCTCCCTTATCCTATAAAGGGGATTTCAAAGCTTATTACAGAGGTCGGATTTTGAAGTCTTAATAGAGTTCTAGGTAAAAGCTAAGTTCAGAAAGGTCACTTAGAATAGAATTCTGAAGTAGGCCAGTAGTTTTTCTTAGAGAAGAAGTCATGTATGTAACGATCTTAAATGAGTTTTATAGAAATTACTAATATCAAAACAAATATCAGTCAAGAAATTTATACTCTCCTATGTATGTTCATTATGGAGTTATGAATGAGAAATACCAATGGTGTTATCATTTGTCTTCAAATATTCCATTTGAATGTATTACTCTATTTTCAGCTTTAATTCAAGGAATTAATTAAAATGCTTGAATAGGGTTATAAAATTTGTAAGGAATGGCTTAGGATTACTAAGAAGTGAATGTTTTGATTAGAGGTAAAAGACGGGTTTTGAAGGGGCCCAAAACCCTTTACAAAATAAAGCAACTGATATAAAAAGAAAACAACATTAATCAACAATCAACCCATCGTTAGCAAACCACCAGCCAAAAATTAGCCAAAAAGAAGGAACCCAGCCAGTAACACTACATATTGTTTAGAATTTCAATAGCTTCCATATCACTAGCAACCATCTTTTGCCCCTTACCCACAATATCAAAAATCTCAATACCCGAGGCCCCAGCCTAATTTTCATTCTATTTCTAGTCCTAACCCTAGGCCCACCAATTTTTACCTCACTACTCAAAACAGAGCCTTTAGCAGCACCCTTATCAACAACATAATCCACATCCATCAACTTACCCTCCATAGCAATAACATTAGTAGACACATTCTCCTTTCTCTTTTTAACAGTAGTCATAGAGGAAATTTCCTTCGTAGAGTCCGACATAGCCAAGACTTTAGGGGAATCTCCACCCTTCATCACAACATTCCATATCTTATCAATTTTCTCAAGTGATAACATTCTTCCCTCCATATTCTATTTTAGATTGATGGTCTCCTCCGCCATAGTATTAGCAACAGTATTGAGGCCGTCCATCAAATTATCAATTTGTCTTTGGATAGAAGGGTCCTCAGCCTTGCTAGCAACACCTATAATACGAACATTGGTCCTATTGATCTCATAAAAGAACCATTTAAAAATTTTTAAAAGCACATTAACACTATTACGGGTCGAACCCAACACATTAGAAAGATCCTCCCTATCAAAGTTCTCAATACATTTTCCCACAGCAAGAACCTCATTAGAGGAACTCAAATGAACCTTTTCAGCAAAATCTTCCTTCCCTTTACCAACAAGGACAAGAGACTTCATCCTACAAATGGAACTAGCGATTTCCTCCGCAACAACCTTCCTTTTTAGAATTCTATCCGTATCCGCTTTACTGGTTCTTGCAACATGTCTTCCACCCACATTTCTAACCTTCTCTTACTTTTACAACCCAATGTCAGCGCTCAAAACATCCTCACCATAGACACCACTAGCCAAGGAAAGAGGGAAACCCTTCTCCAAGAGTTGACTAGCATTCAACACCCTTCTCTTCTAACTCCCCTTCTCAGGTTCCTACATGAATCTAGTCACTAAGGGAGGAGAAGAAGCTTCCCCATACAACTCATTTTTATCCTTACCCCCCTTAGAAGGAATAGTCGAATCCAATTCATTATTGCATGTCATATATCCCCCCTTCTCATCCATCTTCATTTTCCCAGATTTACCCTGAACAAGGAAAATGGGGCCCTCCTCCAAAGAGGCGTATGAATCTGGGACATAGTCAGTATCACCATCCCTATCAGACTCAAATTATTTATTTAAAATGAGCCTCCTCTTCTTCGATTTCTTAGAAGCCCTTTCCTCTCCCGACTTCGTCTCATAGCCCTCCCTAGCTTTAGCAGGATTATCCTTCGAGGAAACAAGAGTTTTATGCACATCATGAACTTTAACATGTTCATAAATCAAGAGAATCAACCCCGAATACAGGATAGGATTCTTGGGGTTTTTCCTATGATCTTTAATCCTAGAGTCCATCGACATCAACAAATAGTAGGGAAAGGACACCCATTTCTTGTGCCGAAAATGGTTAAGCAACAGAAAATGGTAATTGTTAATAGCCGTGTACCTTCCTTCCAAGGTAACATACCTCATAATTTCTTCAATGACATCTCACCATAGTGCTTTCAAGGAACTCCTCAGATACCCACCACTCTTCGAGAGCTTCAAGTCATCAACCTCATTCCTTTTGAAGAAAAGAGACATTGCGACCTGCGATTCTTTCTTATCTCTTAGCACCTTCATACCTTGAATATTCAAGCTTGTAATCTTGGATATGAATTCTTCATCCACCACAATTTCCCTACCACCCAAATTTAGGATTCTCTCCTTCCACCCTTCAATAACCAATTCAGTGACCTAGGGATTGTTACCATGTAGTTTCTCCATATAAGGTGTTAAACCACCCTTTTTTTAAAATCCCCCACACCTCCTTTCTCTACTTAGTAGTATCACAGGATTTAGGCTCAACACGATTTCTTTCCCCACCCATGACTCTAGAAAACAGAGACCAAGCACGCAACAAGAAACTTAGGAAAAAACAACAAACACCACCCAGAGCCAAAATATCAATAGAAGACTCTAGAAACTTAGGTGATTAACACCCACAATCCATGCAAAGTCAGCCACAGGACATAAATTCCATAATCAAATTGAACTCTGCACCTTGTGAAAGCCTTCCCTCAAAATAATAACTTTAACATCCTCACTAATTTCATTCAACCACGTGAATAAGGACATGCACACCATAATGAACAAAAGGATCACCATAAGATTAGCCTTCATTAATAATTATAGCCATGGAATCAAAAGGGATAGGATCATTTAAATCCCACACCTTGCTATCTTTAACTCCAAAGTTAGCAAAGAAATCAACTAACATATTTCCCTCTCTCAAAATGTGGGAGATATAAACATTATCAAAGGATTTAATAATTTTAATACAATCCCTGATCAAGGCCTCAATTGTCCAAGACAAGGGAGAGATATTCTTCAAATTATTGATAATGTTCAGTGAGTCACCCTCCAACCATATCTTCCTATACCCTTTTCTTTGAGCCAATTGAAGACCATGATAGGTAGCAGCCACCTCCGCATAGTGGCTTTTCTGGGCTCCCAAAGGGAGCGCCACAGCTGAGACGAGCCTACCATTAGAATTTCTAATCACTCTTCCACATCCAACATGTTTCATATTTCCTTTAGTAGCACCATCAAAGTTGATCTTAACCCAACCATCCGATGGCGCCTTCCAAGCAACATCATCTCTTGAGGATTTCCCTTTTGAGACTAGGAGAGATATATCACAAGGAAACTTCCACTTTTGAGAAATAGAGATATAATAGGAACAAAGATTAATCTTTTGACCATCATGGAAGGAGATCCCAAAAAATATTTTTTTCCTTAATTCTCGTACAAATCTTATAAGCCACAAATAAAGCAAGAAGAGCATAATTCCTAAAAATTTTGTTGTTAAGTTCCAACCACACCCCCAGATCAAATGAGGCAAAGTGAGATACCACAAAATCTATAAGGTCGGATTGGATGAGGGACTAACCCATTGAAATCATAAGTCTTTAATAGAGCCAGGGAACACCCAACTAAGATTCCAGAGTGCTAGCACATGGTTCCAGATCACACCAACATATTTGCACCCAAACAACAAATGACAAGTATTTTTCGCTTCCTCTTCACAAAGAAAGCATCTATTGGGCATAACAAATCCTCTTTTAATCAGATTACCAGTAGTAAGAATTTTATTCTGATAGAAGATCCAAAAGAAAATATTGATCTTAGGAATCAATCTAGAGGACCAAACAAAAGCCCAAAAAGGAGGCAGACCAGTAAAGGATTCATTAAGAAGAAAAGTCGAAGCAACAAAGAAGTTACCCATAGAAGATGGTTTCCAAACAAACCTATCAGGAGAAGGGCTAGCAGGGATGTGAACCATCAAGATAGCCTTATAAATAATTTCCAGACCAGGGTCCATCTCATACAACTTCCTCCAACAACCTCCATCAATATAATCTACCAACCATTCACACACAGAGGTCCATAAAGGGATCAGCCCATGGCTAATCCTTAAGTGGCCCATTACCAATCCAATCACCATCCTAGAATAAAATACTCCTCCCATTCCCCAACTTCCAAAAGAGACCCTTAGCAACTAGCCTTCAAGCCTTCAACATACAATTCCACAACACAAAACCATTCAAAGGATTAAACTCAAGAGAAACAACATCCCTAATCCCATCAGTACCATGTAAGTATTTACTCGAAGTGATTTTCTCCCACTCACTTTTGGCTAACAAGAGATTCCACAACTGTTTTCCCAACAGGGCAATGTTAAACAGTCTAATTTTGTGAATTCCCAGTCCACCAGCCTTTTTCAGCCGACAAACATCATCCCAAGCAACCAAATGGGTTATTTTTTATCTTCAACCCCAGTCCATAAGAAGATTTTTTGAATTCCTTCCAAGATATCCACAAATTTCCTCGGCATGTGAAAGAGACTAAGAGCATAGACCAAAATATTCTAAAAGGTAGATTTAATCAACTGAACTTTACCCGCTTGGCTCAATAAGGCCCCCTTCCACCCAGCCAACTTGGAATTAAATTTTTCAATCAACCCCCTCTGTAAAGAATCAGGAGCCTTAGAGCATAAGGGGAACCCCAAGTAAGAAGTAGGCAGTTCACCAATTTGACACTGCAAAATTCTAGTAATCCTAATATGTCTTTGAATTAAAGTGTTGAAAAAGAAAATAACACTCTTCTGTAAGCTGACCTTCTGCCTAGATGCAAACTCATACATTTGCAAAATCCATTTGATAGCCTTAGCTTCCTTAATAGATGCCTGCCCAAGCAAAAGAGAATCATCCACAAATTGTTGGTGAGAGCACACAAGGTTAGCAAAAGAAGGGGCTAACCCAGACATAAGACTAGAATTAACAAATATTTGGATAAGGCGGCCCAAAGACTCCACCATAATGATAAACATGAAAGGAGAGATAGGATCCCCTTGCCGCAGACCCCTAGAGCAATCAAAGAGAGGAGAAGGAGACCCATTGATGAGCACAAAGAACCTAGGGGTCAAAATAAGTTGATTCACCCGAGCCACCAATTTCTCCCCAAAACCAAAGGAGAGAAGGATCTTAGACAAAAAAATCCAATCCACCCTATCATAAGCTAAGTAAGTCAAGCTCAAGGATGAAACTAGCCTGCTTATTAAAAGAGAGAGAGAGTGAATATTCTCATGAACAGAGAGAATGGAATCCATAATTTTCCTACCGACCACAAAATCGTTCTACTGAGGAGAGATGATGAGAGGAAAAATATTTTGCAACCGCAACGCCAAAACCTTTGAGAAAATCTTATAGATCGAGTTACACAAACTAATAGGAAAAAATTCCTCAAAAGAAGCAGCACCAGGCTTTTTGGGAATCAAAACAATAAAAGAGGAGTTCAATTCCTTTAAAAGGGAACCTGATATGAAAAAATCCTTAGTAGTCGCAACAACATCTTTCACAATAATTTCCCAAAAGGACTAAAAAAAGAACATGGGAAAGCCATAAGGGCCCGAGGCCTCATTACCTTCAAAGGAGAACACAACACATCAAATTTCCTTCGCTGAAGGAATACAAACTAATTGCCTATTGGTTTCAACATCCACCAGCTGGGGAATATCCCTTAGAATATCCTCTTGACTAGCCACATCAAGCTCACCCTCCACTGAAGGCAACTGAGAAAAGTAGGAAGCCTCAACATTCTACAGCTCAACATCCTTTTCCAAAGCTTGGTTGTTATAGTTAATCAAATTGATTCGGTTCAAAGCCTTGTGTTTCAGAGTAGACATATGAAAGAACTTAGTATTTCTGTCACCACTCTTCAACCACATAATCCTCGAACACTACTTCCAAAATTCCTCCTCCTTCACAATAATATTATGCAATTTGGAAAGTAAAACATTTTCCTTCAAAATAAAATCTTGATCATACCTAGACGATTGAATAACTTGTTGAACCGAGTGTAGCTCCTTAGAAACCCCATCTTTCTCTAGAAAAATATGACCAAAGGAAGTACAATTCCATTTTCTAACATTAAGCTTAACATTAGCCAGCTTTTTAAAAACTCTATACATAGCCAACCCATCCACATTGATATTCCACCAATCCTCAACCAAATTTCCCAAATCAGGATTACAAGTCCACATTTTCTCAAACCTAAAAGGAAAGTTCTTCTTACCACCCAGCAAATCCATAGACAAAGCCAAGGGGAAGTGATCTGAACCCAATCTGCTTAGAGCGGAAAGAGAGCAAGAATATTGGACTA
This sequence comes from Sequoia sempervirens, assembly GCA_007258455.2. Taxonomy (NCBI): domain Eukaryota; kingdom Viridiplantae; phylum Streptophyta; class Pinopsida; order Cupressales; family Cupressaceae; genus Sequoia; species Sequoia sempervirens. The sequence goes on along the minus strand of VDFB02049217.1, from coordinate 108,628,815 downwards.
ACCACTCAGGGTTTAAAAGAGCACGGTCCAACTTGACCTAGATAAGGGCATCACCCACATGCCTATTCGACCAAGTAAAGGAAGCCCCTTTCAAATCAAGATCAAGAAGAGTCGAATCATTAATGAACTGCATAAGGTCAAATCTGTTATCATCCGCATTTTCTGACCCACCCAACTTATCAACATCATGCAAAGGAGTATTGAAATCTCTAATAACCAACCAGTTACCAATATTATGACAAACTTTAAAAGAGGCAAGATTCTCCCAAAGCCTTTTTCTGGAACTCTTACAATTAGGAGCATAAATATTAGACAAAGTCTAGGAAAACTTATCATGAAGATGGAAGAAAGAAGTAGCCACATGATTACTATCATTAAACACCTCCACACCTCTAATCACCTGAAGATTCCAAAAATTAACAATCCCACCAGAGGCACCCACTGCCTTAGAGCAATGCATACCACAATCTTTGAAAAGCTTCAATATCAACCTAGAAAATTTATCCACACCCATTTTCGTTTCTTGAATTAAAAAAATATCAGGGTGATGATCTCTTACCAAATTAGCCAAGAGATCATGCTTATGGGGGTGATTCAAACCCCTCATATTCTAGGAAATAATCTTCATGTGAGTTTATGGGAAGTGCTCTTAGAGCACATATCCAGCAGAGTTCTTTGTGTGCCATTAGCGATATCCATCTGACTCTCTTTATCCCTAGCAACATGAGAAAGGGGGTGACCTCTACCACATGGCTCAGACCCACAATCAAATCTCTATCGGTTCCTTGTCACAACTCCTAGCAAAGGAGAATATTTCTTCCTATTGCGGCCACAAACCATAACATAAGGTAGGTTTTCCACATCCTTCGACTCCTCAGACTCCTTAATATTAGGCTTCAACTCTAACCCCTCAATTTTTGACACCACGCTATGAGGAATCCCCCCCAAAGGGAGAACCAGAATCAACAAACATAGAAGAATGACTATGAGGAATCCCCCCTGAGAGGAGAACTAGATTCAACAATCACAGACAAATTATTTTCCTCTAGCACCATTGACCTATCCACATTAGGCATAGGGGAAAAGCATACCTTTTCAACCTGTAACTCCTTATTCGTTCCCCCTAATTTGGTTGACATTCAACCACCTTATTAAACTCATCCAGATTTTTATCCTGACTAACCTCCAAGGGAGGCACACCTTCAGGCTCCACCTCCTGAGCAGGAGGTATAACATAATCCACCTCCTGAACTAGAGGTTTCTCTTTTTCTCTCCATTGTTTAGTCATTTGCTTAGGAACTTTGAGAGGACATTTCTTGGCCCAGTGGCCAAATTTTTTATAGTGGAAGCAGGCAAAGGGATTCAACTCAAATTCAATCATTTGCTCCCACACTTCAAGTTTAGAGTTAATTTTCACCATAGAAGGAAAATCAGCTGATTGCTCCACATTCACACAAAATCTAGCATAAACCAACCGCTTCCTAGAATATGTCATTTTTTCTATCGACAAAAAACAACCAAATTTGTTGGTAATCCCCTTGAACACCTCCTCATCCCAAAAATTTAGCAGGAGCCTAGGTAATCTAACCCAAACTAGAGCAACAAAGATAGAGCACACATTCAAATTAAAGCATGTTTCCCATTTCTTCAAAATTAAGGATGACTTTCCAAGGAACCACGAGCCCCCCCGTCAATGCCAGGACCATATCATCTTCACAGTTAAAGGAAAAAGGGAAGAAACCTTTGGCCATAGTAGCCACATCTATTTGCCCTTTAGGTTTCCAGTGAGTCAAAGTAAACTTGCACACCAACTCATTATGAGGCCAAGGACCAAAAAACTTACCCAGCAGATCCATGTCCATATGATACATTCTTTTGTCAACAATACAATCCAAAACAAAAACAGAGTACTCCTTGGTCTTTTTATTAGCAACAAAAGGCACCAGAGGGGAAGTACTTTTTCCTCTAGGCTTAGCCCCAAATAGATTTGACCATTCGAGAGAGGAGCTCGACAAGAGAGCATTCTTAGTATTACCAAGCCCAAGATCCTCCACATTAGGAGTCCCATCACACCCATCCGAGGATAGGCCATTCCCTAAATTTTTAGAGCCAAGTACCACTTTTTCAAAGCCAGGTACTGTGGAGTGCATCAGGCACACACTCTTCGAAGCCCCTTTTCCATTAGACAAAACATTAGCCACAAAAGGGGACCCACTCAACTTTCCTACAACAAGGCCTCACCTGACATCACTCGCGCATCAACACAATGTCCGCCATTATCACCTGAAGCATCATCCTGATCTCTCGCATTTTTAGAATTTGAAAAAATGCCACCGCCATTTCCACCACTCAAAGAGCTACCTATCATAAACTATTCATGATTTACTAAGAAGTGAATGTTTCTTGCACAATAATTTTTCATAACGTAAAGCAATATGAAAATAGTTTGTTTCTCCCTTAAAAGAGTATTTTGTAAATTACTGATCCTTTTGTGTACTTGACCCCGTTGCTCCAATTGATTAGACACTGGTCGTTCTATAAGAAAATATTGCATAAGATGAAAAAATAGTGTTCTTGGCTCTAGACTTATGAGAAGAACAATACTCAAAATAGAAAATCTCTCCAAGGGTAGTAGAAGTGGAATTAATCTTAATTCCTAACAGATAGCTAGTCCTTCATTTGAAAATCTGCCAAATTTTCAATAAAAGTGATTTCATCTGCCATAGAAAGGAATTAATTTGTGTATAAATGTGTTACTAATTGATTATATTACATGAAAACACAATTAGGATTACCCTCCTAGGTTTCACAGAGCCTGAAGTGAAGGAGTACGGACTTTAAAATCCTATTCTCATTGTGTTGGCCACTAACCTAACAGTTCTTCATCATGGTAGTTGGCTACTTCTTAGAGGATTGTTTGGTTCTACTGGAAAAATCACCAAAAAAAATGGTGACTCTGCTAGGGACGTACTATGAATCTCTAGTTGTAGACTATCAGAGTCAGTAAATTGATGAATCTGAACATCTAGTTCAAATACTGAGGAATTACTAAACCAAGAAATGTTCCTATTGAGAAAGTTTCAAAAGATACATGTGTGACTCTGTTGTGGGAGAAAATCCAGAAGGACATTCATCTTTGAAGGAGCTTCATATTGCTTGAAGTTCATTCCTCTGAAAAGAGGTGGTGACTCTGTTAAAGAACCTGGTGAAGATGTGAAGAATGTTTCATATTTCCAAGCGTTTCTAGTCAAGAAGGATAACCCTTTGCTGCAACAAATCTAGGTATTCTTCAGTTTTTGGTTTTCAAGAAAGACAAATCTATATATCAAAACCATAGTTATAAGTCTTGTAAAAATTTGATTCCCTATTGATTGATTAAGCATTGAAATATTTCTTTATGAAGTTATCTATGCAATGAATTCGTATAGGAGATCTTAAGTGAGTAGAGATAGAATTTTCATTTGTAAAAGCTTGAGATATGGTTAAAAAAAAGTATGAATTTCCCGATGTAATTGCATAATATAAGAAGGCTTATAGAGTTGTAAGTAAAATGTATCATCAACTTATGCATCCCTATGTGGACCCAAATGTAACAATGCATAGTGCTTAGGCCTTGTCATGTAATAAAAGAAGCTTCAACATCAAAAGGTATATGGCCATAAATTTTCATGGCATTTCTGGTTACCCAAATATTATTCCATTTGAAATCAGAAATGAGCTACCAAAGTTTAGTGGTACAAAGAGTGAGTCAACAAGTAAGCATTTGCAAGAATTCAGTAATTTAATGGATGACTATGAGATAGATCATGAGGACGTGAGCATGAGGTTATTTGTTCAGTCCCTAAAGGGAGATTCAAGAGATTGGTTCTCTGATTTACCAGTATGCTCTGTCTATTCTTGGAGTGAGTTCAAAGTAGTGTTCATGGAGTAGTTCAATGAAAGAATCAATGTTGGCTATTTGCTCAATAAATTTATGAACATTGAGAAAGAAGATGATGAGCTAGTCCCAACATTTAACCAAAGATTTTTTAAAACATTAAGCGATATTCTAGATTTTTTGGATCTAAGTGATGCAGTATGTTTGGTTTTTTATTTGGGAGCTTTTGACAAAAAAATGAGCTATCTACTGAGAGATGAAGATCCCAAAACCTTATATCAGGCCTATGGGATAGCCATGAATATTGAAAACAACTTGAAATATGGGATGCAAAGGAATCACTTGGATACACATGTTTACTGCCATAGAATACCTAATATTTATGAATGGTGTAAACCAAACGTCAAAAATGAATGTAAGAAAATTTGCACCCCTAGTGTTTCAGCTTGCACAACATTCTATGATACTGATCTCATAAAGTCCCAAACACATCATTAAGAAACCGTCATGTCTTCAAATTACAATGATAATAATTGTGTTGCTCTGTATGAATCGAGTAGTAAGATATCAAATGAAGAGGAAGATAACAAAGCAAGGTTTTAAGATATATACTTCAAAGAGGAAAATGAAGGGTGTGGCTTTAGTTCTGTTGAAGAGTCCACTACCTATGCTCCTATGGGTGACATAAGACTGAGCATTTAGTCTGAAAATTCTGGACATAGTTGTAATATTGATAAGCCCTCTTGCTGTAATAATGATGATGGCATTAAGTATGATAAATTTTCTGTTGATTGTGATTATCCTCATGAAGAAGAGATAGAGTCATTTGTTGCAGATGAGAAATGTGTTGATAATGTTGTAAGTGCATTAGAAAATGTGTTTGTCTGCTCTTCTAATGATTACAATGATTTTGGATGTTGTAATGACTTGGAGGAATTAGACATCCATGTTGAGAAAACTAAGGCTCTTATGTCAAGAATGAGTGTAATGGAAAATCCATTGTATGATGAGATTCCATCTTCACTAGAGATACGAAATAATGATCCTTATTGGTGCAAATGTAATCCACTCTTTTATGAGGATTTAGATGATACATCTGATATAAGGTCAGAATGTGGTCTTGAGCATACAAAGCAACACATTGATGTGCTCCCTGAGGGCATCGTTTATGAATGTACTACCTTTGATGTAGGTGTTGAAGATAAAGTCAAGTATCAAGGTGTCAGTTACTTGGAGGAGTATGAATGTTTTCAGTTTCTAGTTCAGTGGGAAGGCATTTTGATGAAGCATGACAATGGGATGAATAACGAGAAATGTTATTTTCAATATGAACATAACATATATGTGTCATGTGATGATGAAAATTTCAATTTTATGCCTAACTCTACACTACAGGATGATGAAAGTTACACTGGTAGTTTTATACTCAGAAAGGTTGTGAGAAACGGTGATAACAAAGATTATAATCAGACAAACTCTCACTTGTTAAAAAGAGGCCTAACATTTGTTCTAGTAGGATTGAACTTTCTCTTACTTCAATGGTACAATAAGGACAAATGTGAATGGAAAAACATTAGCTCCTTTAGAAGGTTGGTTTTTGATAGAGGCAGGAACTTATTCAACGTTTTTGTGGCTTAGTGCCACCAATCAGGAGGGTAAAACCTGGTTGAACTAAGGGATGCATAACAAAGTTTGCATCTTTGAAATTTTCATGTTGGTTGGGTGGAGATTGGATCTCCCTTTTTAGGTCTTCTTTGCCTATGTAAATTTCATAAATATGTTGTTTCTTTTGTTTTGTTTTTGTGCTTGGTCTGCTTCACCTAAAATTCTGAGATCTCACCATGCCTACAAGAGGCATGTGTCCCCAGTCAGAGCCACTGATGGAACCCTCAAATTTTTTTTTCTTGTTCCATTTTACAACCCTTATTGTATTTGGATATAGGGTTGTTATCTACAAAAGCTTATAATATTCTATTGTGCCATTAACTCCCTATTACCTGTTGCTAGTTACTTTAATGTATCTTTAGTCATTCATTGTCACCTGGTAACTGACCCTTTCTAGCCTAGGTTTGTACTCTTCTATTTTATAAAATTGGGTAAGGATCTTTGAGCCCTTACACTCTTTTCATTTTATAACTTAGAGGTTTTTGAGTTAATTATTGTCCTAGGGAGTCCCCTTCATAAGAACAAACTAATGAGAATGTGCTTAAAAGCTTCCCACTTATGACTCGATGGCCTTCAATGCTATATCGCTCATCGCTGATTTTTTATTTATTCACAAATTATAATAGCGATAAGAGATGGATTGATGTTTTCCTTTTAATATCGCTCATCACTAATGGCTCTTAAGTTTTCAAAATTATAATAGTGATGAGTGATACTTCTATCTTTATGTTCTTATCGCTCATCGCTAATGGTCATAAAAAAGATAAAATTGGAATGGCGATGAGTGATGTGATTGCTTGATCGCAGATATGTTTTGATTGTAAAATCTCACATCAGCGATATGCGAAGGACATAAAAAGTTGTAAATTTTCTCATCACTAATTTCTTGCAAAATATATGAGGAGAATTAAGGATGAACAAATGTCTTATGTTATAACTTCATCGCTCATCGCTAATTTGTTTTAGAACTTGAGTTCTAAATTGGCGATAAGCGATGGATGTTCTCTAAAGGATTTTTCTTGCTAAAATGATATGATCTTATGAGCGATGTATTTTGTGATGTTTGGTTTATGCAGGTTGTACGTGTCCAAATTTGGTGCCATCACAACATTTCATGTCATAGATAGAAGCATCAGCACAAGGTTTGAATTAGTGATACGTGAAAGGAGGATAAGTGTGACAAACGGTCAGGCTATGGAACCAAGGGCTAAAGATCATCACCAGAATGTTTGCATCACTGATAAGATTTGAGCAAAGACAAAATAGATCAACGACAAGCAATGGTCACTGCATGGAACGAGCTACATGGAAAAATGTTGAAGGTTTAGCATAAACCAAAAAGGAAAGCAGCAAGAAAACTAAGGAACCATTGATAAAAAAATTTAAAGATGAATAACCCAATGGACTGAGAATCGCCACATAAATGCTTTCATCAAAATTTAGGATCAACGATGAAGCAATGAAGTGTATAAAGAAAGTTTCCCTCTAAGAAAAACTTGTCTTGTGTACTTCACCAATATTAATGAAAGCACGGATTAGGTTGGTGATACATGTTGATTGACATATCACAACACTTGAGTTGGCATTGTTGATTTCCATGTATAAAGTTTTAAGTGCTTTAAAAGAAATGACTTAGATTCAATCTTGAGCTGTAAGTTATCAAATTGCATAAGGAGATTTTGAGTCATTAATCTTGCATGCTTCAAATTGCCTATTTAATGCAAAATTACTTAAGTGATTTTCCATGTCATAATTCATTTTGCAATGAATGAGGGTCGAAGGCTGATAAAGAAGTGTGTGGGAATTGAATTCTCCTGAGAAGTGTGTAGATATTTTAGACAAGTAGGTCTGTCATGATGATTCAAGATTCTGAGGGGCTGAGTTTGTTTGAGCCTAAGGGAGGTCTTGAGAATAAAAGTGGAATACATGGAGCTCCTAATACGCCAAAAAGAAGAGTAGGATTAGGGAAATTCAAGGAGTATATTACCAAGGAAAATTACCATCCAAGAGAGCAGATAGTTTCAGAAGAATTAGTCAAACACAGAGAGAAGAGGATGGTGAAGTATGAAAAGAGGGCATGGATGGAGAGTGAGCATTATAAGGCCTATCCAAAGGAATGCAATTCTCTATGTGAGGTTCTTAATAACCCTTCAAACAATGAGGGTAACATTGAATCAGAGGGTGATTATTATCCCCTCTCTCTGGTAATATTGAGGGATCCTGATAAAGAGGTGGTGATAGTTTCTCTAGTCCCACCATGAGTAAAACGTGGGTGAATATCCTTTGAGTTTGATGACTCAGAGTGATGATTGTGCCCTGTTTTTGTTTTTGATGATACCATTCCCTTTCTGTTAGGATTGTCCTATTCAACACTCATGTGATTTCTTGTTTCATGTGCTGAGGTGGAAAGTTTTTGGGCTGGTATGTAGGAGAAGTTCCATACTAGTTAACCTTGATGATGCATATGATGTTTATGGACGATATACAAGTTTGTGTTGGAGCTGCTAATGGAGAATCTTCTTTGGTCAACAAGGATGAGGATTAAACATGGTTACATAAAACTCTATTTTTCAAGGAGCTAGCATGTCTTCATTCAAGGAATGTGGAATACTGTCTTTTACTCTTCCATTTTCCTCAAATGATTGCATCTAACAAACTAAAAATATCTTGAATTCTGGTGCAAATGAAATGAAATGTAAATGTAATTAAGCCTAATGCTTGTTGCTCCCTTATTCTATAGAGGGGATTTCAGGGCTTGTTATGGAGGTCGGATTTTGAAGTCTTAATAGAGTTTTAGGTAAAAGCTAAGCTCAAAAAGTGCACTTAGAATAGAATTCTGAAGTAAGTCAATAGTTTTTCTTGGAGAAGAAGTCATGTATGTAACAATCTTAAATGAGTTTTATAGAAATTATTGATATCGAAATAAATATCAGTCAACAAATTTATACTCTCCTATGTATGTTCATTATGGATTTATGAATGAGAAATACCAACAGTGTTATCATTTGTCTTCAAATAATTCATTTGAATGTATTACTCTATTTTCAACTTTAATTCAAGGAATTAATTAAAATGCTTGGATAGGGTTATAAAATTTGTAAGGAATGGCTTAGGATTAGTAAGAAGTGAATGTTTCTTGCATAGTAAGTTTTCATAACACAAAGAAATATGAAAATATTTTGTTTCTCCCTTAAAAGAGTAATTTGTAAATTATTGATCCTCTTGTGTACTTGACTCCATTGCTCTAATTGATTTGACATTGGTCATTCTATAAGAAAATCTTGTATAAGATGAAAAAATAGTGTTCGGCTCTAGACTTATAAGAGAACAATACTCAAAATAGAAAATATCTCCAAGGGCGTGCAGTGGAATTAATCTTAATTCCTAGCAAATGGAAAATCCTTCATTGAAAATCTGCCAAATTTTCAATGAAATTGATTTTATCTACAATAAAAGGAATTAATCTATGTATAAATGTGTTACTAATTGATTATATTGCATGAAAATGCAATTAGGATTACCCTCCTAGGTTTCACAAATCTTGAAGTGAAAGAGTATGGACTTTAAAATCCTATGCTCATTGTGTTGGCCACTAACCTAATAGTTCTTCATCATGGGAGTTGGCTACTTCTTAGAGGATTGTTTGCTTCTGTTGGAAAAATCACAAATAGGTTCTCTAAGAAACAATCCACCAACAAGATACTTGACTCAAAAATGTCCCTGATTATATGAATTTGATGAGCATGCCTCTTTAATTATAAAAGCACTATCTTTAGAATGACCACTAAATTTCACTATAATCCTTCATATGGAATTTTTAACTAATAGTGTACAAAAACCATCAAATAGCATACCGGTTAAGTGACAAAGATCTAGGAGACTATAAATGAAAATAGGACCACTTTCCATTGCACTATACATTGTTAGAAAGCAATAATTATGTTATCACTATTTGTCAAGACACTATCATCACACCTTGTCATGCACTATCCCCTAGACTATAATAGAGAAAGAAAGAAAGAAGATCATTTTAGTTGGTGAAACAACTGTCATAAGGAAGAGGATAGGAGTTGCCACTACAAGAGCAAGGTAAACCTTCCATAAATGATATGAATAACCATTCCATGTCATAAGAATAATGTCCAATAAATTGTTCATAATTGCACCACTACACCACTATCATCTGAAATCACTTTTTTCATGAAGCATTCTATTATCATTGCTATACTCATGCAAAAAAATCACATTGCAAAAGTACTAAGACTATCATTGACAAGAGACAAAATATGCATATCAAAAACATTTTATCAACAACACTTTACTATGTATTTGTGATATTATTATCTCTTACTCAAGAACCAAGGACTATACTCTTGAACCTGAACATCATCATGAAATTCCATCAAGTACCAACTTCAAATGCAAGATGAGGAAGATCCATATCAATCCACTGTCATTAAAAAAAATCAAAGTCACTGTCATCTAGTAAAGTGCAAAGTCATAGTCAACAAGCAAGGTCACACCTATATTTATTTGTGAAACCACTGCCACTACTAAAACATGAAGAGCATTAGTAGATATCATAAAATTACATTGGAGATATCAATATATTTAAATACCATGGAATGCACACAAACTCAACTACTAGCACTATCACTGTAGTCTTGCAATCATGTAAATCTCTTCCACTAATTTCCAGTGACAAACCTTTACTCTGAATAAACACCAAACACCAACATTGTTTTAATATTCTCAAGGAAACTGAGCACTATACTTGGAACTGTACATGTTATTCCATCAAACCATAATCACAATTAATTTTTACATCACCAAAACACCATGAACCAAATGATGAACAAGTAATGAGAAAAAACACTAGGAAGTAGATGATGATTCATATAAACAAGACTATCATATACAAGGACTATCACCAACAAACAATAAAGAAGAATAGAGAGAATAGAATGCCATTGTTAAGAA
>VDFB02049217.1:108585337-108618193 GCA_007258455.2 Sequoia sempervirens | reverse complement strand
ATCTGAATATAGGCCATGAGCATAATACGCCTAACAGGACAGTTGGGTCGATTCTTATAACAAAATGCCTTGAAATGCATGAACTTTTATTTGATTCTAGGCCAGTCCATGGCATGCTACAAAGAACAGGTATTCTAATAGAATCTCAACGAGGTTATTACAAACTGACGCGGAAGGTTAATGAAGCGAAGACACCTACACATATATCCTAAGTGAGAGAACAAGCTAAAAGTTCACAATCAACCATTAAGAAGATTACCCAAAACAGATTCAGATTCAAATTTTGACGATATAAAGAAGGAAGAGATGTTTACAAAATTGGCAAGTTACTTATTACTTGTCTATCGATTCAGAAATATTTGTTGAAGGTTAAGCAATGAAATGTGCCTCTTAAAATCATACAAGCAAAGAACGCACGTTTGATATCGATAAAACATGATTGTTTTCACATATTGAAGTCGAAATATCATACAGATTCGAACTCACACACATATATATGGAATTGGAGTGAGAGTTGAGTCTTAATCATTTATATCTATTCTCAAGAATACGGTAGTAATTATAAGCCGAGATGATTCTAATAAATTATCATGTTCATGAAATGGCGAAATTGGCTTCATGGATGAAAAGCAGCAGGGTATTTCCAGATTCAAGACTTTTACTTAATGCTAAGGAAGAGAAGAAAAATATAATCTTTTATCGGCCGCCTTAGGGAAAGGGTAGCAATTGCATTTGTTTTGTTAAACCTTCCCCAACTATTAGAGTAGTTAAGAACTTTCGAGTATGTTCTTTCAGGTACACTGTAACTGAATTTTTATCTCCATCAAGAGAGAATATTCTAAGAGATGTGATCCTTTTAAATAGGGACTATATTTTTGTTTGAGGAGATTACGGGCGATGCTAAACTAAACAATCTATTATTAGGCATGCAATGTAAATATTGTGTGCAACATCAGAGTTTCCATTTCAGCGAAGAAACTCTTTGTCAAGATATCATTACAAGTGCCTTGCTTGTGGTAAGCTTGCAGATGTTTCTTTGTGGTTCAAGCATTTCAAAAATAGGGCCAGTATTGCAATATGCACCAAGCCGAATACACAACAAGAAAGAGGGGGACACCCATCATATAACAAGAGAGAATATTTGTTATGTATTAATCTTCTACAATGTCTATGATGAATGCTTTAATGTTAAGGATATGAATATTTGATATGAATGCTTAATGTGATGATATGAATCTTCACATTGATCCATGGTCACAAGTGAGCACCACTGTGTGTGGTGGAGGTGGGGGGTTATGAGGTGGAGTGGATGGAGGTAGAGGTGGAGGGGGTGGATATGGAGGGCGTGGAGGTGGATTATAGATATTATCAATATTGAATTGATCCATGATCTAGATATAAGTGAACTTGCATTAAATTTATAATTTTAAAATGTAAGATACATGATTAAAAATCCTCTTAAACCATTCAATATAAATGACCTAATTGAATTGTAGTGCCCCTCCATTCTCACCATGGATGTGAAGGTAGTCAGCTTTGGAACTCAGAGATGAAGGTAAAATAATAGGGATATATAAAGGTATGTGCTAATTATGTTAAGCATTTGATGTTGTATATTATGAATTTATGGACTATGTGTGAAGGTTAGGATAGGAATTATGGATAGGTTTATCATAATGTGTGTGTCTTTTTATATGTATGTATGTATGCACAACTGTTTTGTGTGTTACAGGTTGCAGGTACTACATCAAATCCACCTGAATTGGTAGGTTTGAGCATGTCTTGAAACCCAATGGATAAGTTGATCAAAGATAACACTTGGTCCCCTACCCTAGCCATCATCCTCGAAGAGGATGAGTACTTTGTTAGGAACCTTGTCAGTTTTGGCAGTTTGTTAGTTTGGTCAGTCAGTGTTGCTTGAAGTTTTTCTTTTTGACCCTAGTTAGTGGTCAAGTAATTGTTTTGGTATTTGGTTTATTTAAATTGAATTGTCTAACAATATGCCTTTGGTTATTTTATGTGTTGAAATAAATTATTAAGTAAAAGGGTACCTTTGACAAATAAATATAAATATATTTATATATAATCATGGTTTATAATAAAGTAAATTAGTAATGTAATATCAAAATAAAATAAAATAAATAAATAATAGTAATATAATAAATTAATGAAAGGGTATAAAGTTGGGTTATACATTTAATTATAAAATGCAAATAATCGGGGTTAAATGATTTACCTGTTTGTGTGAAATTGGGTGTTTATTATTTTACTCGTGAATATTTCATAGTTTCTAGAATTAAGATTTTTAAATGAATAATTTTTAATTTCTTTAACTATTAACTTAATAAATTAAAAAGTAACTGTAATTCATTGGTCAGTTGGTTGGTTTTCCCATACCTTGTTCGGCTTCGAAAACAATTTTATTTGAAAGAAAATTGTCTATGAAATTATTATTCTATAGGGGATTTTGAGGAAGTACCAGAACATCTTGATGATTCTTCTCAATTCTCTTCATGCTATCTTTGTATTAGGATTCTGCTCTACGTATAGAAATTATTCATGGAAGATCCCAAGAAAGACAAGATTGGAATTTAGAGTATTCATCTACCAGTTACAAGATATTGGAGTATCGATGTTTGGGGGAGGAAACAATTGGAAAAGGGGGAAAATACAATTCTGTAATGTGGGAATTTGAGGAAGAAGCCTAGGCACACTTAGAATAAAGGTCATCGTGACTGCAATTGGAAGGGATACACCATATACTCATCAATAGAGTCAAGTTCAGGTTAGTTTTGCATTGGGTTTCATTCTTTTCAGCAATAGTGTTTATGGCATTATCATGGTGTAGATCTTAGCCAGCCAATATTTGTTTATCTATTTGTGCGATTCCTTTTTTGAAATATCGATACACTGATTTAGAGTTTTCTCTTTCCTCTAATTGAGAGGATGCCTTTCTCTTGGATCTTTCTTATCTTCCTCCAATCTGAAAGTCCATCGATTAAACCAACCCTTGTAAGATAATGGTTGATACAATTGCCTTTGTTATATTCAGACTCATTTTATGTTCATTTCAAAGGTATTAGTTATAATGCTTGCATAGTCATAATATTAAAAGGCATTAAATGTAAAAGAAAGAAAAATATTGAAACACTTCTTATCTTTTGTCGAATAGTGTAGTCATGTTTCAGGAAATTGTAATGGAGGCAATAATTTTGTAAGGGCTTGTATGATTCTTTAATAACACCCTTTGGGTTAAATATATCCTGATAGCCAACACGGGCATGAAGGTCAACCATGCACACCTAATGATCAACTAGATATGTAATGCAATAAGGGTTACTGTGGTGTGAGGTAAGCATGACCCTCATCCACTAAACCTACGTGACTACATGCACCTTGAACCCAAGAAAAGCTTACAATACTAGGATGTGATTTAGAGCACTTCATAAATTCAAAAGATTTGAGAGTTTCCTTGCAAAATCGATTTTGTGCATTTTTTGCAATCATCACATTTCATGATATAACATCTATACCTACAGTTTACATTTGCTTGAAATTTTTTGAAGCCTTTTCAACTAATCCACATTATGCACATCCTTCCCTCATATCATTCCATGAGATGAGATCTCTTTGAGGTTGAAACATTGATTTTTGGCACCTACTTGCTTTCAATCACTCCTAGGGTTTTTCACCTAGAAGGAGAAAGGTGGGCAAAAAATGCTTATGTTCTCATTAGAAGAAATAGAAAAAGGGGTGTGAAGTGTGTGTGTGGATGTATTTAAATACTAAAAAAATAATGAAAATACAGACTAAGGAAAGTAATTCTAATCTAATGTAATAGTGGTGGAAAACACAATGTGTATTCAAACTATTTGGCTAGAAATGTAAACAAATTGTAATAGAAAGTAACCCAATTGGAGATATGTACCTGGAAGTTGGAAGAGGGTGGAATGAGGCTTTTAACACTTGAAGAAGACACTAGAAATTCTCACTGGGATTGATTCACCATTCTGGGCGAATGAGTCTTGTTTTTGCCAAAAAGTGTCGAAACCAGTTTTGGGGAATTGGGTATCCAAATCTATAGAAATCACTATTCAAGCCTAGAAATGGGACTAATTTTCTATCAATGGTGAATGAGTCCTCTTCTAGAAAATAGAGAATTCTGGATAGGATTCTATGGCTTATGATCTGCACTTTTGTTTCTAAAGATTCCCCAAATCTGAATATGTAAAACTCAACCTGTAGACTCTCTCCAATCTTGAAATAGGGCTTGAGACACCTTGAATGACTTTGATGGGATATGTACACCTTTTCTCACCTTTCCATTTGATAAATATGAATACACAAACACATGTAAAGGGGAAAAAGTGTTGAGGGTTAGGATATAGGGGTTTTCCTTGGTCAAACCCCACTTTGGTAATCAAACCATTGAAATAGAAATAGAAATGAAATGGAAAGAGGATGATGAATACACAACATGCAAATGTAAATACTCACCAAACCCTTGTCATAGAAATTTGAATATATGTCAATCAATGCTCTGAGATGTCTGATTTATGCTTGACTTGATGATGTAAATGCTTGAATGCTTGAGTGAATTTGATGAATGGGTGGATGCATGAGAGAATGTGGGTTAAAATGAGGTGAAAATAACTTATTTATACAATCTTGTGCCTTAGTTACTCATTCATACCTCATAACAGGCCGACATCAAGTGATTTTGAATAAAAACCCGAAATAAAATTTTAAATTTTTTGAATTTGGAGCCAAGGGGGACTCATTCACCACCCATGGCGAATGGGTCCCACCTAGGACCTGAAAATGGGTGTCAGGAATTATGATGTATTTAATGTTGTTTATCGGGCTTACATTAAAAAATGCACTTAATTAAGGCATATGAGGGCATAAAGGGACCAAAGAAAGCATAAGAAAGGGATAAATAGTGAAGTTATGCCTAGAAAAGCGTGAAAGCTTGTTACAAGACTTTACAACACTTCAAAATAGGACTTGTTTAGTGATGAAAAGGTGATTTTTAGGTGAATTGCAATGAATAGATTCTAGAAGAGTGTAGAAATGTATTACAACAGTTCACAACACCTTCACAAGATGTCATTATTTGAATTTTAGTACCTAAATATGCATGTTCAATCCATGTTACAACATAAAATCAAAGAAAAATAGACCAAACACCATGGAAAAAGACCTAAAAGGCCATGAAAATGACAAGGGGCCATTTTTCTATGACACATTTAGCCCCCACTTTAGTGAGAGGATGAACTTTATTCAAACTCACACTAAAGTAGCCATGAACATCGAGAGGAGGATTCAAATTCACTTACGTTAGCAAGATGGAATGACAACGATCAAGAGGGATGATCAAGCCTCCGAGATGAAGATATCATGGAAAACTAAGCATAAGAGCAAAGGAACACACAAGTGTTGAAATGAATCAGATGAAGCTAAGGAACACACAAGTGTTGAAATGAGTCAGATGAAGCTTCAATCGCCAATCCAACTAGTTGTGGATTAGATCTAGGCTGATTGTTTGAAAGAGAGAATGTGTACTCACTTTGGGGTGAAAAAACACATAACGGTACATTGGGTGAGAAGGCCCAAATGTACTCACTCTGGGGCCACAAAACTTTTGGCTATCCGCGGGGTGAGAAAGCCCAAAAAGGTAAGATACATACACTAGTTGGTATGCACTCACAAACACAAAGGTGGATATGGGGAAAATTCATGTCGCTAAGTGGGCTTCCCGCTCAACCATATTAAAGTTATGCCTCCTGATAACTTTAACAAGGCACCACAAAGAAAAATGTCATGAATAAAAAGAAGGTACCATAGTCATGCAAGTTGCATTATGCAAGGTGGCAAAAGGTGCAAAAATGAAAAAATGTAAGTGTAAAGGTGTAAAAGATGTTCAAAGGAGTCTTGTTAAGTTCATGCAAGGTCAATTGCTTAGGGAACATTGTGTCTAATGTCTGCAAGAGAGGACCAATCAAAGAATAGTATATTCACAACTTAGGGGATGCAGTGCATCGCATCAGGCCACCAAGAAGAATGTAATATGTTGAGATAAATCACAATTATGAAGGACATCACACCCAATGTCATCCACAAAGTGATGAACGCATCACATAAATGACAAGGCTACAC
The DNA here is from genome assembly GCA_007258455.2 of Sequoia sempervirens. Taxonomy (NCBI): domain Eukaryota; kingdom Viridiplantae; phylum Streptophyta; class Pinopsida; order Cupressales; family Cupressaceae; genus Sequoia; species Sequoia sempervirens. The sequence continues at coordinate 108,612,034 of VDFB02049217.1, read as the reverse complement.
TAGGAACCAAGAATGAAAATGAATTAATGGTAATGTATGCCCCCCACTTTAAATGAATTGCTACACATTATTCTATGAGAAATTACTTTAAACTAGTGAAGGAAAGAAAAAGAAAAAAGAAAACAAGATATGAGAGCCAACTTGGAAAGCCCTATGCCAAGTCATATGTTTCGAAGTTAGGCTGTGTCATGAAGATTGAAGTATGTCACATGCGATTCAATCTTAAGACATGTCGTTCACATCTCAAGCTTGCTCTTATATGTTCATGAAAAGTTAATGAGTAGTCGAGAGAGACAACGACAAGTGACATATAGGGGATAAGGATTTCTAACCCTTTGCCCCCACTTAGTGCAGGACAAGGGTGAGCCTAAAGTGGATGATGGTATGTTGCGCCTTGCATGTAATAGCTAGAATGCTATGATCCTAGAACTATTACATGGCAAGGAGCAACAACTAATGTTATTTATGTATTGATTTAGGATGTAACAAGGTTAACGGTTTCTTGGAAAAATGGTTGGTGATAGTATGGATGTTGAGTGAAGGTTTGTTGGATGGGTTGATGGCTATGAAAGGAAAATCACGAAGACTATGATTTGGAAGAATGAGGTTAGGTACAGTGTGAGCTTGCATAGGGTGATGATTAAGGGTTGAATTTGTTTGGTTGTCGGCTGTCACTAGGATATCATTCTTATGTGCGATAATATTGACCCTAGGAGGAGAGCTAATATGTTCATCACATGTCATAATTGAATTTGGAAAGATAGCTTCATCACTCAGAGGAGAGGAATCAAGAGAAGGATAACTAGGAGTTTCATGGTTACCAATGATGGGATCAAGGAAGGGAGAAATAAGTTGTTCATGAGTTTCACTACCAATATCTTTTAACACTAAACTATCTTCTTCATGTGTAGAGAAGATAGTAGGAGAAGAAAAGGGTGTATTGTCATGATTATCTAAATCAACATGTCCTAGAATGTCTTCTTGAATGGGGGAAGTAGGATTTTCATAGTTCTCAATCATATCTTCCACACAAATGTGTTTTTCATGATCGTTCAGGATTGTATCTGTATCCACTAAAGGATTGTCACAAGTAGAGGAGGTAGTGGGAGATGAAAGGGGACTGGGTAAGGTAGTGGAAATGATTTCAAATTTGTGTGTCATAATGTTGTTGCAAGGGGGAGGAGAAGGAAGACAAGAAAGTCTTTCATGATCTTCAATGATTGTGTCTTCTTTCATCAAGATATCTTCATCACCAATGGGAGAGATATCAGGAGAAAAACAATTATGATTATCATGATTATCGATGCATGCATCCTTTTGGGGTAAAGCTTTAGTGGATGATTTAGAAGAGATAAATTCATCTAGGGCTTCATCTAACATGTCTAAATCATCACTACTAAAAGGTTTGTGGGATAAATTGGCATTATTTGGTTTAGGTTTGTCGTCACAAGCCTTAGTGGATGGACTTGGGGAGTTGTAGGGTTTCGTCTAACCTATCCAAGTAATCACTACTAAGAGGTTTGGATGATATGGTTTTTTGAAGTTGAATCAATTTTTGAATTGGATCATTTGATGTGGTTTGCTTTTTTTTTCAGTTACTAATGAATCTAATCTAAATGAACTAGGAACTAATGTTGAAAATGAAAATTGCATAAGTCTAAGTGCCATGAATGTAAACAATGCTAATGTCTAATGATTTAAATGAAAGAGAATCTATGCAAACTTAAAATGCAATTGAAAGACATGGGATGAAATGTAACTTTTTATATTTCAAACAAAGTATTAATTGACTAATGACACTATACAATAATTTGAAAATGAAATGTTGCAAATGCACAATTTGAATTTGAACAATGCATGAAAAGAGATAATTTATGCTAAATATCATGAAATTCATGCTACAAAAACTCAACTAACTGAGATAGGTAGGTTAAGTCACCAAACATATTCTTAAAATTAGAGTTTTCAATTCTAAAAAATGCAGTTTCAGGGGTCAAAAGGAATTGATTCACTTGTGGTATGAATTATCCTAGTATGGATTTTTTTTCAGAATTTTCAAATTTTTGAGGGATTTTATGGTTTCAATGCTATGATGTAGACCTAACTGAAAATGCAAAATTTTCAGAACTTTTCAATGATTAAAGATGCAAAATGTAACCTATTATGCTTTACCTATGTAAAAATGAAACCCTAGAATGCAAGCTAACTAATGCAAAATTCAATGCAACTCTAGGATGATTAATGGACTCTAAAATTAGAAAAGAGGGGATTCAAAAATAGGTTCACCAAAATGAAACATTGATTTTTGGCACCTACTTGCTTTCTATCACCTTGTAGGGTTTTTCACCTAGAAGGAGAAAGGTGGGCCAAAAATGCTTTTGTTCTCATTAGAAGAAATGGAAAGAGGGGTGTGAAGTGTGCATGTTAATGTATTCAAATGCTGAAAACCCAATGAAAATGCAGACTAAGGAATGTAATTCTAATTCAATGTAAAAGTGTTAGAAACAATGTGTATTCAAACTATTTGACTAGGAATGTAAACAAACTGTAACAAAAAGCAACCCAATTGGAGATGTGTACCTGGAAGTTGGAAGAGCATGGAATGATGCTCTAAACACTTGCAAAAGACACCATAAATGCTCACTGGGACTGATTCACCATTATGGACGAATGAGTCCTATTTTTGCTAGAAAGTGTTAGAACCAATTTTGGGGAATTGGGTATCCAAATCTACAAAAATCATTGTTTAAGCCTAGAAATGGGACTAATTTTACATCAATGGTGAATGAGTCCTCTTCTGGAAAATAGAGAATTCGATAGATTTTAGAAGCTATGATCTCGCACTTAGTCAAGATTCCAGATTTGAATATGCAAACTCAAATCAGACTTTCCAAGCTTGAAATAGGGCTTGAGACACCTTGAATGACTTTTATGGGATATGGACACCTTTTCTCACCTTTCCATTTGATAAAATCTGCATACAAACACACATGCAAAGGGGAAAAAGTGTTGAGGGTTAGGATATAGGGGTTTTCCTTGGTCAAACCCCACTTTGGTAATCAAACCCTTAAAATAGAAATATAAATGAAATGAAAAGAGAATAATGAATACACAACATGAAAATGTAAATACTCACCAAACCCTTGTTGGATAAGTCTAAAGATATGTCAATGGTTGCTCCAAGATATTTGATTTATGCTTGACTTGATGATTTAAATGCTTGAATGCTTGAGAGAATTTGATGAATGGATGAATGCATGAGAGGTCAAGTTAAATGACAGAAAATCACTTATTTATACAATCTTTGTGGGTGATCCCACAATAGTGGTTTACAATTTTGTAACAAACTGACATTGAAATTATTTTTGAAAACTAAATCTTCACATTCTGGCACCTATAGTAGCTAAACTGTGAGGAATTTGAAGATGGTGCAAACTAGAGTCTCATCAAATTTTGTCTGTAGATTCTAAAAATATTTTTTTCAAAATTTTTGGAATCAAATTGCACTTCTTTTTCCATCTCCCATGAAAATAGATTTTTTTCAGAAAACAACATTTTTAAAAAGTGACGCACACCGTATAACGCATAACTTTTTTACCATGAAGGATAAAATTATAATTCTTTCAAATTTAGATTTGTGACTCTGATATCTAGTGCTTCCACTTGGTTAGATAGTTTTTATTGAATATTTTTTCTTTTTAATCATAAGTTTCAAAGTCAAACCAATTACAATTCAGACATAGCGCGATAGTATACTATAACTTTTTTTTTTGTATATCAAAATTCAATTTTTTTTTTCTATTGGACCAAGGACTTTCAACATTCGGTGCACCCATATTTTTTCAATTTTTTTGATAACCGCTATTTTTCCACATGTGCGTAACAAAGACCCTTCATTTTGATGAAAACCCATGTTTAACACAAACTAAAAACAAATACATAATAAACCAAAACATATTAAAATTATATTTTTGGATAGCTCTGCTCTTGAGGACTATCACCTAATTTAGTTGGGTTTGTGAATATTCCTCCATTTTCATCCTTAAACCAAGCCCTAAGTGCCAAAATTCAAGTTTTTTCAGGTCCTGTGGGGGATGAGAATAAGGTTCGAGGGTTTGTTCAAACCAGGTTCATTCAAATTTAGTGTTCATCTCAACTCTCTATAAGGGGTTTGATGGTTTTTGGCAGAAAATTGTTAAGAGGGTTCGGCTGAACCTAGGTTCTATCGAACCCCTAATTGGTTTAGTCGAACCAATAGGTTTGTACGAACCTCTAAAATTAAGTTTTTTGCCATGCATTCATTTTTGTGAGTTTTCCTTCCTCACTTTAATTGTAAACCACTATTATGGCTTCACCCTTGTGCAGGCATTAGTTACTCATTCACACCTCACTGCCCACATCAAGTGATTTTGAATAAAAACCTGAAATGAAATTTTAAATTTTTTGAATTTGGAGCCAAGGGGGACTCATTCGCCTCCCATGGTGAATGGGTCCCACCTAGGACCTAAAAATGGTTGTCAAGAATTAAGTTGTATTTAATGTTGTTTATCGGGCTTACATTAAAAAATGCACTTAATTAAGGCATATGAGGGCATAAAGGGACCAAAGAAAGCATAAGAAAGGGATAAATAGTGAAGTTATGCCTAGAAAAGCGTGAAAGCTTGTTACAAGACTTTACAACACTTCAAAATAGGACTTGTTTAGTGATGAAAAGGTGATTTTTAGGTAAATTGAAATGAATAGAGTCTAGAAGAGAGTATAAATGTCTTACAACACTTCACAACACCTTCACAAGATGTCATTATTTGAATTTTAGTACCTAAATATGCATGTTCAATCCATGTTAAAACATAAAATCAAAGAAAAATAGACCAAACACCATAAAACAAGACCTAAAAGGCCATGAAAATGACAAGGGGCCATTTTTCTATGGCACAGAGGTCTTCTGTCAGACAGTTCTATACCTGTGACTAATATCCATTTCTTGGTGAGTATTGAATTTAATCATTTTGATAGTGTGTTTCTAACTTTCATCCTATAGGTATCCTATAGTTGATCAAACATCTTGTTGTTTTACTTAATAGAAGGTATCACATGTTTGTTGAACTTTGCATATCCCCTACCTGATTCTGAAAATTGAGTTCATGTTTCTTAAAAAAATATATTTGTGAATTTGAAATAAATGAACAAGTGTAAAATGTTATACACAATATGTAGATTCCACGCACAGTTGATATTAGAACAAAAATTCAGTTTAGTATCAACTATCAAATGATTTTGACCTGCCTAGGTACATGCGAAACAATGAAAATCAATATACTGGAAATAGTACATATTTAGAGAGAAACCTCTTGTATAGCTTAATTGAGTGACTATTTTTTTAAAAGCAAACACCGAATTATTTTGTACCTCTTGTATAGCACACTTTTCTTAACAAATCCAATTTTTTTGTACTAGCCTTTTCTAACTGAATTCTTCCTTATAACATTATTAGATTTCAAGAATCAAATGACCGTCAGAATGTCTCCCTCCATTTTTTGATTATTAAAATCATCAACAATTACATGTTTCATTTTTATCATTGTTGTTTAAGCTAACGATTTCTGATTACAGAAAGCTTCTTTAAGCTAGTTGTAGGAATAATAACATTGAAATAGGTAAAAAAATTGTGTAAATTATGTTTGTTCCTTGTCCTATAGTTGTAAACTTGTAGTTAGTCCTTTACTTATGGATCCGAGTTTTGAAAGTATAATAAAGTAGAAGCCCAATCCTGGTTTAGACTACTGTTCATCTCTGAAGATAATTTGGTCTGATTATAGTGGGCTCCATTAACTAGATGGAAAATTGATGTATAATTTAATTAATTGGAACATTGTGACTATAGTTATTTTAAATATAAATTATATAGGATAAATTGCAATGTGTAAGATTATTCTAATCAACCAATTAGATTTAGGACATTTTAATGCCACTGCTCACAACATCGGTGAGCAATTTTTATTTGAATTTAATTTACCTTGTTGAGAGTTTGGAATACTTTATTGGGAATCATCTCTAGGTTATCATAAAAGACTTGAAATAATAGTTACTAGTATCATTTTCATCCAAAGGTAAGATTCGTTAGGTTTACTATTGATAATTTAGTTACTATTTTTGTAATAAATGGTTAAGTTCATTTAAGCATTAAGAATATTATAAAGATAGTCAAAGAGAGATTGGGAGTTTTCTTAAAGATGAGAATGAAGTAGACTCAAAATGTAGTAGAATGAATCCAATTAGTTGTAAGACTTATCATGAGTAAAATTACTTCTTGTTTGATCAAGACTTTAATCCATAGTTCACAAATCATATGATTGTGTTCGTTCAATAATCCTTTATGTGAAAGATATTATCTATTTATGTATTATATTATATTATAATATGGTTCTAGTAAAAGAATGTGATTGTGAAGAAATAAGAAGGTTATTGAATAAAGTATTTTAATCGGATAACTATTGTTAAAATAAGTATTTAATTGACTAATAGGTAAAATAATTATATATTTAATTAAGTGAATTGATTTGTTTCATACATAGATGATTGGAAGATTTTGAGATTAGATAAATGATTCAGATTAAATGATATAGGATTTAGACTACTCTTAGTTATCTAGTTAGTAAAAGGATGTTAGTTAATTTTGTAATTATCTAATAGAATTTGCTATGTGGAATAATTCATTGTGACATGGTCATTATAGTATTATATGAAAGTTGAAATTTTAATAGTAGGGTTTTGAATTATCTAGCTCGGTAGAGATGATTGTTTCATTGATGATAGAGTTACCTTTAAATATAGTTATTTGTAGTAAATAATCTCTTAATTGAACTCAGTGGATATGTTAAAGTGAACGATAAGAAAGTTGACATAATGCTTTAATTACATGAATTCCTTCATGGTTATAATGTGATGATTAAATGTTTGTATTAGACAATGTGTCTTGCTTAAGTGTTTGTGAATTCATTTAAGGTGGATGTTGAATCTGTGTAAGTTTAGTCAAGTTTTTGTGCCATTGGGAAGTGTGTTTAGCATGTTGGTTTCCAGAGGCCTAGGAGGGTGTATATTTGTATGTATGGTCCTTATGATGGTTTAACCTTGGAAGTGGTTTGGCTATATTGCTAGTCTTATGTATGGTGTGAAATGTAAATCTTAAGGGTGTTGCCCTCCAGTCTATGTATGGATTCATGATATTTTGTGATAATATTTTGTTGAAGGGTAGGAATATGTGTATTGTGGGACATGCAAACCCTAAGTTTTGTACTACCTATTCATGATGATTGAATTGTGACTATGGTTTGGGACATGGGTTCATGTTGTCTTGACTGGTATTCATGTGATTATGATAAGTGTGCAAGATGGTCAATGCATTGCTCCATGGTTGGATTCATGTGATTTTGATAAGTGTGCAAGATGGTTAATGCCTTGCTTGATGTGTATGGTTTACTAGTTGCAAGTAGGGGGAGTGGCTCTCAATGGAGGCTAGAACCCAAAGTGGTGTCCAGGACAACCCATTGGAGGGTTTCTTAATCCAGTGATAACATTAATAATTAATTAGGGGGATGAGTAGAATTCACATTAAACAAGATAATGATATGCCTCACTCATGGATCAAGTTCTTTTTTAGGCTTGAGATGAGATGGGAAGGCATGGAATGGCAAGATGAACTTCCTTGTCCTCACGAAAGGTGCGTTGATTCCGCATGAGTTTGTATGGGGGCCAGGGATCGGGAGAGGCTGCCAGGATAACCTAGGATGGGGGTTGAGGCCTAGGAAGATCTACTAGGAGAACCCATATCAAGCTATGTGATGACACTCCTCCCTATTGCAGCCTAGCATTCCCTAGTTGTATTTTCTCCTTCTATTGTGTGATTTTCTCTAGAAGTGAAGTAAGTGTTGTAAGTGATGTTGGAGTTGTTAGCAGTGTTGTGTTGGCGTATATGTATAACCCTTGTTTATGTTAACCTATTGTTTCTTGATCTTTTGTTGGATTTGGGACCTTGTGTTATCTCCTAGCATGGGGGTGGACCTCAGGGTTCCAAATCAACAGGAAGTTGGTTCTTTTTCCTCCATTGGGTATTCTTGCCGCATGTTCGTGTGTGTGGAGATTGATCATTGCACTGTGGACTCCAGTTCTTGTTCTTGTTTGAGAAGATATCCTTTCATATATTTGTATTGGATTGTATATATCAATTGTATATATTATTGCAATCTGATGTAATCTCCCCACATGTACTAGGGGAAGAATTGTTGTAATTATTGTAACGATGTAATAATCATTGATGAATCATTCTATAAAGCAATGCATATTGCATATGTTAGTTAATTAGAATTGATCTTTAATGTTTGATTATCAGTTGTCACATTGTGAAAGTGAGTAATATAGAATCATTTAATTCAGTGATTTAAAATGAACCCAACATGTTATATCGATCATGTATCTTTTATATTGATGAAATGTTAGTTTGTGAGTAGTGCAATTGAGGAACCTAAGAGGACCTAGGACTAGATTATTATGTCATGATTTTTGTTTGAAAAAAATAAAAAATTGTTCCATTAATTTGTCATAGTTAGTGTTGTCCTCTGGGATTCCTTGGTGGGGGCATTACATGAATACAAATGAAAAATGTGTAAGGCTCATTTATGTCTAAGGCATGTTACAAAAGAAAAAAAATGTTAATGGGATTTTAAATCTCAATAAAAGTTACATTAAATTAGGAGAAATTATATTTATGGCTTAAGGGGATGTATGAATTAAGGTCCTAGGAAAAAATGATGGCTTAAGGGAACAAAATTTGGTGAATTTTCCCAAGGAAACCAAATTTCATTAAGGTCCTAGGAAAAAATGATGGCTTTAGGGTTTAGGGTTTAGGGTAATAGGATGGATTAAGGTGATCTATGAAGTAAGGTCCTAGGAAAAAGCATTTGATGGCTTAAGGGGATAAAATTTGTTGAAGTTAAAGATAGTGCTTCTAGCTTTAACTATTTTATTTACATCAATGTCAACCTAAATACACGATAAATCATGAAGCATTATCTTTCTCAGCTCTATGTGTTTACTATAAGTTAATATTTTAAAGGGTTATCAAAAGGTTACAATGTTCTATTAAATTCTTATTGGTTGAGATACTCACGATATAACTACAATGTTAGTTGCATTTTGAAACATAAAGGCTTCCAAAATGAGTTCCTTCCAAATAATGGACTTGCTAGAATATGAAAATGTTGAAGCTTGGGTGGCCCAAGTTGGATAATGGACTTGCAAGTTAGTGAAAAGGTAGTGTTCATGACCGATTGTAAAATATGCATAAATCCTTTGAATTATACCTGTACTGTGCAATGACATTGAATCATTTAGCAAACCATTTTTTTTTCATAGATCAACATTTTCTTGTGGAACACTTGATTGAGATAACTCTTGTTTTGACTGACCACCCTCTCATGAAATATCATTCATATTATAATCATGCATGATTTTATCATGAGAATCCTTCATCCTCCCCTTCCATGAGAAGCTTCTCTTGAAATGTTTGAGGCCTTAACACCCCTAACAAGAGGAAAGTGGGAAGGCTCTATTCTATTGTTTAATCACTAAATATTGAATGTATATTATTGGTAAATTTGGTTTCCTTGGGCAACTTCACCAAATTTTGAGAACTTCTTTGATCCCATTAAGACATGTCATATTAGGACCCCTTAAGACATCGGTTTAGGGTTTAGGGTAATAGGAAGGGTTAAGGGGGTCAATGTTTTTGATTTATCACATATGCAAGAACATTAGTTTATGAATGTTTTTGAATTTATGAATAGATTGTATATTTCCGTAGATAACTTGTATGATCAAGGAATTAAGCACACAACTATAAACTAGCCCACTTTTGACAATTTAGGATAGCCTATATGGTCTACCCTTGAATATATAGAAATTCACATATTTAGAGAAAATCAAAATGTGTCTTGACAAGTTGTTGGAGGTAGATATTAAAATGGTTATTGAATCCTCTATTAGTATTGGTAATTTCTATTCCTTCCCTAATCATCTTTGATGTCTATGAATAAAATGAGTGGAAAGATAACCTATGACCATAGTTGGATTGATTTTCTATAGATCAAGGCAATCATCTATATTAAATTTGAGGGTTGTTAAGCATGAGCGTAGGGAAAAATGATTCATTGATCCTAAACTAGTTACATTATTCTTGGGAACAAGGTCACAAAAACCCTTGAGAGGTGAGAAATGTAGGTGTAGGGTTTACAAGGGTGATACAAGGCACCACTTAAAATTTTAAGAGTATCTGTAATGAAATCACCTATTGAAGGAGAAAGGTATTTCTTTATGGGGGAGAAAGTGATTGAATTAACCTCACCATAATCATATGAAGAGGTGCAACACAATTCATTTCAAATGTATTAAATCTTTTATTTAGATATATATTATATTTATTACACACACATGGACATATAAATTATAACTTTTATTTAAAATCTTTTTCTTTTCTCTACATTTTTTAATTTAGTTTTTACTTTTATATCTATTTAAGATAACACTTGGATGAAATCAATCTAGCCTAAGATAAACCAATCCTCTATCTCCCTTCTCCCAAAGGGTTTCTTTCTCATTAGTTTTCTTTTAGCTTCGACTCATGAATTTATTTAGAATAATGGACCCTAGTTTCATGGTAGATATGGATTAATTTTAAGTCATTGTAAACCATTCTTAAATTTTTGATTAAATATAGATCACTAATGTCACCATTTGGATTTGGTTTTGAAACGTTCCTTGCATATGCCAATAGACAAAATGGTTCAATTGCTGGCTAAGAAGGTGGGAGGCTTTTGTATGAATTCAAATTTTATCTTCAACAAGGAATATTGATTGGTTTGGCTCCAAAATAATTGGTTTGATTAAATTTTAGGTGAACCTTGTGAGTTTTTTAAACCCAAATCATAAACTTGAGGTTCAAGGATTACTTTGGTAGAAAACAATATGTATGTTAATATGTTAGAGACTAGGTGTTTGTTAATATGCAAATGAAATATAATTTCCATAAATTGAAATATTCAAGCATACAGATTTAAAACATATTGACAATGCAAATGAATTTTTTCAATTTTGAAATGTTCAAGCAATCATATTTAAAACATAAAGCAATGCAAACAAATTTTTTCCATTTTCAAATATTCAAGCAATTATATTTAAAACATGTAAGCAATGCTTAAATTACACCTTGAAAATTTCTTGGTTTGAATTGCAATTTTTTTGTTTGATTTGAATTTAGGGTTTAAAAGGTAAGTTTTTTGGTTTTGAAAGGTAATTTTTTTTTGTTTGATTACAATTTAAGGTTGATTTTTTTGTTTTATTTCAACATGTGAGGGTTTTACTTCATGTTTTATTTTTTATTTCTACAAATGAGGGTTTCTTTTATTGTAAGTAAATAGAAATGCAAAAAACTCAATACAAATTCAAAAAATACAAACAAAAACCTAAATATATATCTAAAAACCAAAAAAATGTGAAAAATGCAAAAAAAATGGGGTCAATTGCTTACCTGGAGGTTGTTGTTGGCATGCTTGAATTGGGATTCCATATGTGTAGAGTGAAAATGATTCTTCATTTCATTTTTTAAAAATAAATACCAATACCAAATGAAATCCCATTTTTTACAAATCAGGATCCTGTATTGTAAAAAGTTGGGATCTTGTTTCTCAAAGGCCGTCTTGGGACACCAATACTAAATGGGGTCTCATTTATATTTTCGGCTTGAGACCTTGAATCTAAACGGGATCCTGTTTATTAAAAATCGGGGTCTCGTTTTGTTGAACCTGATTTTGGGATTTTGGCTAAGGCCAAAAATTCATAGTTTTGTGGACTCAACTTCGTGCATCTACCCCCTTGCTAGGTTTAGATGGACCATCCCCCTAGTGTATTATGAAGGCCACATGCCTCAGCGAGGGTTTGTGAACAATGCCCTAAAATCAACATTTTATATATATTGTTTACAACTATGGATAGTTTTTCATAAGGTCAAATATTTGATGGTAAATATTATGTTTCCTTTGCTTGCCCTAAAAGGAAAACTATTTTATGAGGGAATTGTATTACAACTTTGGATATTATACTATTGTATTATGTGAGATTCCAATAGTTGTTGATTTGCTTCTAGATCTCTAGTTGGTGATACTCTTGTGGGAAGCTTGCTTTGCAAGTATATTGTAATATTTTTATTTCAAAATAATATATTGGGTGAGTTTTTTCACCCAAAAGGGTTTTCTTTGTGTAAATCACTTTGTCGAGGTATACATGATATTTATGTTTGGTTTTTATAATTTTTGTAAGGATTTTATTTTTTTGCATAACCCTCCTCTCAATATTAGTGTAGGAAGTTGTTCTACTACCTTAGCTTCCTTACAACAAGAAGGTGGATCCACATATTTATTCTCTATATTAATTTTAGTCTTTGTTGGATTTAGATCCATTAGAGCATCCCACCTATTATAATACTTTGGGAACCATCACATCTGAACATTTTAGAAGGATAATGGTTGTAAGAAACTTCATGATGGGTGAGGTCAATCTGTGTGGTGGGGAGACCCTAATTTTTCTAAAAATAAAATTAATTATGATCAAGTCAATCTTGGAATTAATCATCAAGCTTTCCACAATCTATCGATCTTGAATTTTTAAGTTTAACATTAAAATTAATATTATTATTTGACTGATGATAATAGAGTTGAGTTGGTTAACGATTATGTTGCTCTCTTTCTTCTCTTTTAGAGTAACTAAGTTTTTAATATGTTATTTCATAAATTTTTCTCATCTTAATTTTCTTGTTGATTTTGTATCTTTAATTCTTCAATTTTTAGTTTAGCCATACATCTAGAATATCCTTTTGTCATTGCCATTTTTCATTTTGTATTCATCTCTTTTTTATATTTATCCCATTTTTTTTGTTAAGGTAAACATGGGAAGGGAGTGGCCCTGTTGGTGATTTTTCTAGCAAAACCAAACAATCATCTAAGAAGTAGCCAACTCCCATGATGAACTGTTAGATTAGTGGCCAACACAACGAGCATAGGATTTTAAAGTTCGTACTCCTTCACTTCAGGCTTTGTGAAACCTAGGAGGGTAATCCTAATTACGTTTTCGTGCAATATAATCAGTTAGTAACACATCTATACACAAATTAATTCCTTTCTATGGCAGATGAAATCACTTTTATTGAAAATTTGGAATATTTTCAAATGAAGGACTAGCTATCTAGTAGGAATTAAGATTAATTCCACTTATACTAACCTTGGAGATATTTTCTATTTTGAGTATTGTTCTTCTCATAATTCTAGAGCCAAGAACAATATTTCTTCATCTTATGCAAGATTTTCTTATAGAACAACCAGTGTCTAATCAATTGGAGAAATAGGGTCAAGTACACAAGAGGATTAGTAATTTACAAATTACTCTTTTAAGGGAGAAACAAACTATTTTCATATTTCTTTGTGTTATGAAAAATTATTGTGCAAGAAATATTCACTTCTTAGTAATCCTAAGCCATTCCTTACAAAGTTTATAACCCTATTCAAGCATTTTAATTAATTCCTTGAATTAAAGCTAAAAATAGAGTAATACATTCAAATGAAATATTTGAAGACAAATGATAACACCATTGGTATTTCTCATTCATAACTCCATAATGAACATACATAGGAAAGTATAAATTTATTGACTGATATTTATTTTGATATCAGTAATTTCTATAAAACTCATTTAAGATTGTTACATACATGACTTCTTCTCCAAAAAAAACTACTGGCCTACTTCAGAATTCTATAATAATTGCCCTTTTTGAACTTAGATTTTACCTAGAACTATATTAAAACTTCAAAATCTGACCTTCGTAATAAGCCATGAAATCCCCTTTATAGGATAAGGGAGCAACAAGCATCGGGCTTAATTACATTTACATTTCATTTCATTTGCACCAGAATTCGAGATATTCTTAGTTTGTTACATGCAATCATTTGAGGAAAATGGAAAAGTAAAATACCACATTCCACATTCCCTAAATGAAGACACACCAACTCCTTGAAAAACAAAGTTTGTTGTAACCATGTTGAATCCTCATCCTTGTTGACCAAAGAAGATTCTCCAATAGCAGCTCCAACACAAACTTGTATATTGTCTGTAAACAACATATGCATTGCCAAGGTTAACTAGTCTGGCACTTCTCCTACATACCAGCCCAAAAAATTTCCACCTCAACACATGAAACAAGAAATCACATGAGTGTTGAATAGGACAATCCTAACAGAAAGGGAATGGTATCATCAAAAACAAAAACAGGGCACAATCATCACTCTGAGTCATCAAACTCAAAGGATATTCACCCACGTTTTACTCATGGTGGGACTAGAGAAACTATCACCACCTCTTTATCAGGATCCCTCAATATTACCAGAGAGAGGGGATAATAATCACCCTCTGATTCAATGTTACCCTCATTGTTTGAAGGGTTATTAAGAACCTCACATAGAGAATTGCATTCCTTTGGATAGGCCTTATAATGCTCACTCTCCATCCATGCCCTCTTTTCATACTTCACCATCCTCTTCTCTCTGTGTTTGACTAATTCTTCTGAAACTATCTGCTCTCTTGGATGGTAATTTTCCTTGGTAATATACTCCTTGAATTTCCCTAATCCTACTCTTCTTTTTGGCGTATTAGGAGCTCCATGTATTCCACTTTTATTCTCAAGACCTCCCTTAGGCTCAAACAAACTCAGCCCCTCAGAATCTTGAATCATCATGACAGACCTACTTGTCTAAAATATCTACACACTTCTCAGGAGAATTCAATTCCCACACACTTCTTTATCAGCCTTCGACCCTCATTCATTGCAAAATGAATTATGACATGGAAAATCACTTAAGTAATTTTGCATTAAATAGGCAATTTGAAGCATGCAAGATTAATGACTCAAAATCTCCTTATGCAATTTGATAACTTACAGCTCAAGATTGAATCTAAGTCATTTCTTTTAAAGCACTTAAAACTTTATACATGGAAATCAACAATGCCAACTCAAGTGTTGTGATATGTCAATCAACATGTATCACCAACCTAATCCGTGCTTTCATTAATATTGGTGAAGTACACAAGACAAGTTTTTCTTAGAGGGAAACTTTCTTTATACACTTCATTGCTTCATCGTTGATCCTAAATTTTGATGAAAGCATTTATGTGGCGATTCTCAGTCCATTGGGTTATTCATCTTTAAATTTTTTTATCAATGGTTCCTTAGTTTTCTTGCTGCTTTCCTTTTTGGTTTATGCTAAACCTTCAACATTTTTCCATGTAGCTCGTTCCATGCAGTGACCATTGCTTGTCGTTGATCTATTTTGTCTTTGCTCAAATCTTATCAGTGATGCAAACATTCTGGTGATGATCTTTAGCCCTTGGTTCCATAGCCTGACCGTTTGTCACACTTATCCTCCTTTCACGTATCACTAATTCAAACCTTGTGCTGATGCTTCTATCTATGACATGAAATGTTGTGATGGCACCAAATTTGGACACGTACAACCTGCATAAACCAAACATCACAAAATACATCGCTCATAAGATCATATCATTTTAGCAAGAAAAATCCTTTAGAGAACATCCATCGCTTATCGCCAATTTAGAACTCAAGTTCTAAAACAAATTAGCGATGAGCGATGAAGTTATAACATAAGACATTTGTTCATCCTTAATTCTCCTCATATATTTTGCAAGAAATTAGTGATGAGAAAATTTACAACTTTTTATGTCCTTCGCATATCGCTGATGTGAGATTTTACAATCAAAACATATCTGCGATCAAGCAATCACATCACTCATCGCCATTCCAATTTTATCTTTTTTATGACCATTAGCGATGAGCGATAAGAACATAAAGATAGAAGTATCACTCATCACTATTATAATTTTGAAAACTTAAGAGCCATTAGTGATGAGCGATATTAAAAGGAAAACATCAATCCATCTCTTATCGCTATTATAATTTGTGAATAAATAAAAAATCAGCGATGAGCGATATAGCATTGAAGGCCATCGAGTCATAAGTGGGAAGCTTTTAAGCACATTCTCATTAGTTTGTTCTTATGAAGGGGACTCCCTAGGACAATAATTAACTCAAAAACCTCTAAGTTATAAAATGAAAAGAGTGTAAGGGCTCAAAGATCCTTACCCAATTTTATAAAATAGAAGAGTACAAACCTAGGCTAGAAAGGGTCAGTTACCAGGTGACAATGAATGACTAAAGATACATTAAAGTAACTAGCAACAGGTAATAGGGAGTTAATGGCACAATAGAATATTATAAGCTTTTGTAGATAACAACCCTATATCCAAATACAATAAGGGTTGTAAAATGGAACAAGAAAAAAAAATTTGAGGGTTCCATCAGTGGCTCTGACTGGGGACACATGCCTCTTGTAGGCATGGTGAGATCTCAGAATTTTAGGTGAAGCAGACCAAGCACAAAAACAAAACAAAAGAAACAACATATTTATGAAATTTACATAGGCAAAGAAGACCTAAAAAGGGAGATCCAATCTCCACCCAACCAACATGAAAATTTCAAAGATGCAAACTTTGTTATGCATCCCTTAGTTCAACCAGGTTTTACCCTCCTGATTGGTGGCACTAAGCCACAAAAACGTTGAATAAGTTCCTGCCTCTATCAAAAACCAACCTTCTAAAGGAGCTAATGTTTTTCCATTCACATTTGTCCTTATTGTACCATTGAAGTAAGAGAAAGTTCAATCCTACTAGAACAAATGTTAGGCCTCTTTTTAACAAGTGAGAGTTTGTCTGATTATAATCTTTGTTATCACCGTTTCTCACAACCTTTCTGAGTATAAAACTACCAGTGTAACTTTCATCATCCTGTAGTGTAGAGTTAGGCATAAAATTGAAATTTTCATCATCACATGACACATATATGTTATGTTCATATTGAAAATAACATTTCTCGTTATTCATCCCATTGTCATGCTTCATCAAAATGCCTTCCCACTGAACTAGAAACTGAAAACATTCATACTCCTCCAAGTAACTGACACCTTGATACTTGACTTTATCTTCAACACCTACATCAAAGGTAGTACATTCATAAACGATGCCCTCAGGGAGCACATCAATGTGTTGCTTTGTATGCTCAAGACCACATTCTGACCTTATATCAGATGTATCATCTAAATCCTCATAAAAGAGTGGATTACATTTGCACCAATAAGGATCATTATTTCGTATCTCTAGTGAAGATGGAATCTCATCATACAATGGATTTTCCATTACACTCATTCTTGACATAAGAGCCTTAGTTTTCTCAACATGGATGTCTAATTCCTCCAAGTCATTACAACATCCAAAATCATTGTAATCATTAGAAGAGCAGACAAACACATTTTCTAATGCACTTACAACATTATCAACACATTTCTCATCTGCAACAAATGACTCTATCTCTTCTTCATGAGGATAATCACAATCAACAGAAAATTTATCATACTTAATGCCATCATCATTATTACAGCAAGAGGGCTTATCAATATTACAACTATGTCCAGAATTTTCAGACTAAATGCTCAGTCTTATGTCACCCATAGGAGCATAGGTAGTGGACTCTTCAACAGAACTAAAGCCACACCCTTCATTTTCCTCTTTGAAGTATATATCTTAAAACCTTGCTTTGTTATCTTCCTCTTCATTTGATATCTTACTACTCGATTCATACAGAGCAACACAATTATTATCATTGTAATTTGAAGACATGACGGTTTCTTAATGATGTGTTTGGGACTTTATGAGATCAGTATCATAGAATGTTGTGCAAGCTGAAACACTAGGGGTGCAAATTTTCTTACATTCATTTTTGACGTTTGGTTTACACCATTCATAAATATTAGGTATTCTATGGCAGTAAACATGTGTATCCAAGTGATTCCTTTGCATCCCATATTTCAAGTTGTTTTCAATATTCATGGCTATCCCATAGGCCTGATATAAGGTTTTGGGATCTTCATCTCTCAGTAGATAGCTCATTTTTTTGTCAAAAGCTCCCAAATAAAAAACCAAACATACTGCATCACTTAGATCCAAAAAATCTAGAATATCGCTTAATGTTTTAAAAAATCTTTGGTTAAATGTTGGGACTAGCTCATCATCTTCTTTCTCAATGTTCATAAATTTATTGAGCAAATAGCCAACATTGATTCTTTCATTGAACTACTCCATGAACACTACTTTGAACTCACTCCAAGAATAGACAGAGCATACTGGTAAATCAGAGAACCAATCTCTTGAATCTCCCTTTAGGGACTGAACAAATAACCTCATGCTCACGTCCTCATGATCTATCTCATAGTCATCCATTAAATTACTGAATTCTTGCAAATGCTTACTTGTTGACTCACTCTTTGTACCACTAAACTTTGGTAGCTCATTTCTGATTTCAAATGGAATAATATTTGGGTAACCAGAAATGCCATGAAAATTTATGGCCATATACCTTTTGATGTTGAAGCTTCTTTTATTACATGACAAGGCCTAAGCACTATGCATTGTTACATTTGGGTCCACATAGGGATGCATAAGTTGATGATACATTTTACTTACAACTCTATAAGCCTTCTTATATTATGCAATTACATCGGGAAATTCATACTTTTTTTTAACCATATCTCAAGCTTTTACAAATGAAAATTCTATCTCTACTCACTTAAGATCTCCTATACGAATTCATTGCATAGATAACTTCATAAAGAAATATTTCAATGCTTAATCAATCAATAGGGAATCAAATTTTTACAAGACTTATAACTATGGTTTTGATATATAGATTTGTCTTTCTTGAAAACCAAAAACTGAAGAATACCTAGATTTGTTGCAGCAAAGGGTTATCCTTCTTGACTAGAAACGCTTGGAAATATGAAACATTCTTCACATCTTCACCAGGTTCTTTAACAGAGTCACCACCTCTTTTCAGAGGAATGAACTTCAAGCAATATGAAGCTCCTTCAAAGATGAATGTCCTTCTGGATTTTCTCCCACAACAGAGTCACACATGTATCTTTTGAAACTTTCTCAATAGGAACATTTCTTGGTTTAGTAATTCCTCAGTATTTGAACTAGATGTTCAGATTCATCAATTTACTGACTCTGATAGTCTACAACTAGAGATTCATAGTACGTCCCTAGCAGAGTCACCATTTTTTTTGGTGATTTTTCCAGTAGAACCAAACAATCCTCTAAGAAGTAGCCAACTACCATGATGAAGAACTGTTAGGTTAGTGGCCAACACAATGAGAATAGGATTTTAAAGTCCGTACTCCTTCACTTCAGGCTCTGTGAAACCTAGGAGGGTAATCCTAATTGTGTTTTCATGTAATATAATCAATTAGTAACACATTTATACACAAATTAATTCCTTTCTATGGCAGATGAAATCACTTTTATTGAAAATTTGGCAGATTTTCAAATGAAGGACTAGCTATCTGTTAGGAATTAAGATTAATTCCACTTCTACTACCCTTGGAGAGATTTTCTATTTTGAGTATTGTTCTTCTCATAAGTCTAGAGCCAAGAACACTATTTTTTCATCTTATGCAATATTTTCTTATAGAACGACCAGTGTCTAATCAATTGGAGCAACGGGGTCAAGTACACAAAAGGATCAGTAATTTACAAAATACTCTTTTAAGGGAGAAACAAACTATTTTCATATTGCTTTACGTTATGAAAAATTATTGTGCAAGAAACATTCACTTCTTAGTAAATCATGAATAGTTTATGATAGGTAGCTCTTTGAGTGGTGGAAATGGCGGTGGCATTTTTTCAAATTCTAAAAATGCGAGAGATCAGGATGATGCTTCAGGTGATAATGGCGGACATTGTGTTGATGCGCGAGTGATGTCAGGTGAGGCCTTGTTGTAGGAAAGTTGAGTGGGTCCCCTTTTGTGGCTAATGTTTTGTCTAATGGAAAAGGGGCTTCGAAGAGTGTGTGCCTGATGCACTCCACAGTACCTGGCTTTGAAAAAGTGGTACTTGGCTCTAAAAATTTAGGGAATGGCCTATCCTCGGATGGGTGTGATGGGACTCCTAATGTGGAGGATCTTGGGCTTGGTAATACTAAGAATGCTCTCTTGTCGAGCTCCTCTCTCGAATGGTCAAATCTATTTGGGGCTAAGCCTAGAGGAAAAAGTACTTCCCCTCTGGTGCCTTTTGTTGCTAATAAAAAGACCAAGGAGTACTCTGTTTTTGTTTTGGATTGTATTGTTGACAAAAGAATGTATCATATGGACATGGATCTGCTGGGTAAGTTTTTTGGTCCTTGGCCTCATAATGAGTTGGTGTGCAAGTTTACTTTGACTCACTGGAAACCTAAAGGGCAAATAGATGTGGCTACTATGGCCAAAGGTTTCTTCCCTTTTTCCTTTAACTGTGAAGATGATATGGTCCTGGCATTGACGGGGGGGCTCGTGGTTCCTTGGAAAGTCATCCTTAATTTTGAAGAAATGGGAAACATGCTTTAATTTGAATGTGTGCTCTATCTTTGTTGCTCTAGTTTGGGTTAGATTACCTAGGCTCCTGCTAAATTTTTGGGATGAGGAGGTGTTCAAGGGGATTACCAACAAATTTGGTTGTTTTTTGTCGATAGAAAAAATGACATATTCTAGGAAGCGGTTGGTTTATGCTAGATTTTGTGTGAATGTGGAGCAATCAGCTGATTTTCCTTCTATGGTGAAAATTAACTCTAAACTTGAAGTGTGGGAGCAAATGATTGAATTTGAGTTGAATCCCTTTGCCTGCTTCCACTATAAAAAATTTGGCCACTGGGCCAAGAAATGTCCTCTCAAAGTTCCTAAGCAAATGACTAAACAATGGAGAGAAAAAGAGAAACCTCTAGTTCAGGAGGTGGATTATGTTATACCTCCTGCTCAGGAGGTGGAGCCTGAAGGTGTGCCTCCCTTGGAGGTTAGTCAGGATAAAAATCTGGATGAGTTTAATAAGGTGGTTGAATGTCAACCAAATTAGGGGGAACGAATAAGGAGTTACAGGTTGAAAAGGTATGCTTTTCCCCTATGCCTAATGTGGATAGGTCAATGGTGCTAGAGGAAAATAATTTGTCTGTGATTGTTGAATCTAGTTCTCCTCTCAGGGGGGATTCCTCATAGTCATTCTTCTATGTTTGTTGATTCTGGTTCTCCCTTTGGGGGGGATTCCTCATAGCGTGGTGTCAAAAATTGAGGGGTTAGAGTTGAAGCCTAATATTAAGGAGTCTGAGGAGTCGAAGGATGTGGAAAACCTACCTTATGTTATGGTTTGTGGCCGCAATAGGAAGAAATATTCTCCTTTGCTAGGAGTTGTGACAAGGAACCGATAGAGATTTGATTGTGGGTCTGAGCCATGTGGTAGAGGTCACCCCCTTTCTCATGTTGCTAGGGATAAAGAGAGTCAGATGGATATCGCTAATGGCACACAAAGAACTCTGCTGGATATGTGCTCTAAGAGCACTTCCCATAAACTCACATGAAGATTATTTCCTAGAATATGAGGGGTTTGAATCACCCCCATAAGCATGATCTCTTGGCTAATTTGGTAAGAGATCATCACCCTGATATTTTTTTAATTCAAGAAACGAAAATGGGTGTGGATAAATTTTCTAGGTTGATATTGAAGCTTTTCAAAGATTGTGGTATGCATTGCTCTAAGGCAGTGGGTGCCTCTGGTGGGATTGTTAATTTTTGGAATCTTCAGGTGATTAGAGGTGTGGAGGTGTTTAATGATAGTAATCATGTGGCTACTTCTTTCTTCCATCTTCATGATAAGTTTTCCTAGACTTTGTCTAATATTTATGCTCCTAATTGTAAGAGTTCCAGAAAAAGGCTTTGGGAGAATCTTGCCTCTTTTAAAGTTTGTCATAATATTGGTAACTGGTTGGTTATTAGAGATTTCAATACTCCTTTGCATGATGTTGATAAGTTGGGTGGGTCAGAAAATGCGGATGATAACAGATTTGACCTTATGCAGTTCATTAATGATTCGACTCTTCTTGATCTTGATTTGAAAGGGGCTTCCTTTACTTGGTCGAATAGGCATGTGGGTGATGCCCTTATCTAGGTCAAGTTGGACCGTGCTCTTTTAAACCCTGAGTGGTTAGTCCAATATTCTTGCTCTCTTTCCGCTCTAAGCAGATTGGGTTCAGATCACTTCCCCTTGGCTTTGTCTATGGATTTGCTGGGTGGTAAGAAGAACTTTCCTTTTAGGTTTGAGAAAATGTGGACTTGTAATCCTGATTTGGGAAATTTGGTTGAGGATTGGTGGAATATCAATGTGGATGGGTTGGCTATGTATAGAGTTTTTAAAAAGCTGGCTAATGTTAAGCTTAATGTTAGAAAATGGAATTGTACTTCCTTTGGTCATATTTTTCTAGAGAAAGATGGGGTTTCTAAGGAGCTACACTCGGTTCAACAAGTTATTCAATCGTCTAGGTATGATCAAGATTTTATTTTGAAGGAAAATGTTTTACTTTCCAAATTGCATAATATTATTGTGAAGGAGGAGGAATTTTGGAAGTAGTGTTCGAGGATTATGTGGTTGAAGAGTGGTGACAGAAATACTAAGTTCTTTCATATGTCTACTCTGAAACACAAGGCTTTGAACCGAATCAATTTGATTAACTATAACAACCAAGCTTTGGAAAAGGATGTTGAGCTGTAGAATGTTGAGGCTTCCTACTTTTCTCAGTTGCCTTCAGTGGAGGGTGAGCTTGATGTGGCTAGTCAAGAGGATATTCTAAGGGATATTCCCCAGCTGGTGGATGTTGAAACCAATAGGCAATTAGTTTGTATTCCTTCAGCGAAGGAAATTTGATGTGTTGTGTTCTCCTTTGAAGGTAATGAGGCCTCGGGCCCTTATGGCTTTCCCATGTTCTTTTTTTAGTCCTTTTGGGAAATTATTGTGAAAGATGTTGTTGCGACTACTAAGGATTTTTTCATATCAGGTTCCCTTTTAAAGGAATTGAACTCCTCTTTTATTGTTTTGATTCCCAAAAAGCCTGGTGCTGCTTCTTTTGAGGAATTTTTTCCTATTAGTTTGTGTAACTCGATCTATAAGATTTTCTCAAAGGTTTTGGCGTTGCGGTTGCAAAATATTTTTCCTCTCATCATCTCTCCTCAGTAGAACGATTTTGTGGTCGGTAGGAAAATTATGGATTCCATTCTCTCTGTTCATGAGAATATTCACTCTCTCTCTCTTTTAATAAGCAGGCTAGTTTCATCCTTGAGCTTGACTTACTTAGCTTATGATAGGGTGGATTGGATTTTTTTGTCTAAGATCCTTCTCTCCTTTGGTTTTGGGGAGAAATTGGTGGCTCGGGTGAATCAACTTATTTTGACCCCTAGGTTCTTTGTGCTCATCAATGGGTCTCCTTCTCCTCTCTTTGATTGCTCTAGGGGTCTGCGGCAAGGGGATCCTATCTCTCCTTTCATGTTTATCATTATGGTGGAGTCTTTGGGCCGCCTTATCCAAATATTTGTTAATTCTAGTCTTATGTCTGGGTTAGCCCCTTCTTTTGCTAACCTTGTGTGCTCTCACCAACAATTTGTGGATGATTCTCTTTTGCTTGGGCAGGCATCTATTAAGGAAGCTAAGGCTATCAAATGGATTTTGCAAATGTATGAGTTTGCATCTAGGCAGAAGGTCAGCTTACAGAAGAGTGTTATTTTCTTTTTCAACACTTTAATTCAAAGACATATTAGGATTACTAGAATTTTGCAGTGTCAAATTGGTGAACTGCCTACTTCTTACTTGGGGTTCCCCTTATGCTCTAAGGCTCCTGATTCTTTACAGAGGGGGTTGATTGAAAAATTTAATTCCAAGTTGGCTGGGTGGAAGGGGGCCTTATTGAGCCAAGCGGGTAAAGTTCAGTTGATTAAATCTACCTTTTAGAATATTTTGGTCTATGCTCTTAGTCTCTTTCACATGCCGAGGAAATTTGTGGATATCTTGGAAGGAATTCAAAAAATCTTCTTATGGACTGGGGTTGAAGATAAAAAATAACCCATTTGGTTGCTTGGGATGATGTTTGTCGGCTGAAAAAGGCTGGTGGACTGGGAATTCACAAAATTAGACTGTTTAACATTGCCCTGTTGGGAAAACAGTTGTGGAATCTCTTGTTAGCCAAAAGTGAGTGGGAGAAAATCACTTCGAGTAAATACTTACATGGTACTGATGGGATTAGGGATGTTGTTTCTCTTGAGTTTAATCCTTTGAATGGTTTTGTGTTGTGGAATTGTATGTTGAAGGCTTGAAGGCTAGTTGCTAAGGGTCTCTTTTGGAAGTTGGGGAATGGGAGGAGTATTTTATTCTAGGATGGTGATTGGATTGGTAATGGGCCACTTAAGGATTAGCCATGGGCTGATCCCTTTATGGACCTCTGTGTGTGAATGGTTGGTAGATTATATTGATGGAGGTTGTTGGAGGAAGTTGTATGAGATGGACCCTGGTCTGGAAATTATTTATAAGGCTATCTTGATGGTTCACATCCCTGCTAGCCCTTCTCCTGATAGGTTTGTTTGGAAACCATCTTCTATGGGTAACTTCTTTGTTGCTTCGACTTTTCTTCTTAATGAATCCTTTACTGGTCTGCCTCCTTTTTGGGCTTTTGTTTGGTCCTCTAGATTGATTCCTAAGATCAATATTTTCTTTTGGATCTTCTATCAGAATAAAATTCTTACTACTGGTAATCTGATTAAAAGAGGATTTGTTATGCCCAATAGATGCTTTCTTTGTGAAGAGGAAGCGAAAAATACTTGTCATTTGTTGTTTGGGTGCAAATATGTTGGTGTGATCTGGAACCATGTGCTAGCACTCTGGAATCTTAGTTGGGTGTTCCCTGGCTCTATTAAAGACTTATGATTTCAATGGGTTAGTCCCTCATCCAATCCGACCTTATAGATTTTGTGGTATCTCACTTTGCCTCATTTGATCTGGGGGTGTGGTTGGAACTTAACAACAAAATTTTTAGGAATTATGCTCTTCTTGCTTTATTTGTGGCTTATAAGATTTGTACGAGAATTAAGGAAAAAAATATTTTTTGGGATCTCCTTCCATGATGGTCAAAAGATTAATCTTTGTTCCTATTATATCTCTATTTCTCAAAAGTGGAAGTTTCCTTGTGATATATCTCTCCTAGTCTCAAAAGGGAAATCCTCAAGAGATGATGTTGCTTGGAAGGCGCCATCGGATGGTTGGGTTAAGATCAACTTTGATGGTGCTACTAAAGGAAATATGAAACATGTTGGATGTGGAAGAGTGATTAGAAATTCTAATGGTAGGCTCGTCTCAGCTGTGGCGCTCCCTTTGGGAGCCCAGAAAAGCCACTATGCGGAGGTGGCTGCTACCTATCATGGTCTTCAATTGGCTCAAAGAAAAGGGTATAGGAAGATATGGTTGGAGGGTGACTCACTGAACATTATCAATAATTTGAAGAATATCTCTCCCTTGTCTTGGACAATTGAGGCCTTGATCAGGGATTGTATTAAAATTATTAAATCCTTTGATAATGTTTATATCTCCCACATTTTGAGAGAGGGAAATATGTTAGTTGATTTCTTTGCTAACTTTGGAGTTAAAGATAGCAAGGTGTGGGATTTAAATGATCCTATCCCTTTTGATTCCATGGCTATAATTATTAATGAAGGCTAATCTTATGGTGATCCTTTTGTTCATTATGGTGTGCATGTCCTTATTCACGTGGTTGAATGAAATTAGTGAGGATGTTAAAGTTATTATTTTGAGGGAAGGCTTTCACAAGGTGCAGAGTTCAATTTGATTATGGAATTTATGTCCTGTGGCTGACTTTGCATGGATTGTGGGTGTTAATCACCTAAGTTTCTAGAGTCTTCTATTGATATTTTGGCTCTGGGTGGTGTTTGTTGTTTTTTCCTAAGTTTCTTGTTGCGTGCTTGGTCTCTGTTTTCTAGAGTCATGGGTGGGGAAAGAAATCGTGCTGAGCCTAAATCATATGATACTGCTAAGCAAAGAAATGAGGTGTGGAAGATTTTAGAAAAAGGGTGGTTTAACACCTTATATGGAGAAACTACATGGTAACAATCCCTAGGTCACTGAATTGGTTATTGAAGGGTGGAAGGAGAGAATCCTAAATTTGGGTGGTAGGGAAATTGTGGTGGATGAAGAATTCATATCCAAGATTACAAGCTTGAATATTCAAGGTATGAAGGTGCTAAGAGATAAGAAAGAATCGCAGGTCGCAATGTCTCTTTTCTTCAAAAGGAATGAGGTTGATGACTTGAAGCTCTCGAAGAGTGGTGGGTATCTGAGGAGTTCCTTGAAAGCACTATGGTGAGATGTCATTGAAGAAATTATGAGGTATGTTACCTTGGAAGGAAGGTACACGGCTATTAACAATTACCATTTTCTGTTGCTTAACCATTTTCGGCACAAGAAATGGGTGTCCTTTCCCTACTATTTGTTGATGTCGATGGACTCTAGGATTAAAGATCATAGGAAAAACCCCAAGAATCCTATCCTGTATTCGGGGTTGATTCTCTTGATTTATGAACATGTTAAAGTTCATGATGTGCATAAAACTCTTGTTTCCTC
>VDFB02049217.1:108378692-108585237 GCA_007258455.2 Sequoia sempervirens | reverse complement strand
TGTGGTCTTGAGCATACAAAGCAACACATTGATGTTCTCCATGAGGGAATTGTTTATGAACATACTACCTTTGATGCAGGTGTTGAAGATAAAGTCAAGTATCAAGGTGTCAGTTACTTGGAGGAGTATGAATGTTTTCAGTTTCTAGTTCAGTGGGAAGGCATTTTGATGAAGCATGAAAATGGGATGAATAATGAGAAATGTTATTTTCAATATGAACATAATATATATGTGTCATTCCCTAACTATACACTATAGGATGATGAAAGTTATGTTGGTAGTTTTATACTCAGAAAGGTTGTGAGAAACGGTGATAACAAAAAGTATAATCAGACAGACTCTCACTTGTTAAAAAGAGGCCTAACATTTGTTCTAGTAGGATTGAAATTTCTCTTACTTCAATGGTACAATAAGGACAAATGTGAATGGAAAAACATCAGCTCCTTTAGAAGGTTGGTTTTCGATAGAGGCAAGAACTTATTCAACATTTTTCTAGCTTAGTGCCACCAATTAGGAGGGTAAAACCTGGTTGAACTGAGGGATGCATAACAAAGTTTGCATCTTTGAAATTTTCGTGTCGGTTGGGTGGAGATTGGATCTCCCTTTTTAGGTCTTCTTTTCCTCTATAAATTTTGTACATATGTTGTTTCTTTTGTTTTGTTTTTGTGCCTGGTCTGCTTCACCTAAAATTTTGAGATCTCACCATGCCTACAAGAGGCATGTGTCCCCAATCGGAGCCACTAATGGAACCCTCAAATTTCTTTTTCCTTGTTCCATGTTAAAATCCTTGTTGAATTTGGATATAGGGTTGCTATCTACAAAAGCTTATAATATTCTATTGGGCCATTGACTCCCTATTACTCATTGCCAGTTACTTTAACGTATCTTTAGTCATTCATTGTCACCTAGTAACTAGCCCTTTCTATCCTAGGTTTGGACCTTTCTATTTTATAAAATTGGGTAAGGATCTTTGAGCCCTTACACTCTTTGCATTTTATAACTTAGAGGTTTTTGAGTTAATTATTGTCCTAGGGATTCCCCTTCAAAGTAATGAGCACCTACTTAAAAGGTTCCCACTTATGACCTGATGGCCTTCAATGTTATATCGCTCATCACTGATTTTTTATTGATTCACAAATTGTAATAGCGATAAGCGATTGATTGATGTTTTCCTTTTAATATAGCTCATCGCTAATGGCTTTTAAGTTTTCAAAATTATAATAGCGATGAGTGATATTTTTGTCTTTATGTTCTTATCACTCATTGCTAATGGTCATAAAAAAAGATTATCTTGGAATGGCGATGAGCGATGTGATCGCTTGATCGCGGAAACGTTTTGAGTGTAAAATCTCACATCAACGATACATGATGGACATCAAAAGTTGTAAATTTCCTCATCACTAATTTCTTGCAAAATATATGAGGAGAATTAGCGATGAACAAAGACCTTAAGTTATAACTTCATCACTCATCGTTGATTTGTTTTACAACTTGAGTTATAAATTGGCGATAAGTGATGGATGTTCTCTAAAGGATTTTTCTTGCTAAAATGATATGATCCTATGAGCGATGTCTTTTATGATGTTTGTCTTATGCAAGTTGTACATGTCTAAAGCTAGTGCCATCATAGCATTTCCTATCATAGATAGAAGGATCAGCACAAGGTTCAAATTAGTGATATGCAATAGGAGGATAAGTGTGACAAACTGTTAGGCTATGGAACCAAGGGCTAAAGATCATTGCCAGAATGTTTGCATCACTGATAAGATTGGGGAAAAGACAAAATAGATCAGCAATGAGTGATGGTCACTACATGGAACGGGCTACATGGAAAAATCCTGAAGGTTTAGCATAAAGCAAAAAGGAAAGCATCAAGAAAACTGAGGAATCGTTGATAATTTTTTTTAAAGCAGGATAACCCAATGGACTGAGAATCACCACACAAATGCTTTCATCAAAATTTAGGATCAACAATGAAGCGATGAAGTGTATAAAGAAATTTTCCCTCTAAGGAAAACTTGTCTTGTGTACTTCACTGATATTAATGAAAGCACGGATTAGGTTGGAAATACATGCTAATTGACATATCACAACACTTGAGTTGGCATTGTTGTTTTCCATGGATCAAGTTCTAAGTGTTCTAAAAGCAACAACTTAGATTCAATCTTGAGTTGTAAGTTATCAACTTGCATAAGGACATTTCGAGTCATTAATCTTGCATGCTTCAAATTTCCTATTTAATGTAGAATTACCTGAGTGATTTTCCATGTTATAATTCATTTTGCATAAAATGACAGTCGAAGGCTGATAAAGAAGTGTGTGGGAATTGAATTCTCTTGAGAAGTGTGTAGACATTCTAGGCAAGTAGGTTTGTCATGATGATTCAAGAGTCTAAGGGGCTAAGTTTGTTTGTGCCTAAGGGAGGTCTTGAGAATAAAAGTGGAATACATGGAGCTCCCGATACACCAAAAAGAAGAGTAGGATTAGGGAAATTCAAGGAGTATAGTACTAAGGAAAATTACCATCCAAGAGAGCAGATAGTTTCAGAGGAATTAGTCAAACACAAAGAGAAGAGGATGGTGAAGTATGAAAAGAGGGCATGGATGGAGAGTGAGCATTATAAGGCCTATCCAAAGGAATGCAATTCTCCATGTGAGGTTCTTAATAACCCTTTAGACAATGAAGGTGACACTAAATCAGAGGGTGATTATTATCCCCTCTCTCTGGTAATACTGAGGAATCCTAATAAAGAGGTGGTGACAGTTTCTCCAGTCCCACCATGAGTAAAACGTGGGAAAATATCCTCTGAGGTTGATTACTCAGAGTGATGATTGTGCCCTATTTTTGTTTTTAATGATACCATTCCCTTTTTGTTGGGATTTTCCTATTCAACACTCATGTGATTTCTTGTTTCATGTGTTGAGATGGAAATTTTTTGGGTTGGTATGTAGGAGAAGTTCCAAACTAGTTAACCTTGGCAGTGTGTATGTTGTTTACAAATGATATACAAGTTTGTGATGGAGTTGCTTTTGGAGAATCTTCTTTGGCCAACAAGGATGAGGATTCAACACGGTTACAACAAACTCTATTTTTCAAGGAGTTGGTGTGTCTTCATTCAGGGAATGTGGAATGTAGTCTTTTACTCTTCCATTTTCCTCAAATGATTGCATGTAACAAACTAAGAATATCTCAATTTTTTGTGCAAATTAAATGAAACGTAAATCTAATTAAGCCTGATGCTTGTTGCTCCCTTATCATATAAAGAGGTTTTCATGGCTTATTACAGAGGTCATATTCTGAAGTCTTAATAGAGTTCTAGGTAAAAGCTAAGTTCAGAAAGGGAAATTAGAATAGAATTATGAAGTAGGCTAGTAGTTTTTCTTGGAGAAGAAGTCATGTATGTAACGATCTTAAATGAGTTTTATAGAAATTATTGATATCAAAACAAATATCAGTCAAGAAATTTATACTCTCCTATGTATGTTCATTATGGAGTTATGAATGATAAATACCAATGGTGTTATCATTTGTCTTCAAATATTTCATTCGAATGTATTACTCTGTTTTCAGCGTTAATTCAATGAATTAGTTAAAATGATTGAATAGGGTTATAAACTTTGTAAGGAATGGGTTAGGATTACTAGGAAGTGAATGTTTCTTGCACAATAAGTTTTCATAATGCAAAACAATATGAAAATAGTCTGTTTCTCCCTTAAAAGAGTAATTTGTAAATTATTGATCCTCTTGTGTACTTGACCCCATTGCTCCAATTGATTAGACACTGGTCGTTCTATAAGAAAATATATCTCTAAGGGTATTAGAAGTGGAATTAATCTTAATTCCTAGTAGATATCTAGTCCTTCATTTGAAAATCTACCAAATTTTCAATAAAAGTGATTTCATCTGCCATAGAAAGGAATTAATTTATGTATAAATGTGTTACTAATTGATTATATTGCACAAAAATGCAATTATTATTACCCTCCTAGGTTTCACAAAGCCTAAAGTGAAGAAGTGCGGACTTTAAAATCCTATGCTCATTATGTTGACCAATAACCTAACAGTTCTTCATCATGGGAGTTGGCTACTTCTTAGAGGATTGTTTGGTTTTGCTAGAAAAATCACCAATAGGTCCAGTCCCTTCCCATGTTTACCTTAACAAAAAAAAATGAAAAAAAGTGGAAAATGGCAATGACAAAAAGATGTTCTAGATGTATGGCTAAACTAACAATTGAAGAATTAAAGATACAAAATCAACAAGAAAATTAAGATGAGAAGAATTTATGAAATAAAATATTAAAAACTTAGTTACTCTAAAAGAGAAGAAAGAGAACAACATAATCATTAACCAACTCAAAGCTATTATCATCAGTCAAATAATAATACTAACTTTAATGTTAAACTTAAAAATTCAAGATCGATAGATTGTGGAAAGCTTGATGATTAATTCCAAGATTTACTTGATCATAATTAATTTGATTTTTAGAAAAATTAGGGTCTCTCCACCACACAAATTGACCTCACCCATCATGAAGTTTCTTATAACCATTATCCTTCTAAAATGTTCAGATGTGATGGTTCCCAAAGTATTATAATATGTAGGATGCTCTAATGGCTCTAAATCCAACAAAGACAAATTAATTTAGAGAATAAATATGTGGATCCACCTTCTTGTTGTAAGGAAGCTAAGGTAGTAGAACAACTTCCTACACTAATATTGAGAGGAGGTTTATGCAAAAAAATTCAAATCCTTACAAAAATTATAAAAAACAAACATAAATATCATGTATACCTCAACACAGTGATTTACATAGAGAAAACCCTTTTGGGTGAAAAAACCCACACTTCAAAACTCACCCTATATATTATTCTGAAATAAAAATATTACAATATACTTGCAAAGCAAGCTTCCCACAAGAGTATCACCAACTAGAGATCTAGAAGCAACTCAATAACTATTAGAATCTCACATAATGCAATAGTATAATATCCAAAGTTGTAATACAATTCCCTCATAAAATAGTTTTCCTTTTAGGGCAAGTAACTTGGAAACATAATATTTACCATCAAATATTTGACCTTATGAAAAACTATCCATAGTTGTAAACAATATATATAAAATGTGGATTTTGGGGCATTGTTCACAAACCCTCACTGAGGCATGTGGCCTTCATAATACACTAGGGGGATGGGCCATCTAAACCTAGCAAGGGGGTAGATGCACGAAGTTGAGTACATGAAATATTGAAGTTTTGGCATTAGCCAAAATCCAAAAATCAAGTTCAACAAAACGGGACCCCAATTTTTAATAAACAAGATCCCATTTAGATTCAAGGTCTCGAGCCAAAAATCTAAATGAGACCCTGTTTAGTATTGGTGTCCCAAGCCGGCCTTTGGGAAACAAGATCCCATTTTTTTACAATACAAGATCCCGATTTGTAAAAAATGGGATGTCGTTTGGTAATGGTATTTATTTTTAAAAAATGAAATGAAGAATCATTTTCACTCTACACATATGGAATCCCAATTCAAGCATGCCAACAACAACCTCTAAGTAAGCAATTGACCTTATTTTTGTGTATTTTTCACATTTTTTTGGTTTTTAGATATAAATTTAGGTTTTTGTTTGTATTTTTCAAAATTTTATTGAGTTTTTTGCATTTCTATTTACTTTCAATAAAAGAAACTCTCATTTGTAGAAATAAAAAAGAAAACATGAAGCAAAACCCTCACATGTTGAAATGAAACAAAAAAATCAACCTTAAATTGTAATCAAACAAAAAAAATACCTTTCAAAACCAAAAAAATTACCTTTTAAAACCCTAAATTCAAATCAAACAAAAAAAATTGCAATTCAAAACCAAGAAATTTTCAAGGTGTAATTTAAGCATTGCTTTACATGTTTTAAATTTGATTGCTTGAATATTTGAAAATGGAAAAAAATCATTTGCATCGCTTTATGTTTTAAATCTTATTACTTGAACATTTCAAAATGGAAAAATTCATTTGCATTGTCAATATGTTTTAAATCTGTATACTTGAATATTTCAATTTATGGAAACTATATTTTATTTGCATATTAACAAACGCTAGTCTCTAACATATTAACATACATATAGTTTTCTACTGGAGTAATCCTTGAACCTCAGGTTTATGATTTAGGTTTTAAAGCTCACAAGGTTCAAATTTGATTAAATCAATCAATTTGGAATCAAACCAATCAATATAAATTGTTGAAGATAAAAGTTGAATTTAGACAAAAACCTCCCACCTTCTTAGCCAACAATCGAACCATTTTGTCTATTGGCATATGCAAGGAATGTTTCAAACCAAATCCAAATGGTGACATTAGTTATTAGAGTCAATCAAAAATTTAAGAATGGTTTCCTATGACTTAAAATCAATCCATATCTACCATGAAACTGGGGTCCATTATTCTAAATAAATTCATGAGTTGAAGCTAAAAGAAAACTAATGAGAAAGAAACCCTTTGGGAGAAGGGAGATAGAGGATTGAATTATCTTAGGCTAGATTGATTTCATCCAAGTCTTATCTTAAATAGATATAAAAGTAAAAATTAAATTAAAAAATGTAGAGAAAATCAAAATATTTTCAATAAAAGTTATAATTTATATGTCCATGAGCGTGTGTAATAAATATTTAATATATCTAAATAAAATATTTAATCTATTTTTCACCTCTTCATATGATTATGGTGAGGTTAATTCAATCACTTTCTCCCTCATAAATAAATACCTTTCTCCTTCTATAGGTGATTACATTACAAATACTCTTAAATTTTAAGTGGTGCCTTGTATCACTCTTGTAAACACTACACCTACATTGAGTCACCTCTCAATGGTTTTGTTGACCTTGTTCCCAAGAATAATGTAACTAGTTTAGGATCAATGAATCACTTTTCCCTATGCTCATGCTTAACAACCCTCAAATTTACTATGGATGATTGCCTTGATCTATAGAAAATCAATCTAACTATGGTCATAGATTATCTTTCCACTCCTTTTATTTGTAGACTTCGAAGATGGTTTAGGGAAGGAATAAAATAACAAATATCAATCAACGATTCAATAACCAAAGATCAAATATTAATCAAGGATTCAATAACCAAATTTTAAGATCTAGCTCCAACAACTTATCAAGACACATTTTGATTTTCTCTAAATATACGCATTTCTATAAATTCAAGGGTAGACCATAGAGACTATCCTAAATTGTCAAAAGTGGGATAATTTATAGTTGTGTGCTTAATTCCTCAATCATAGAATTTATCTAAGGAAATAGACAATCTATTTATAAATTTAAAACATTCATAAACTAATGTTCTTGCATATGTGATGAATCAAAAACATTGACCCCCTTAAGCCATCCTATTACCCTAAACCCTAAACCGATGTATTAAGGGGTCCTAATATGACATGTCTTAAGGGGATCAAAGAAATTCTCAAAATTTAGTGAAGTTTCCCAAGGCAGCCAAATTTAACAATAAGATACATTCAATATTTAGTGATTAAGCTATAGCCTAGAGCCTTCCCACCTTCCTCTTGTTAGGGGTGTTAACGCCTCAAACATTTCAAGAGAGGCTTCTCATGGAAGGGGAGGATGAAGGCTTCTCATGATAAGATCATTCAAGATTATAATATGAATCATATTTCATGAGAGGTTGGTCAGTCGAAACAAGAGCTATCTCAATCAACTCTTCCATAATAAAATGTTGTTCTATAAAGAAAAAATGGTTTGCTAAATGATTCAATGCCATTGCATTGTACGAGTATAATTCAAAGGCTCTACACATTTTTTCCATTCCTTCATGAACACTACCTTTTTCACTAACTTGCAAGTTCATTATTCCAAGGGCCACCCAAGCTTCAATATTTTCAAGTTCTAGCAAGTCCATTATTTGGAAGGAATTCATTTTGGAAGCCTTTTATGTTTCAAAATGCAACTAACATTGTAGTTATATCACAAGTAGGTCAACTAATAATTATTTTATAGAACATTGCAACCTCTTGATAACCCTTTAAAATATTAACTTATAGTAAACACAGAGTTGAGAAAGATAGTGCTTCATGATTTACCATGTATTTAGTTTGACATTGATGTAAAAAAAAATAGTTAAAGCTAGAATCACTATCTTGAACTTCACCAAATTTTATGCCCTTAAGCCATCAAATGTTTTATCCTTGAACCTTAATTCATAGATCCCCTTAATCCATCCTATTACCCTAAACCCTAAACCCTAAAGCCATCATTTTGTCCTAGAACCTTAATGAAATTTGGTTGCCTTGGGAAACTTCACCAAATTTTATTCCCTTAAGCCATTTCATTTTGTCCTAGGACCTTAATTCATAGTTCTCTTTAAGCCATCCTACGAAGACCCCTTAAGCCATCATAATTTCTCCTAATTTAATGTAATTTTTAATAAAATTTCACATCACATTAACAATTATTCGTTTTTTCATTTGTAACATGTCTTAGACAAAATGAGCCTTACACATTTTTTCATTTGTATTCAATTAGGTCATTTATATTGAATGATTTAAGGGGATTTTTAAACATGGATCTTACATTTTGAAATTACAAATTTAATGCAGGTTCACTTAGATCTAGATCATGGATCAATTCAATATTGATGATATTTGTAATCCACCTCCACTCCCTCCACCTCCACCTCCACCTCCACCTCCACCCACTCCACCTCATAACCCCCACCTCCACCACCTGCATCTGATGGTACTTTCTTGCGAGCATGAACTGATGTGAATGTTAGATCCATTCAAGATCAAATCAATGTTAGTCAAAATGAAGAATGTATTCCACCACCTTTGAGGCATTTTGCATCTACAATGAAAAATGTTAGTGTAATTAATTAATTATTACACTAGCATAAGTTAACTTAGGTCATATTTCATTTAGTCCTAGGTTAGATTTTAATAAATCATTTAATAAATAGGGAAATATTCCCTTCCTTGTTTGGTGGGATAAGATTCCTTCTAGAAGATGAGTTGTCCTTCTATAACTTATCTCAATATTTAATAATCATCTAGATAGGGTTCACATGTTGTCACATGTTGTTAGATCAAGACACATGGCAACATCTCATGCCTATATATTCAGGAATTTTGTACATTTGTAATCATGTCATATTCAATTTGGCATCCTTGCATCTTAATAATAGCATGATATTTCTGCCATTTCTCTTTTGTGGAAGTTTTGTCCTGCAGGTGATTCTGGGGTGTTTGAGAAGTTCACCTAAACTCCTACGTGGTATCAGAGCTTCAGTGCTACAGACTTCTTCTCAAATATGAGAGATCATTTTTTGACATGAAAGTCTTGTTGGATGCAAGTAGTTGTTTTTTATTTTTGCTTCAGAAATCCATCTTCCACTCAGTTCTAGAAAAAATGATTTCTGGGTTTTGTAGCTAAGGTCGAAATATGAACTGGGCATCTTTTATATTTTTAATATCTTGTATAGATCTAGAGAAAATCACTGAACAAAAATCGGCATGTGTCATTTTTCTCCTGGTTGAAGGTTAAAAAAAATATTTTTTCATTTTCTGCTTGTTGGATCAAAAAAATATTTCTAGGTTTTGTTCTTAGCTTTAAAATATTTATGGGTTTCTGCTTTTGTCCACTCATTGTGAACAGATTTTTTAGAAATCAAATCAAAAGAATTTTTTTTGCTAGAAAATCCATTTCCTGCAGGCTAAATTCAGTTTTGAAAAAATCATAACTTTTGGCCATGGTATCAAAAATTGACAAACGAGATACTGTTGGAAAGGGAATTTCGTCTACTTTCTAGTGGTGGCATCCATTATGTGAAATTTAGCTCACAGAAAATTCTACAGTCAGCTGAAGTCAATCCTCCACTTTGGACTCAACGGCCAATATCTTCGCATCAGATTGTCAAAATCCAGACATTCCAGTGGCATTCAGGAGATATTTTAGAGCTTTTTTCATCAATCCAGATCCCTTGTCAGTTTCAGCTCCAGGTACTCTTGCATTGATTTTTTCAATTTGGTGCATTTGTTCAATAACATGGACATCCTGAAGATTGAGAAAATATTTTTTGATCTGGGTAGCATCACTTCAGTTGCATATCATATTTGGAAGCTTCTATTTATTGTTGAAGGTCAGTGTCTTTGTATTTTTTTGGAGAAATTTCATTATGGGGTTTGCATATACTCCTTTGGTTATGTTTCACAAGGGTAACTATCAACAATGGCGAGATGG
Source organism: Sequoia sempervirens (assembly GCA_007258455.2). Lineage (NCBI taxonomy): Eukaryota > Viridiplantae > Streptophyta > Pinopsida > Cupressales > Cupressaceae > Sequoia > Sequoia sempervirens. The sequence continues at coordinate 108,574,986 of VDFB02049217.1, read as the reverse complement.
GATCTGCCACCATTTATTACCTCATCTATTTGGTATAGTTCCCCATCCGAGTGAAGGTATTCATGAACTTGCTTGGAGTTGCAACAGGTACACTGTTTTGGAGATCATTTCTATGCAAGTTGATTCCAATGTTTTGAAATCTATTGATCATTGTGATTGTCCTCACATCTTTTGGACTAAGATTTGGGAGATCTATGGAGATTCAAATACTCCACCATTCCCTGATGGTCATTCTTCAGATCAAGTACCCTATGATGATATTGTTGCGCAGGAGGTTGATTTCCTTGATCTTTCTGAAGAGGTTGACAAGGTTCCCTTAGGTGTTTCTTCTCCATCAGAGACTATTGGTATCCCTTCACATTCAATGATTCCTTGTCCAGATTCATTAGGACACCTTCGATTTTCCAGACTTGGCATCTCAGGATGGCTTCGTTTCAGGTATCACTAACTTGGCTACTTCTACAGGTTTGGAGGACATTCTTGACGGGGTATCACTCCTCTATTTTGATCACATCTTCAAGGGGCTATATTGTCTCTCTACTTCCTCCCTATGGGGGGATTTATATTGTATCCATGTGATAGATGGTGTACTTGGGGGTATTTGGGAGTCCTCCATCCTTCCCATCCTATCTCACATTTTTTCTTTTTCATCTCCTTTTTGGAGAGGGGTTTTCTTCCCATTGGGTTTTCCCCTTTTCTTCAGTTGTGGGAGATTTTTTACATCTTCATGTACATGGGTACCTAACATGGCCTCGTAACCGGGACCCATCATCATCATCATCTTGCATAATCATTGCATGTTCCTCCCTAAGTTGAACTTATGGGGGGGTGTTAGTGTAATTAATTAATTATTACACTAGCATAAGTTAACTTAGGTCATATTTCATTTAGTCCTAGGTTAGATTTTAATAAATCATTTAATAAATAGGGAAATATTTATTTCCTTGTTTGGTGGGATAAGATTCCTTCTAGAAGATGAGTTGTCCTTCAATAACTTATCTCAATATTTAATAATCATCTAGATAGGATTCACATGTTGTTAGATCAAGACACATGGCAACATCTCATGCATCTTAGGTTTTCTCTCATGCCTATATATTCAGGAATTTTGTACATTTGTAATCATGTCATATTCAATTTGGCATCCTTGCATCTTAATAATAGAATGATATTTCTGCCATTTCTCTTTTGTGGAATTTTTATCTTGCAGGTGATTCTAGAGTGTTTGAGGAATTCACCTAAACTCCTACAAAAAATGTTGTTGATTTCGTTAGGTCCATTGATGTGGAATTAGAAGAGAATCAATGATGGCTAGAGGAGAGAGGATAGTCCTATTCTGAAAAGGAAAACACGAACAAATGAAGAGATGCAATAGAGAGTCACTTGACACTTTATTAAGACAATGATCTTATTGAATTTTGTAGTTCACACTGACAATGATCAAATTTTTATAAAGAATTTGACATTGGATGGATGGATATTTTTAGTGTTGAATTTATGAATATAATATTATAATGATGAGACAAAAATTTAGTAAGAAACATTAAATAATCTATTAATTAATATTGTATTGACTTTTGAATTGGTGTTTTTTTTAAATACTAATTTTTATAGGTACATATCTATGATGGATTACATTTGCACATTTTGAATTTTTTAGAATTGTTTTGATATACTTAGTTTGTGATACTTAGAATTATTTTGATATATTTAGTTTTTTTTTTTTTAATTTATTTGGCTTCAATATTGATGATAACATGATCATCAACATAAAAAAATACTATCACAATGTTATCATAATTAATTTTTATATACATATTTTAATCATAACAACTCCTTTATATATTTAAATATGGTTTAAAATGGGATTTTTAAAAAAGTGGTTTAAGGGGATTAAACCCCAAACCCTAAAGCCATCATTTTATCCCAAGACAGTTAAGCCATAGATTCCCATAAAACTATACTTAGGACCCCTTAAAAGCCATCATATATTATTAATTACATCCTTTAAATATACATTTTAAAAAATAATATATATTTAACTTAATGGAATTTGGTTGCCTTGGGAAACTTCACCAAATATTATCCCCTTAAGTCATCATTTTGTCCTAGGACCTTCATTCATAGATCCCCTTCAGCCATCCTATTATGACCCCTTAAGCCATCATAATTTCCCCTCATTTAATGTAACTTTTAATGAAATTTCACATCACATTAACAATTATTTCTTTTTTCATTTGTAATATTCCTTAGACATAAATGAGTCTTAGGGATTTTTTCACTTGTATTCAATTAGGTCATTTATATTGAATGTTTTAAGGGGATTTTTAAGAAAATAGTTTAAGGGGATTAAACCTTAAACCCTAAACCCTAAATCCTAAAGCCATCATTTTTTCCTAGGACAGTTAATCCATAGATCCCTTTAAAACTAGATACTTAAGACCCCTTTTAAGCCACCATATGTTATTTATTAGGTCTCCTAAATGTACATTTTAAAAAATAGTATATTTTTAACTTAATGAAATTCGGTTGCCTTGGGGAACTTCACCAAATTTTATCCCCTTAAGCCATCATTTTCTCCTAGGACCTTAATTCATGGATCCCCATAAATAGATATATTACGACCCCTTAAGCCATCCTATGAGGACCCCTTAAGCCATCATAATTTCTCCTAATAAATTAATGTAATTTTAATGAGATCTCACATCACATTAACAATTATTTGTTTATTTATGTACATGTCTTAGACATAAATGAGATTTTTGTGAATGTTTTAAGTTTATTTTTTAGTATGTACATGTATTAAAATTAGTTTTAAATTTTGAAATTTCTATGTACACATGGTAAAGTTGAATGATGTATGCATGCATTGTACATCCTATTTTTTATTTTAAACATGTATCTTAAATTTTGAAATTTTTATGTGCATGCTCAAGTTGAATCATTGTATGTATGTGTATGTATATGTATGTATCCTATTTAAACAAATTTACATGTACGTTTAAAATTTAACTATTTCTTGTAATTTTGTACTTGTTTGTTAATTTTGTATAATTTAATACAAGTTCACTTATATATCATGGATCAATTCAATATTGATGATATCCTTAATCCACCTCCTTAGCAACCTTCACCTCCACCCCCTCCACCTCCACCTCCACCTCCACCTCATAACATACCACCTCCACCACCTCTAAGATCTAATGAGGCTCACTTGTGAGCACGGATCAGTGACAATGTTGCATCCATTTGGAATCAAATCAATGTTATTCAAAATGAAGCATTGATTCCACCACACCTAAGGTGTTTTGCATCTGCGATGCAAAATTTTGTTGATGCCATTAGATCCATTAATGTGGAATTAGATAGGAATCAAGATGGTGAGAGGATATGAGAATATTTTATTGAGATGATCTATCCTATAAACAAACTTTGGACATGAAAATAACAAAATCCCATCTTGCACCTTTTTTTATCAATCATGTCACTAACCTACCCATTCCTACAAATAAACCTAGAATATTGATGAGGTGGTGCATACATCCACAAATGATTGCACATTTTTGAGAGTGATGGTGGATGGTATTTGACCATCCACCACATTCTAATTTGGAGGACCCTTTATACTTTTTAAGGAAATTATATGCAAAGCTTGTTTTGGAGAAAAAGCCTAATTATTTTGATTTTAAGTCATTTCAAGGTGTTGGTGGCGGCATGCCACAATAGAGGTTAGGGGCACGGGTTGATCCCCGATGCCCCATGCATGTCCAACCTCTTGTAGATCATCCTGCTCCTGCCATTCCTAGAATTTTACATCATCATGCGATGGTATTTGCATAAGGATCTTTGAGTACACTCGCAAACAACCTTGATGAGCATAGTTCTATGATGGCAGCCAATAAGCCTAGGGACCACAACAATGGAGGAGTATTCTATGGAGTTAGTCCTAGTACCACTCCATGAGTTTTTACACCCCATGTATGTACCAATTTCCATTAGATATGCTATGGACCTAACTAGGCTACACCCAGTTTGGGTGGACATAAAGATTCTAGTGGAGAATCTGGTCACATCAGTTCATATGTTAATTTTCTTACTGTAGAGCATCACCTTGCAGACAGTGCGACATAGGTATAAATATGCATGTACATGTTGAATTTTTAAGAATTTTTAAGCACACATATTTTTAATGAACATATATATTAAAAAAATTGCAATGTTTTAACAATCAAATTGTTTGGTGTAGATGACACTGACCATATGGGAATCATCTACTCAAGTTTAAATGTCGACACCAGTGCGAGACAGAAACCCTTATGGGGTTTTTTTATTTCAATTTTTTAAATAATATGAAATTTAATTTAAAATATCATTTTAAAACTTATTTAAAAAATAAATTTAAATATTAATAAAAATATTTTTAAAATAAAAACTTTTATTAAAAATGAAGAATTTTTAAACTAATTTTTAAAAAAGTATGAAATAAAATATTTAGAATGATTTTAAAAGATAATAATTTTAAAGAGGGCAACGACCCTCTGTAATGAGTCGCGACCCATTACACAAGCTCGTGGCCTATGAAATGGGACACGGTGTAACACCCCGCCGTGTACCCTAGAGGACAAAACTAATACTACGAAATACAGACAATTTTGTTTCTTTAGTGCAAGGTTGTGCAATGATACTTAACATAACTTAATTATCTTCCTAAGTCCCCTAGGGTGCACAATTGCATTACTTATTTTCCATATACTATCTTCAAAACCAAATAACTTATTAACCATTAAACACTAATCATCATTAATCATGTCATCAACTCATTACATATAAACAAAAGATCCATGTAAAATATCCATCATTACATAAAGGAATAATTGATCTTTATCATTTCAATTAACAAGTTCATTGTCACTAATTACAAAGTTCATTACATACAAGTGATACATCAAATCGGTTTACATATACATTTGTACAATATTACTTCCTCGTGTCAAGTGAGAAATGCTTACAATGATACATGATACATAATAAAGTTACAATACATTACAAGTACATAGATCAACCTCCAAGAATAACTGCAATGCTGGAGACAATACTGAATCGCCACAACACAAACATAAGGGGAACCCAATGGAGAACGTTACACGTTCCACCCTACCATGTGAATCCAAGAATTCACCCCCCATGCTAGGAGGTTACAAAGGGCCCCACCAACTGATGGACAAGGACTGGGTAATACAAGGTAGATAAAACTCACAATACAAGATGAACAACAACAACAGGTACATCAACAATCAAAGGCCATACTTGCAGAGGCACGCAGCTACACAAGTAAAACAACAAATGAAGAAACTCATGGTTGTCATAGGGAAAGTGTCATCACATAATTGGACATAGGTTATCCAAGTAGTTCTTTCTAGGCCCTAGCCCCCATCCTTGGGTTATCCTGGTAGCCTCTACCGAACTTCGGTCCCTCATGCCAACTTATGCAGAATCGAGCTACCCCTCGTGGAGATGAGGTAGTCGATTATGCCATTCCAGGCCTTCTCGTATCACCTCAAGCCTAAACAAGCACTTGAGGCTGAACGAGGTACAACTTATCTTGATTATTGTTTGAGCTACCCATTCCCCCTAATTAATTTTAATGTTTTCACTTGTTAACAAACTTCCACATGGGTTATCCAGGCACTCCTTTCTGCGTCAGCCCCCATTGGAAGCCACTCCCCTACTTCCAACCCAAAACACTGAAAATCAAAAATCAACACCACTGCATGACACAAAAAACCAAGGTATCACATTGCAAGGTATCATCCTTCTCGCTCACAGAATCCATGGAAACAATCACAAAGCCAAATAACGTGCAAGGTGAAATGGTCTTCATACACAAATTCACAATAAGTTTCTCATCACAACTAAATAAATTAAGCCACCAAAAGATTAAATCAGCCTAGCCTATGGAAATCTAAGACCAAACTCAAATTAACTTAAAATGAACAAATTCCCCATTCATTTCAAATCCAAAACCAGCCACTTAAGTACAACCTTTTAATATCAAACGAGTACAAAAAGACTAATTGTAGTACAATGTATTTATATCATGATCATACTCAAATTATCATCTTCAATGGTATTCTCTTGAATTGAATATTGTCTTTTGATTACCCCCTTAAATCTAAAATTTCCTTAAATTGTTTCATATGAGTTGAGTATACACAAGTAGCAAAAATGACATATATTCAGCCACAAAAATAGACATACTTCACCACTCATAATTACGTATTTACATAAAATAAATATACATTTATATTCCTATCGCTTCTTATATGTTTTTTTTTTTTTATTAAGATTTAATTCAAAGATCTTCAAATTGAATCAACAACTCATATTATAATTACATATTCACTAAATCAATTAGTCTGTCAGTAAATGACAGTAAAAAACAGGCGGCCATACAACCTAATGAGAGCAGATAATTAAATATGCCTTCATCAGACTTAACGAAAGAAGATATCTATTAAAGGCTAGATCGACATGCTATCTAAATGCAGCTCGATATGTGCTCAAGAACTTTATTGCAATGGGTAACTATTAGTTGTCTAATATCAGTTCAGACTCGACCAGGTAGAGTCGACAGCCTATGAAGGAAGAAATTTTGTGATTATTGTGTCTAACTAGAGCTTCCTACAGGTCAACTATGCCTTTATTGGTTTTTAGCCAAAGATCTTAACAAGAGAGAGGAAGTGATGGCGATCTAAAAGAATTTTATTTTATTTTCACGACTACCACTCGTCTTGGAGAATCTACTTCTACTTCTACTCTACACCATCTATTCGGTACTTCTCTATTTTCTAATAATACAATTAATGATTTTACAGGTAAAGAAATAGAGTTATCATTTAAAGATTTGACAATACAAACAGATTAAAAGCAATGCATTTAGGGATAGATTATTTTGAGTAAAAGAATCTACAAACCGACGGCTTGACATTCTTAATCGACCCCAAGAGTAGTATGCATTAAGCAGCAGAAGCTACAAGAGCTTGGTTTTAGTTCAGTCAAGCAAGGTAAAGAAAGAAAGGCCGTGACTTAGGGATTCATTTTCCCAATGAACTAAAATTAATGAAATGCAGATGGCGCTAGAAAAATACAGTTATTGGGGAATTAAGCCTCAGAGATTACGCACCAAAGACCCAAAAACATGAGGGATTCCAATATCACTTCGGCCAAGGCTGCCTATTAGTCGGATGACTCTAAGATGAAAAAGCACAGGGAGATTAGTAGCTCGGCACAATTGTTTTCAGAAGTACAACATGCTTGAACAATAATAATTCCCACACAGCATTTCGATATACAAAAAAATAAAATCTAGAAAAACTACGTTTCTCTTTTTCTTTATATAGAACCTAATTATTTAGAAACAACAGTTTCCCACAAGAAAAGAGGACAATAGAGGTAAGTAGTGGAACTTGGAGAAATTTACACAGTTGGACTGGATTGTGGGGTTGGCTTCCAACTCCAAAACATGGCTTTAGCTCTTCTCATATGTTCACACAGAAATTTGCAGCTTCCCCACTTATAGAACCAGTATTCAGTAAATTAGCAGAGAAAGTTTTCAGAAAACCTCTCAAAGCCCCCAATAAATTTTTCATGGAAAACATGAAAAACTGAATTAGTTTTTCTTTCGGGAGAAATTAAAGGCACTGCCCCTGTGCAGTTAACTCCACTTCTCCCCAATTAATTTCCCCATAACCAATTTGTTTATTCCTCCACTTATCCAAATTCCCTTCTTTTCAACTTTTAATTAAATTAACCCCTTTCACATAACTTGCTCACAAAGAAAGCTATTTATTTATTAATTTTATTATATTAAATTCCAAATATATAGTTTGCTTAAGCATGCATAATTATATATTATATATTTATATTTGTTTAAGCTTCACATATGAACAAATAGTCATAATTTAATTCATTATTTTAATTAGACTTTTTCATCATTACTCAAACCCTCAAGTTGACACCCAAAATAAAATGAAATAATTAAACCAAATACAAGACTCTGACATGAATCCCAGATTAGTCAACATATAGCAATGAAAATATAACAAGGGATAGACGAGCACATGGAAACGAAACGATATCAATAAACTTACAAACAGGGAGCAGCAACAAGGATTCGTCCTTGAGAAGGATGATGGCTCGAAGTGGGGGACCTGGTATAACCTCCGAACAACAGCTCCACTGGGCTCTAGCGCGCTCAAACCTGATAAATAGGTGGAGTCGATGCCCTGTACCTGCAACCTGCAGCAGAACAAGGTGTTGAACATGTGCATATACAAATAATCAGTCACACCATGATGGGGGAATCATAGAGTCGCAGGGCACTTGCAAGCGAGTGATGCGACACTATCCCCATCACTAACACATATCAACTATTATCAACTCATGAACGCATACATCTAGAATAACATACTATCCATCATATTCAAGTAAACAGATAACTAATCTGCAAAACATTGTATAAATAAAAGACATCAATTATCTCAATGCCATTAACATCATTAAACTAAACATCATAATATCATTAATATCACTAAGCTAAGCATTATAAAATTATCAAACAATCTTAGCATCCACTCATCAAAATATCATTGTGTCAGAATAGAATCCAACAGTGTATATTGTCTAACAAACAATATCATAGAATCAGCCAAAACTACATCATATAGTCCAACTAAAACCCAGAATGTTGTCTGAACATGAGAAAATCGAGGGGGCATCACACACGGCCCATTACAGAGGCAGCGGCCTCTCTTTTATTTTAATTAGTGCAACCTTAGACTATTGAAGAAGAATCAATAGAAGGAAACAATCAATGAAATTATGGTGTTTATCAGTGAAGTTAAGCGAAAAAGGTAAGTGAATTTACATTTGATTTTTTCAATTCAAGTTGAACTATATTTTATATGATTATGTAGAATTTATAATAAGAAAAAACTCATAATTTTTTTGTGGCTATGCATAATGTTATCAATTTCAACCAACCAAAATGAAGAATTGCAAGCATTCATAAAATTAAATATATTATGTCAATAATTAACACTTTTGAGTATTGTGGATGATAAATCATATTGGTATGGATGGGGGGTTCAATTTGAGAAAGATAACTATATTAATGGGAAGATTAAAATTAAAATGGAAGCATGGACATTCTATTGGAATGTGGTTGAAGGTGACAATCAAATGGAGCTAGTTAATGCAATCCTACTTTACTGGCCTGAGTGTTACCCACACGTTGTCCTTTGTTCTACATACAACTCAAAGGTTTATGGTTAACCATTTATTGACATTGTGGATAACCATATCATTGAACATGTCACAAAAACATTACCTACAAATAGGTTGATTATGGATTTTAGTGAAGCATTCATTCAAAATCATGGAATAAAGAAATCAAAAAGATTTGAAAGGAAAAGTGCAAGGACATTGAAGAAGACTTCAAAGACTTTTGAAATTTGAGAGTAGATAAAAAAAAAATTGATACGCAAGATACTAATTATTATATAAAAACTTAACTAGAAATACAGGCGTCTGCTACGCAAGGAATATGATATTAAAAAAAAATCCATCAAACCGCCAACAAGTAACCGAAACACTGAACACCAAAGAACCAAACCAGACCAAGGCCACTAAGGCCAACCAAAACATACAAAGAAAGGCCATGAACGACAAAAAATAGCCTAAACCACCAACGATAAACAAAAAACTTCATACCGTGCAAACCCAAAAAAACCACTACCAAGGATCCCCTTGCAGAAACTTATTCAAACGAGCAAAGTCTTCGAATTCCTCCTACCACCCTTCATCATCAACCGTCATCAAACCAAAATACTTTTTCAAAAAAATGACCGCAGTTGCCACTAACGCCTTGTGCCTCATCAAACCCAGCCCATGCAAATCCAGGAGAAATGGGTAAATTTTGACTGAGTCCTCCGAACGAAGTCGCTTCAGGTCGCACAGCCACAGACAGCCTCTAGCTTCAAGCACTGCACTCAACACCGCATCCACACCTTCCACTAGGTCTCCACAGAACAATTTGACCAACAAACTTTTAGCCTTTGCCTTCGAGATGAGATTATCTAGAAGTTAAGCAAGGAAATAGGAGGAAACATGTAGATTGTCCCTCCCATACTCCTTACTCTCCAAATGGGACGAATCCAACACCATTTTAACCGCTACCAGCATCAACAACTCATAATTGAGCAAAATACGCTTGAGCCTTTGATCTGTAACCTCTCTGAACGAGGTTTTCCATGACAACAACTACAAAGAGATGGGTGTGTTGGCCCCAAAATGAGCAAGCCCTGTCATAGAGACTTCCACCACAAACTTCGACCCCTTCACCATCCTCAAACCAGTGCAGAAGGCCTCGGATGAGAGAGAATGCAACTCATGACATCCACATACACCTGCAAGGAAAAAAAGCACCAAAGAAAGAGCCAAAACATCATTTAAAAGGACAAGCCCATATTATCAAGCTGTCATCAGATGTAGTGAATGGTACACCACCAATAGGCTAAAGGATTTTTCGTATGCAAGGATCACCTCACCATTAATAGCCCACCTTACACAACATGGCGAAATAACCGCAGCTGTCCTTTCACACAGAGAGTATATTAATTTTACATCTTCAAAGTTTTTGGAATTTTGTAATAATTATTATTTTAATAGTTAATTTTGATTTTATTATTAATGTATGATTTTATTTTGTTATTAATTTGTATTGTATATTGTTTGATTAAGGATAAGGAAAATATGTATTAAACCATTGAAAGACAAGAAAATTATATAAAATTAATTTGTGTATGATTTTTATTGTTATATTATTCTATTGTGTTAATTAGTAATAAAAGAAGATTTATTGTTATATTATTCTATTATATTAATAGATATAAGATATTCTTTTTAAACATGAAACAATTTAATGATCAAACAAAATCAAAGTGATTTGATCAAATAAAAATATCAAAATGAAAGACATTTGAACTAACAAAAAAATCAAAATCAAAGAGATTAGATTAAACAAAAAAAAATCAAAGAGATTTGATGAAACAAAAAAATTAAAATCAAAGAGATTTCATGAAACAGAAAAATAAAAACAAACAACTTTCATGAAACAAAAATAAATAAAAAATCAAAGAGATTTCATGAAACAAAAAAATCAAAACAAAGACATTTGATGAAACAAAAAAATCAAAATCAAAGAGATTTCATTAAACAGAAAAATCAAAACAAACAGATTTCATGAAACAAAAAAAATGAAATCAAAGAGATTTCATGAAACAAAAAAAATAAAACAAAAGAGATTTGATGAAACAAAAAAAAAACAAATCAAAGAGATTTGTTGAAACAAAAAAACAAAATCAAAGAAATTGGACCAAGATCCCGAATTGAGGTGTTGTTCTTCGCAGCCACCACACCAATACCTCATCTACCCAATATAATAAAAATGATTCTCATAGGTAAATAAACAAACCCACAAAATTTTGAAATAAAATCATCAATCATACATATAAGTGTGCTAAATTTTTTTGTCAAACCACATTTCAAAAATTATTTTGAATGTGCAAACAACTTTTATTTCATTGAAAACTTTAGTAATAGAAGCTCCCACCTTCATCTACACTAAAACAAGTGATTCACAATTTTTCTACCAAGACAACCATGCTAAAAATCAAGCTAAAATCTGAGAAAAAGTATTTCAAATGTTGGAACTATGTTGCAAACAACCTTGTGACAGACCATTTTTTAAAAATTAAATTGAACCAGCAAATGGAATTATTTTCTTCTAAAAAATTGTACAATGAAAGCTCTCATATTCATCTATAAGAATACATGATCACTATATTTTTTCTACCAACAATACCATATTGATTTTCAACCCAAAATCTCAAAAATATCACTTCTAAACACTAGTTTCCTACAAATTCATTGTTGCATGTAATCTCTCCTGCAACATGTCTGCCCCAATTAATTTTCTAGCAGCACATGGGCATTTTATTTTTTTCCCAATATTAATTTACAACATTAAATATTTTAAGTTCCAACTTTGGGGAGTTGGGTTTTTCTAATTTTCATTTTTTTGGATTTTTAAGCACATTAAATGTGCAGCTAACAACACTACCAAACTACAAATTTTGAGCTAATAAATAAAATATTGGTTACAAACATTTGGCGCCAATTCTTGTCCAAATATAATATTTAAGCATTAAACTACCCAACCAAATTAATAAATATTTTTTTTATGCCCAAAGTGTCCCTAAATCGGGTGTTGAAAGGTCGTCAAGAAACCACACAAGAAAAACATAATTAAAATAAAATAATTTTGGGGATGCAAGATTGTCTAATACCCCTGGATACTTTTGCATCAAATACCTAGGTAAGAAGAAATGTTCCATGAGTTGGAGCTCATGAACATTTGAAGATCCTATGTTTATTCTTCAACCGCTTTTCTTCCTTATCAACTTGTTTCTTCTTCTTCACCCTACTTTGAATCTTCTTATATCTTCCTTCATCCTTCCTCTCTTTCTTCCCCTCATGAAATTCATTTCAAGATACCAAGATTCTTCTTTCCACCCTAATTTTTCATTATCAACATCTACATACAAATTAGCATTAACAAATTCATAGAAATCAAATAATTCCATTTTCACTTCTTTCTTATGTTGTCTTCCTTCATTCTCCTGTTCTTCCATGTCAATAAAATTTATCATACCTTACTGTTTTTCAATTTGTAACCTATTATTCCTTCCCCTAACCATCTTTCCCATCTCACTTTCTCTCACTAATTCATCAAAATATAAATCAGCATGAACACCAACTTCAACAAATTTTGAAAAAACATCAAATATCTTAATCTTCTCTTCCTTCTCTACTAGTGCATCAATCTCATATCCATTATTATAAACTATGTCATTTTTATATAGATCAACCTCTTCTTTATCAGCAAATAATTCTAAAAATTCAAACTTTACCTCAATATTTGTTGCAACTTGTATTTCACTTGTTGTTAACACAAGCTGCTCCTTCTCTACTGCTGCAATTTGCATTAATAAATCACCTTCTTCTCCATTTGTTGTTTCTCCTTCAATTTCCTTATTCACTATCTTCCCCGTAAACTCTTCTTCACTCTTTTTCCCAAAAAATCTAATGTTTCCATGTCTTTCAATGGGTTGAACTTTGTTGCAACTTCATGGTTATCTTCTTCAATAATACTATCCTTTTCATGCACAAATTAATTTATCTCTTTCAAATCAATTTTTCTTTCATAAATATCATATGAATGACTATTTACCTATATGTGTTCTTTCTTCTCTACTGCTGCCCCAACTTCACAATCACCATTTTCCTTTATCTTTTCTACATGCAAATCAATATTTAATTTGCAAAACTCAAAAGGAGATAATACCTCTATTTTGATTGCTGCAACCTCTTTTCCAGTGCTTGCAACTTCATTTTCCTTTTCCTTTTTATCCTCAATAAGATGCACATTTGTTGCTACCTCTTTTTGTCTACATTCCTTCCTTGTTCCTTTTTTATTTTCTTGCTTTCATTCAATTGCATTTGTGTGGGATGCTCCCACATGACTTTCTCTCCATGTCCTTTCCATCATAGGGTTGCAACTCATCATTTTCTCTTTCTTCTTTTCATTGTCCTCTTTGTCAAATATATTTTTTCCTCTTTCTTCTCTTCACCTGCATACACAAATTGACTTACAAATTACTTTTATTAGAAAAATAATGGGACTCCTTCATGCCCACATATTCCTCTTCAACCTTCTTATCTATTTCCACTTCTAGTGCTACAATTTCGTTGTTCGTTTCTATGATCACAAATTTATCAGGAAAGTAATATCTTTCCAAAGCTTCCACTCTAGCTTCAATCTTCTTTAATTCTTCAAAATCCCATTTTGTAAACCTCTTTTCCTTCCACTCTTCCATAGGTAAAATCCTCACAGGCCTTCTCATGACCCATCCTTTCCTCTTTTTAAAGGACATCTTTAGAGACTCACAAGTCCTACAGTTACAAATCCTCCTTGCAATAATCTCTCTCGCTTCAGGGTATCAACCCTCTGCAGTCACAAGTCCTCCCTACAACAAACTCACTCTTGCTTATCCTCTACCCAACAGACAATTTCTGGAAGACACACCTTTCTCTCGTGTACCTTATACCTAGTCTTAACCTCTACTAGAGGATAAAATCACAAGTCTTCTTCCATACCTGCAACAAAACTCACACTCACACATTTTGAAAAACCCAAATCCTTCAATTTTCTCTCAACACATATCCAAGAAAAATAATTTATTGCAACACCATATTGGGAGTGATTTTAAAATTAATTTCCATCATTAATTTTTTAAAATTCCAGCAGCACATGGGCATTTTATTTTGAGCCCAATATTAATTTACAACATTAAATAATTTAAATTCCAACTTTGGGGAGTTGGATTTTTCCAATTTTCATTTTTTTGGATTTTTAAGCACATTAAATGTGCAGCTAACAACACTACCAAACTATATATTTTGAACCAATAAATAGAATATTGGTTACAAACATTTGGCTCCAATTCTTGCCCAAAGATAATATTTAAGCATTAAACTACCCAACCAAATTAATAAATATTTTTTTTATGCCCAAAGTGTCCCCAAATCAGGTGCTGAAAGGTTGCCTGTAGCAAGAAACCACACAAGAAAAAATAGAATTAAAATAAAATATTTTTGGGGATGCAAGATTGCCTAGTACCCTTGGATGCTCCTACATCAGAAATTTGATCACAAAAAGAAATCAAAGATAAATCACAAAGATTTGAATTATTATAAAGTAAATTAAAAAATCAAATAAATAAATCAAAGATTAAAAAATAAGTTAATTAAAAGATCAAATAATTACATCAAAGACAAAAATAAATAAATTCAAAAATCAAATAAATAAATCAAAGAGAGTTCAATGGGTATCGTTACAACATTTTAGTGAAGCTCTAGAATGTAACTTCAACAACACCTTAAACCATTTTATGGGAGCTCTGTTAAGATTTTAAAAGAGAGTTTGTGCATAAATTTCTTCTTTATGGAAATATGTGCAAGTGTTTTGTGAAAGCTAAAGTGATAGGAATTGGCCCTTCCAAATTTCAACATCTAACATAAATCCCTTTTCAATTATGCTTGGTGGGTATCCATACCCTCTTTCTGAGCTCCAATTTGAGCATAGGTGGGTAGGATGTGATTTGCATTAAATAGTTCAAAACAATTATCTCATTTTTAACAAAACCATTTTGAACATACCCAACCACCATGGTATTCCCTCAAGCCACATTTATTTGAGGTGTTTTGTCAAAAAAAACTCACATCCCTTATTTATGTTTCCCATTTTTGTGTTTAGGTTTACCCTACGTTTGAGAGGAGAGATAGATATAAATAGAGTGTTATTTTATTAAAAAAAAAAGAACCACCTAAATTTTCCCCATTTATGATTTCTTTGATGAAGCTTTCACCAACATAGTCCATATCTAGCTTTGGGATGACAACCACTTTGTTGGACGTAATTTTAATGAGTATTATAATAGCACTTATTTTCATGTAAAAATAAATAATTAATATTAATCTATAATAACATTTATTTAGCAGTAATGAGTACTTGACTAGACAACTCATACTACTTCCCCTTTCTAATTTTCAATATCATTTCAATTTCCATGCCTTTGCTCCTCCTCTAACTGATCCTTCCTATCTACCGCCTCTCAACTTCTACTAAAATTATCTTTTTCCAATGTTTAGGACCTCCTTAAATTACTTTTGGGAACCATCCTTGCAATGCATTCGAAGAAAAAGATAATGGATGGGTAAGGGGATGGCATGCTTCACTAATGACATAGTGGGCAACCATTCTCTATTGAAGACACCATTACTTTAATCAATATCAATAGTTTAGAATGATAATAAAGGTTTACATTTGTACTAGTTTATATGCATTTAAAATAACAGTTTACTTTTATATTGTACATTTTTAAATAAATTCCATAAGATCTTAAAATACAAAATCTTTAAAAATATTATATAAACAAATCAAATTTTGTAAACTAAATTTTATAAAAAAAAATTATATTAAAATTTGATTGTAGTTATTAATTAGAATTACCTTCAAAAACAGTTAAGAAGAATATTTGAAGCTTCCAAGTTATTGTAATACAAATCGAGGAGGGGATATTGATAGAAATAGATCAAATTTAGAATGCTATTTTATTATAGTGGAGGTGCAGTTCCATGGGGAGGTAAGCAATGATTGATAGTTTCATCTTCTAGAATACAAGCAAGAAATAAGGGAATCAATGGCATTGAGAAGATTATTACAAGACATTGGGATTGAACAAACCCAACAAACAATGTAATCGGAAAGTTAAGAACATCCTACAAATCACGTATTGTACAATAGTATAGATGACATATTGTACAACTAAAATGATGATTTCCATATATATTGAAGATATTCTTTTAACTACTGGTAATTTGTCCAATGTTAAATTGACACGTCCTCTGTAAGAGGTCACTTCATACAATCCTCACCTCTGCGTATTTGTCAGAATGTTGACACCAGGGAAAACAAATTTGAGCAATTCATATTCTGACATCAATTTCTTGAAAGTTGAGCAGTAACGATGAAAAGTCATCACACGTGCATCGGTTTCTATTTTTCCTTGTTACTCTTATCATCTCACCCTATTTGTGCAAGTTTTCTTTTGACGTGGCGAATAAATTATGTAATAAAAAATTAATTTACAAAAAAAAAAATTAAAATATCATTTTATAACTTATTTAAAAAATAAATTTAAATATTAATAAAAATATTATTAAAATAAAAAACTTATAGTAAAAAATGAAGAATTTTTAAATTGATTTTTAAAAAAATATGAAATAAAATATATAGAATGATTTTAAAGAGAGCAACAACCCTTTGTAATGAGTCGCAACCCATTACACAGGCTTGCGACCTATGAAATGGGACGCGACCCATTACAGAGGAAACAACCTCTGTTTTATTTAAATTATTTTTATAAAAATCATTTATATAGATTAAAAACAACTCATTGAAATTTGTATTAAAAAAAAAAGCTTGTATGAAATCTAAAATCAAGAAAAAAAAAAAAAAAACCTATGCTAGCCTACACAAACATACATTACATGAATCCCTAAAATTTCAGATATTGAAAACATGACAAAAAATTCCTTAATCATTTAATAAGGCTCCAAATGTAAAAGTAGAATATACACTAAAATAATAAAAAATAAATAAAAGTACTAAAAAAACTCATAACGCTAAAAGCTTCAAATATAAAAAAACACGATATGTAGAAGAAAAGAGTGTGGGACGGAGGTGGGAGAAGAGAGTTCGATGGGTACTGTTTCAACATTTTAGTGAAGCTCTAGAATGTAACTTCAACAATGCCTTAAACCATTTTCTGGGAGCTCTGTTAAGATTTCATATAACAATCTTACTACAAAAACCTATGAAACAAATAACGTAGTCCTCTCCATGAAACCACTAGAAAAATAAATTTAAAAACACTATGAAAAAATACAAGAAAACTACTCAATCAAAATGCGAAAGACTAAGAAGAGGGAAAAGAAAGACTCGATAGTTTTAAAAAATAACACTATAACTACAGATTGTACAAAAAAAGATCAAACAGACAAACATTAAAATCCATTTTGTGAGAAATAGAATAATCATATCAAAATTCTAAAAGTATATTGAAATTTTGAAAAAAAATTAAATGTTTTTAATACCTTGATTTTGGTTATGAAAATATACAAATCCCCTTCTACGTGTGAAAATATGCAAATCCCTTCTGTGTGTGTTGAATCTTAATTAATTATTAAATCTTAGTTAATTAAAACATAATTTAAATAAAACAAAGGTCGTTACCTCTATAATGGGCCGCATCCCATTTCACAGGTCGTGAACCTATGTAATGGGTCACGACTCATTACAAAGGGCCATTGCCCTCTTTAAAATCATTATCTTTTAAAATCGTTCTAAATATTTTATTTCATGTATTTTTTAAATTAGTTTAAAAATTCTTCATTAAATTAATAAAAAAAATTATTTTTAATAATATTTTTATTAATATGACTAAGAAGGGAGAAGATGTGATTGAGTTTAGAGGATGGTGACGGCGTGTGTTTGTAGGTGAGCTAGGGCATTCGAGCTCTAGCTTGCAGTGTGGATTTTCCTGTGCACTAGGATTTGTGAATGGTCATGGGGGGTCAAGGGGACCAAATCTATTATTTGTTAACTCTCTTCCTTGCTACTGTTAGCTGCGTTGTTCATCTGGTGCGGATAGTTGTGTTATGCTTATGTAGGTTCCAAAACTATGGACCCTCTTCTTCGTGTGCGCCCTTTGGTCTCTGTGTGTTGCGCGATTGGGGAGGGGTTTCTTTCTCTCTCAATGCTACTTTTTCTTCTATTTGTGCGCGCTTTGGGGGCTCGTCCCTTAGTTTCGGCTTGAGGTGTGGAGGGAAGCTTGGGCCCTCTTTCATTTGATTTAAATGGCAATGCATATGCCCTTGGATATGGTGGGTCAGGCTTCTTCTATGGCTGGGTGGATGTCGAAGTTCCCATTCAGTCTTCTTCTGGATCGGGTGGGGTTCGAAATTGAGCCCTCAAATTGCAAAAGGTGAATGGATGCTTGGAGAGGGCCCAAGATCGACCGGTTTTAGTAATACAACCGAAGTTGGTAGTTGATGATATTGATTACTTTTGCAACCATGTATTGATTTGTATGTTTATGGGGATGAGGGTTTCTCTCCCATTTCTTGATACCTGGATTCACAAAACATGGAACCTGGAAGGTGATTTTGAGATTTTGATGGCTGCCAATAACTTCTTTATGGTAGATTTTTCATGTGTCTCTAATCGGAACAGGGCCTTTGAAGGAGGTTCATATTTCTATAATCAAGTGAGTCTCTTCATCAAACCTTGGCATGTTGGCTTTAACTCAGCAGAGGAGTTACCTTCTAGAGTCCCAGTTTGGGTTCAGCTTCGTCAACTACCACTTGAATGTTGGAGAAGCGACATTTTACAATTGATTGCGTTGTTGCTAGGAAAACCTATTGGCCCCTCTCATCAAACTCTAAATACGAAATTTTTTTCTTATGCAAGGGTTTGTGTTGAAATTGATTTGAGCCAGCTGCTACCAGACTCTATTGATATGACGGTTGGGTCTTGCTCCTGCACTCAGCCGCTAGATTATGAGACGTTGCCTTTCAGATGTCAGATATGTCATGAGTATGGCCATCTTCAATGGAGGTTTCCCCGTGCTCCTGGTGCTACAAGTACAAGTAATGTTCCTTCTCAGCCTGATTCGAAAGAAGATAAGGGTAAAGCTCCCATGTAGGGAGGGGGGTTGATAAGGAAGGATTTATCCCGGTTAAGTCTCATAATCGTAATCAAGGTCAAAAGAGATCCTTTAGGGATAGGCAGGAGGAGGAAACTTTCAACAGGTTTGAGGCACTGGAGGATTTGATCCAAGAGGATGGTTTTCAAGAGGTGTTGCAAAGATCAGTGGGTTCTTTTGCGAAGGGGGTCCCTGGGGTACAATCCTTTGGGCCTTCAAGTTTGGATGGGCTTGGGGTACAGGATTCACAGATGGTTTCTGCTATGCCTTCTCCAGGTCTTGCTTTGGTTGCGATTGGTTTGCCAACGGAGGCTTCTGATGGGCCCACTGATTCTAGTGGTGTTCTCTCTGAGGTGTGGGGTGCTTCTGACCCTAGTAAAAATAAGTCTCTTTTCCCTGCTTTAGGTTTGCAACAAAAAACCCCAAGAAAGGGGCTCTTGAGAAACCTCCTAAGGTGGGTAGAAAGAAGGATTAGGAAAAGGTCAAGTTAACTAGTGAAACATTGGTGGAATTAGGTTTGGTGAGGACTATTGATGCTCACTTTTCCTAGCCTCAACGATGATTGTGCTCTCTTGGAATGTGCAAGGTATGAATAGCATCCCTAGACAAAAGGCTATTCAAGATTTGATTCGTTCTCATTCTCTTGATGTGTTTTTTCTTCAAGAAACTAAGTTATCTGTTGATAGTATGTTGGGGGTGGCTTCGAAGATTTGGAGTCAGGGTCAATGCCAGTGTATTGGGGCATCTGGTAGTTTTGGTGGGGTGGCTTGTTTGTGGGATCCATGAAGAGTTAGACCAATTTGGTGGCTCTCATGCAGAGGCTCAATTTCTTGTGTAGCTTCTCATCTTGAGTCTGGGGAGAGAGTTCTCCTCTCAAACTTGTATGCTTCGACTGACCTTCAAGGTAAGGTTGTGTTGTGGAGTCATGTGTGATATGTAAGGTCTTCGAACCCTTATCTTCCTTGGATTCTGGCTGGGGATCTCAATGTCGTCATTTCTTTGGAGGAGAAGAGGGGAGGTAATTCCCACCTGGATCTTGCTTTAGCTCTCCTGCAAGATAATATTACACTTTTGAACCTAGTTGATATCAAGCCAACTAATGGAGTTTTCACCTATAGTAATAGGAGAACTGGGGAAGCGGCTATTTCTGAAAGGCTGGAAAGATTCTTGGTCTCCAATTTTTGGATGGGGGATAGGTGGAAAACTAGCTCTAATATTTTGGACGGACGGGGTTCAGATCATTGGCCAAGCAAGCTTCTTGTTGAGTTACCCCGGTGAGGTATAAAGCCGGCTTTTAAGTTTCAGCTTATGTGGCTCAGGGATGATTCTCTCCATGACTTACTTCCTGGCTAGTGGTGTCTTGGGAGGCTAGCGCACGGTACTGCTATGTACACATTCTCCAAGTAGCTTCAGTTTGTGAAGTATAAGTTGAAGCACTGGAATAGACAACATTTTGGTAACCTTTTCCATGGAAAGTAGAATTCCTAGACCTAGTTGGATTTTATCACTAGGCAGATTCAGGACCAAGGTTTCACAGAGGAGGTTGGGTTGTTGGAAGTAGCTGCAGTAAAGGAAGTGGAAGTGTAGACATGCAAAATTTACATTATGCATTCGATCGAATTCAGTCAAATTAGATGTCGCATTAGGACCATTCATCAATTAATCAAGTGCATTTTCATCCATTCATTTATCAAATAAACATTATCATTCAACCTTCATCTTGCATCATCCACTTAATTAAATAAATCAGGACTTCATTTAAATCAAATCCTAAATCATATTCCATCATTTTCTAAATTCAAATAAATCAATTATCAAAGTCTTGAAAGTCAAATCATCTAATCAGCATTAAACTAACATAATCATCATCCTAGCTAATTAATCCCGATCTAATGCTAATCCCATCCCACTTGCATTCTCTAGATATATCCACTTGCACAATAAATCAATTTTATTGATTTATTAAAAACCTCATTTTCCCTCAACATGACAAGTCAAACATAGCATTTATTGTTGTTTTTCTTGTCCCCCTCTCAAAATTTATTGCCAATTTGAATTCAAATTTTCCCTCTCATGGGCACTCTTCCCAAATCTTGCACATCCATTGACCACTCACCATTTGACAAGTGTCCTTCTTTCATTGGCAGAATCTTTAGTCCCACATTGGTCCCTCTTCAACACTTAGCATTCTGAAAATCTTTAAATACAAGCTTCATCTTTGAGAAAATCCTCCACAATCTCTCCACAATCTTGCAAGGTCACTCTCTTCATTTGAGATTTGATCTTGTTCATCATCACTCCACCATCTTCATAGCAATTTCATCATTTTAGCTATTAATCAAGGATTGGGAAAGGGTCACTAGCACATGTGACACCAATCCAATATGAGATAGTTTGCATCATGTTTTCTTATGTTTTTTCTTTAGATCTTTTGTCATTTGTTTGCATTTTGAACATGATGTATTATTTCATAAGGATGTTAAATATTTTGATTTGTTGTTGAAATACTAACAATTCTGCAGGTTTTATTGTTAGATTTCTAACCACATTTTGCAGATTTTAGCATCCACAAAATGGCGCTAGAAGGAGGGCATTGGTCTAATGTTTGAAGATGTTTTCTTTAGATTAGTTTTCTAAAAATGTTTCTTCAGTTTGCATTCTTGTTTGTTGACAAAGAAAATAAACTTACAGCAAACTAGTCTTTTGATCTTCTTACATACGATTATAACACACATTTTGGCTATCATATTGGAAGTCTAATTTTCTCAATAGCATATTTTGTTGTATCGCTTACTACATTGTACAGGTCATCTAAAGAAATACTATATTTATGCTTGTCATTACATTTAGTACAGTTCATTACCTCTGATCCGTTACATGTAGGACATGCTTTTGCAGGGAATTCTTTAGAGAGAACATAAACTTAGAGCCCAGAGAGGCCAGATACCGTATAATCTCTGCTTGTCCATTTGCAACACAGATTTTAAAAAAAAAAAAACCATCCTTTTGCAGACTTTTTCTCTTTAAGTCCAGATTTCAAAACATAAAATTTCATCTCTGCACTTTGTATATTGTAACGTGTCCCATCCCTTGTCGCAATTGCTAGAGAAGTTGCAAAAGCAAATGTATTCTTTAAATGCATGGAGAATATGCCACCACATTTGGCGCTAGATTCTCCCCATATGCATCTACTTCAGAACTTATGTGCACAAACATGAGAGTTTTTGTTTGCCCGCCTAGTGAGTTCTGAAGCAGCTGTGTGATTTTGCTAATTCGGTAAGGAACATGCGAGTTCTTTTGTGCAAGGGCGGAAATCACATCTCCGAAAACTGATAAAGATTTATTGATATGTTGTACTTCTTCTAATCTTTCTCCTGTGCCTCAGATTTATCAATTCTCTCACTTCCGGCAAGGTCCACCAGATGAAGATAAATGGTTCCGGAGGTAAGATCTTTGCCTTGGACATGGACTATTAACACACTGTGAGAACGGCTACTGCGATTATTCAACGCTGTTGCCCTTACAGCACAATTCTTGTGCTCAAGGTTCATTAACTCAATCATAGCAGGTGTAGATGTAACAGGTATCGGATTTACATTTGGAACATTTAGTCCATTTTGCTGGGAATTATTGCAGATATCCAATTTCTTATTTGGGCCATCAGAAGTAAGAAGATCTCGGACTTGTTCATTGTATTCATTTGAACTGTAAACATCATAAATGAATGCATCCTTTCTTTGTTCTGAAATTTGGAATAAGTCATTTGAACTATCAGAGAAGTACTTCTCATTCTGTCCTTTAGGATCACCATTGGTCTGTTGTTTCTCATCTTCTCTAGCGCTCACAAACGCATGCAGTACATTTGCTATCTTATTAATACCTTTTTCAGTCTTATCAATTAGAAGGGGCGGACCTGCAACCAATTAATTTTCTCCTCCTGCTGTCAATCGCCTCATTCTAAGTTTTCTTTACTCATTCAATAGGTGATTGGATGTTCTAACTATTGACTTTCATCATACTGTCATCAATGGTAATGCAGTGGCGCGTTCCTGACCTGTGTCTACACTTCTTCTCATCTGCGACAGATTGTTGTGAATTAAGAGTGTGTATTGAGTTCTTTTCATGCGGGTTACCTCCTATTTCATGAGAGCACATTGAACGCCATGTACCTTGTCTGTGCTACTTCATTTTCATATATGTTACCAAGGCTTTAAGACACGCCATTCAGAATCCATTTTCTTGTGGCCATTCGCGATGAAGCAAAAGGGGCACTTTCCCAATCCATAGGCCCTGCAATCATGGCATTCCCTGAAGACCGCAGTTCTTTGAAGCCTTCTGTCAATAGTTCACGTGCCTTTACTATGCAGTGTGCGCATTCCAAGATACCACATCTTTGTAAGACAGTCGGTCAAAACAGTTCACTTCACACACCTTGTCTACACATTCATCTAGTGATGACCTATCTTGAGGCACACTGCCATACTACTGGTGTACTTTGAACGTCAGTTATGAGACGATACTGATTGAAAAAAAAAACTCATGGCCTCCGAAGTGGGAGTGATTTAAAAAACAACTGCTTCTGTGGTGGTGTTCTCTTTGCTGGTGTCAGAACGCCCACTGATTGAAGGCTCACATCATCCTTAGAAGCCCGTGCCTTCTTTTTACTACAATCCATCTCAAAATCCAGTGCTTTTTCTCCTGCGCATTATGTCTTGCTGCTTGCATTTAATCGAGGTAACTTGTGGCAGGCGACTATCTACTCACATTTAACCAGGCGACAACTTGTTACAAGATATCTAGCTGTTTATATTTAATTGAAGTAACTCTCTATTTATCTAACCACTCTTTGCAGGAAGCACAGGAAAATAGCGCTGAGCATCATAAATACCTCTGTGAGCATCACATCACTTGAAAATGGATCTCATGTTGGTAGTGGGATTGAAATCATCATACAGTCTTTTACATCTGTCACCATTTATTGCCTATCTTTGCAAAGATATTGTCATGCCCAAACAATAGTTATTTTAATAGCTGACAGAGATATTGTCGTGCCTATCATTTATTTCCATGAAATGAAATCTTTTTTAACCAGTTGCACCTTTCTTATCTCTGCAGTCATCATGCTAATCAAATAGGTAGACAGGAGAAGCGCCTAAAGGCACATATGCAAGGAAATGAACGTATTGATTGAAAGATTGACTTCAACTTATGAGAATCCATGCAATTTTAAAATGTTGAAATATTTCTAACTGACTTTGTTTGGGGGAAGTCTTGAAAAAGTTAATGATTTTGTGACTTGACTGTATTTATCAAATGCATTTAACGCTTGTCTCTACATTTAATATCGATACTCTCAACAATTGATTTACGGACAAAGTGTTTCATATCTTAGAGAAACTTTTCATATAGAATCAAGTAGAGGGGTGGGATTGAATCATTGGTAGAAAAATAAACTTTTGCACATTGTTAAGCAAAATCTCTACTTTTGCTTTAAAGTTTGTAAAAAGAAAGAGTCACTTTTTAATCTTTCTTTTATTATCATTTGTCATTTCAATTAAGATCATGCTATTGTTTAAAGTTAACAATCAAAATTGACTTTATATGATCCTCACATGATTTATTTTCTTTTGGAATAGGTACAAGTGAACAACGAAGGCAAAAAGGTACAAGGAAAGCGAAAAGTCAACAAGAAGGAGGCTAGCAAACGAAAACGAAAGGAGGAGAATTTTTTTTTTGAAAACCCAATGTGTTTTTAAACACTTTAAGTGTTTGATCAACACTACTTCACGAACTTGTTTATCTTTTCATTTTAGAACACTAATTTTCATTTGGGTCTAAAAAAAAAACAATTTGATTTTCTCCATTCGCAAAAGGCTAAAATTCAAGCTTAGACACTTACTAGAGTTCGTTTTGGGTTAAAAAATTGGACAAGCAATCTTCATATTTCATTTGGTGCTTAAAATGAACTCACAATTGCTTTGAAGGTTATAAAATGAACAAGTGTTTGAATTGTGTGATTGTGTCTTTTGAGTACGTATCCTCTCCCCTTGCGCTTCGTGCGATCTAGGGTGCAAGAGAAACACTCAAAATACATTTTATTGCTTTGAAACACTTCAATTTGGGCTTAAAAAATTGAACATCTTGTGCGAGTGTGAGTAGGGGCACTTTCGCGTACATTCTCTTTCTTTGTGCCATCAAAGATCGATCGAGTTACGGATTGTGTCTTTGCTCACTTTTGTTTATCTTAGAGGGCCTACCTTGGGGAAAAAGTACTCACCCAAGCGACAACTCAACCAGTAACACTCTAAAGCCAAGAGTATTTCCAGCTGGGATATAAATGAGGGTTTTGGTTAAACGCCATAATCATGCGGTTGGCTCCGACAGGATGGATCCGAAAGGGGACTCTTGCCGTATGGGTCAATCTCCACGAACGAAAAGTCCTTACTAGAACCCATGTGCTATAATTTGCCAAAATCCTTAATCTATTTGTTGGTGCAAGAACGGTCATTTTGAAGCCACCCCACACTCTTACGGTCTTCTATTAGAGATGGAAAGCACGCCATGGGAGTTTCATGGGTGTTGATGCTTGGCTGCCCCGATTGACGTTAATGAGCCGTGGAGGGGAGCCAGTGGGGTCAAGCATCTAACCATCCGCTAGAGATAAGTGTAGCTGGACTTGTCCAAGTGGGAATCCAACAAATATTGTCTTACACATCCATAGGGCTTGTAATTGTTCTTCGTTTGAAAACACAGTGTGTATTCGAAAACATTTTGCAAACAAACATTCAACATGATTCTCAAAATTTCAAACCCTTTTGAAGACAAATATCATTGACTCAATCCATATGTTACTGCTTTCCCTGATTCACATCCTTAGAGGTTCCTAAGCATTGGATTATACCTCAATTTGTCTTCTTGAGTAAACAATAGGAAAACCCTTGCCTTAAGTTCATTGAATTTCCACATAAAATATCTTGTGGGGTTTAAAGAAATTAAGACATTGGACATCTTAGTTTGAAACCTTAATCAAAGAGAGTGTTTTTGGTAAAATAAAGCCATTAAGCAAAGATAACAAATTGGACCCCACACATGTGCTTGATATCTCTTGGTCATATTGGTTTTTTGATTGCTCTTAGAGAAAAGTGTGTTCTTCAATACCTTGGCCTAGTAAACAAAGTCTCTCTAAGTCTCTTAGGATCAAAATCAAACACTTCATCCACCTCAACATTTATCAACATCATCCCACAAATAACTTTAGAGCTTTGAAAACGTCATTACCTAGACTTGGGTACATTTCCAAACCAAATCAAAATCATTTGTTTAGTTAGGTGTGTTTGGATGAATCCTTCCACGCACACTTAGTTAAATTATCACCTCTTTGAACAATTTCATCCTAAGATAACATCCAACATTTTAGGGTTTACAAGTTCATCATCCACATCAAACAATCAAAATCAAGCCCTAAGTCTAGCATTGATCAAAAGTTCCTAAACGTTCAACACTCATATCATTTACACATTTCATCCTCCATCTCGTCATTTGGTCCTAAGAACCTTAGAGGTCACTTTTGCAACAAGGTCAAAACACAAGAAGAACATTGAATATAAACGTGATCCATACATCTTGGGTAATCCAAATCAGTTGAATCCTCAAAACCTTGCATTTCCTATCAATTATCAAAGTCCATGCATAGGATCATTGCCTTCGACAAATGTCAATGGTACAACAAGTGTGAGTATGCCCAAGTAAAATTTTGGAACACATTTCCCAATGATAAATCTAAGTCCAAACCTACAAATCCACCAATCGAACAATCAAGGCATGAGCCTTGAAATGAACAACGTCATTCCACCAAATTCCTACAAACTAAATGTGGATGTACCAAGTGCAAGTTTTCGAAACATGAATCCTAACTCAAAAAACTTTGGGAAAATGATTCCCAATACCAACAATGTTCATCCTATCATGCCAAATTTGAACATCATCCCAAATCCAAACATTATCCAAAGTCAATTTTCCCATAATCCCATTCAAAAACCGCAAGTATGCATCCCAAATCCGCTTAAACAAAAGCCAAATCAACTATCTCAAGTGAGTCAAGATCAAAATCAAGAACAAATTTGGCGAGATCAAATTGCGGAACTTTCCAAAATAGTTGAGGCATTGCGCCAAGGAAAATCTCCACCACCATTACCTACATCATTCCATGGTTTAGGGCTTCCCCCTTTACCTAGCGCCAATCAATCCACCCAAAACAATCCACCTAACATCAATCAAACCATCATGTCAAATCCTTCGAGTATACCATCGACATCACACCAATGGATGGTATCTAATCAAACAACATTGATCCCAAATCAAAATTTGGTCTCCCAAGGACCTATCACCTCGGTCATTCCAACCATCACTATCCCTTCAATCATTCCAAACACCACTATCACACCCATCACATCTCAACCTCTCACTACCATAATCGCTCCGAGCGTATCTCAAACACTTCTCACTACATCCAACATGATTCTAAATCCACCACCACCCCCACCACCACCAACTTCCACCACATCAAACCAATACAACGCGACATTACAAGCTACTTTTCAAAAGGGATACCAACAATATCTAGCCATGCAACAAGAAACACAAGCTCAAAGTGTGAAACAATCCTCTCAAGCTACCCAACCAACATGAGCACAAACACGAAAGATGACAACTATTGAAAACAAGGATAAAGATCAATCCATCACTGAGCACACGTTTACTTCATCCAATGATCAAATCGACATATGTCGAGAGTCACTTTTGAATCACGATCAAAATCCACCAACAAAACTCGACAATGAGCCAATTCAAGAAATATCAACATCACTTGACTCTATGGTTGAAGACATTCACAATCTCTCCACTGTAATTGTTGAAAACAATGATCAAAACCTCTCCATTGAGGAGCACATTGAGGACATATCTACACAATCCGATGATCAACTCACCATCCATCAAGAGCCACTTTTTAGTGATCTATTTCAAGGAGTGTTAGGATTATTCGATCCAATTGACATAATGCACAATCAGTTCACCTATGATCATGTTGAAAATGTCTCTACATCACTTTATGAGTTAGAGGACATATCTCAAGAATTTATTCCAAAGCATGATCAAAATCTTTCACTAAGGTCTAGCAATGGTCCTCTTCAAAACATGTTAATCCCCTTTGACCGCATGATTACAGATACTGAAAGCACCCTGAACTTGACACTTGAGGATATTGAACCACTTACCATGTATAATGAAGATATCCAAGAGCCATTTGTAAGCAGTCCATCCTTTGAAACTGACCCATGTCAAGAACTTGATCCAAAGCATGTCGAAAGCAACTCTGAAATCATTCAAGATCAAGAATTTGTATCTTCAAGATACTACAATAATCTAATGGATACTCTCTTATCTCTGCAAGATGATAATATCCATGTAGCACATACTCCTCCATCTACTTATGAGATGCTTTCTATGGATGGACACGTAGATGATCTTTATCTAGAACAAGATCTTGCTACACAAAAAGAACAGATTCTTAATTCTTACAATCAAACAGAGTTATCAACATCAGGATCAGATATGTCCCAAACTCAAATTGAGGACATCATGAATAAAGATATCCATCATTATCCACTCAAGGAAACAAGTCAGATAGAACATCCGGAGTTAGCGGAGCAGCAAATTGAAAGAACGTCACCTACGGTGGTCATCTATCAGAGAACACTTATTGAACAAGAGCTCTTGGAACAAGCGAAATCAAAGCATGAAGGTACTACTTCCACAATACTGGGGGCAACTTCGTCTCAAACAAATGTCAACATAGAGAGCACGAAGAATCCTTATGGTGAAACCGATGTCAATACTACAACCAACCACGTCACGAATCTTCATCCACCCATCACCCCATCCACGAATTGGGACCAACGTCAAAAGGAATATCTGAAACAAAGTACGAAGAACATTATCAAATCAAAATAAGCTAAGAAGCATAATGGACAAATCAAGTACATATGGATACCAAAGAATACAAAGAAAGATCATCCCTATCAAACTCCATCAGTCAAAGAAACTGTGGGGCAAAATAAAAAAGGGAAAGTATCCATCAAAGACGTCCACAAAATCAAAAGCATGCTTTTCAAGCGACGTACAAAGTGTATCAAGCAGTTGGTCCTAATTCCAAGCACACTTTCGTATCCACCCATCATTGCTCATCTTCCCAAGTTTGGAGAGTCAAAGGTTCCAAACTGTCAACCAATATATCTCTTATCCCTAAGCACACTCCATCCACGCCTCCATGCATAATATCCAATTCTCATATTGACCATGTATTGGCAACGACCCTTCATCATAAGGATTCAGAAGGCAATCTATCGCGATGTGCGCACAGAGACAGAGTTAACCTTGGTATCAATGAAGCAGATCACGAATCCAAAAAGTTGCATTCAAGTGCATGTATCTTAGCAAATCAGCTTCTTCAAGTAGGATATCGATGGCACATTATGACAGGGGCATCTACATCAGCAACACCCTGTGGTTCAGCATAAATCTTTTAGAAAAATCAAAAAATATCAAAAAATATGAAAATCCAAAAAAAATCAGAAAAAGGATTGAAAATAGTAAAGAAAAAAATCGTCCTCTAGTGAAAACCACTATGGTGGCACTTTGGGCAAGACCATGACGAAAACCTGGCAAACAAGCATCATGTGTGGAATCGAGCATCTATGAGCTTAGTTGAAAGCATCTCATCCCATCCATAATAAATTGAGCATTCCATCCATCTTATCCATAATAAATCCATCCATCCATGAACCATTTATCCAATACATTCACATATATTTGCATCCATCATTCAAGTTATCTTGATCTTGATGACATTTTGGGGCACACTCTACACTTGCTTACGGTAAAACATCTTGACATGGGTCATTTTCATCAATCCTATCCTATGCAGCGTTATTTGAGCCATGAAGCGTTATCCAAATGAGCATTCCTTTATCTAAGCACCTTATCTTATCACAAGATAATCCTTGGCATCCTTTTGCATGCTTACCATATCCATCCATCCATACACTTATCTGAGCATCCATCCATCACATTCCATACATTGCTAGACACTGGGGGTAGATATGTACATCTTGCTTTGAGAATAAATATTGGTCTATGTCCTCCGACTTATGTGGTGATTTGAACATTGGCAAACGTGAAATCAAACTGGTCCACCACCTGTGAGCAAAAATCCAAATCATTAGCCCATGGCATACTTTGATGATAAAACATGTCCTTATCAGTCTTCAACTTTCATCGAACATTGATCCAAACAATCACTATCAGTTGCATCTAAGCTGCACATCAAACGTCACATCAAATCATCCAAACATCTTTTGTTCGAAACCAATCTTCATCAATCATGATCAATCAAATCCAATCAAAAAATCATCATCTCGAGATATCCTTGTGTTGCTTAACACTATCATTGCATTGTCATGTATCCTCGACAATGTTATCATTATCAATCCTGATCAATCCAATCCTTGCATTGTTGTGTATCCTCAACAATGTTATCATCATCAATCCCATCAAATCCTTGTGTTGCATAACACTATCCTTGCATTGTTGTGTATCCTCAACAATGTTATCATCATCATCAATCCATCAATCTGATCAATCCACCTTAGCTTGGTCTTCAGCAAAATCCTAAACAGAGCACTGATATTGTCATACACATCCATATCGAAATCGTCAAAATCATGCGAAAATCCAAAAACATTCATAAAAGTCAGAAAACATCAAAAACATTGGAATCCGAACTATGTCGTCTCTGAGCTTAAACATAGGCAAGGCTCATCTTTGATCAGCCCCCGAGACATCAAAATCCAAAAACATTCAAAAAACATCAAAATCCAAAAACAACCTCAAAACATTTCAAAACGTCAAAAACATCCAAATATTTGAAAAAAGCCATCCGTCTCATCTCACTATCACCCGCAATAATCAATCATCCATAATAAACTGATCATCATCTTCATCCTTTGACAACGCAAATAGAAACAATCATAGCAGGCAACAAAATCAAGCTTCAATCGTAAAATCAAAATTGAAACAATGAACCATTGAACACAAAATCAAACTCTTGATCAGTCGCAAACATGTCAGTCGACCTTATATCAATATCCTATCAATCAAACTTATCAAACCATCATCATCCTTTACAATGCATGTCCTAGGATATATCGTTCCGACAATGGGCATCATTTTGGATATCACTTTGGATTTTATCCTATCAAAACAAATCCCTCTAGCTGAAGGTATGAAGAACATTGGCTTGTTTGTGTACTTGATCTTTTCTTTTGATTTATCTTATTGCGCTCATTCCAAGGACCTCTCGATGATATCCGAACGAAGGATTTAGAGAGATAGGAATGGGGCAACGATCATTATCTTTTGTTCTTGCTTGTTGGACACTCTTGTAATATAACTTGGCGAATACTTGCTTTGTTAGGTACCTAGCAAAGGTTTCATTATGTCAAGTGTGAACAAGAATACTCCTCTCTGTTTGTCGATTCAAAGTCCATCACACTAAGTACAACGCCATCTTAGTCCTTCATACCTTGATGCATCGTACTTAGGCATGTAATCAAACATAAAGTAAGTGACCCTTTGAAAATCCCAATCCTTGATAAGCAAATCATCATCATTTATCATCATCATCATCTATCATCATCATCTCTAATAAAGTCTCGACCAATCATGGACTTGTTGGATCCTCTTGTCATATCTGATTTCCACGCTAACATCATGCATCCGTCATATGCATCCATCATGCATCCATCCTGCATCTACAAACCGTCAGCATATCACATATCATTCATATCATACATAATAGGAAACATCGATCATTTCACATGCATTGCATTCATATCATCATCATAATATAGATCTGTTAGTCTCTCATAAATCATCCATTGCATAATCATAGCATATCAGATCATTCACATCATCAATCTCATCCATCTCATATCATATCATCATTTAAGTTGTTTAGGATAATACGATTTGTTATTCTAAGCATCTTAAAATCATCTTTTGCATCATCGTCCATAACCACCCATTTTGAACCTCTTTATCGCGAGATCGACCCTCAAATCGAATCTTCTCACTCGATCTCTCAAAGGCAATGTACCAGTTGTACTTCTTTCCACTGGGGCATCTGAAAAATCAAAAAATTAATTTCAATTGAAGTTTATTCTTTGAACCAACGCAACAAGTACATTACTTCAAAGAGGGCAAAATGTAGACATGCAAAATTTACATTATGCATTCGATCGAATTCGTCAAATTAGATGTCACATTAGGACCATTCATCAATTAATCAAGTGCATTTTCATCCATTCATTTATCAAATAAACATTATCATTCAACCTTCATCTTGCATCATCCACTTAATTAAATAAATCAGGACTTCATTTAAATCAAATCCTAAATCATATTCCATCATTTTCTAAATTCAAATAAATCAATTATCAAAGTCTTGAAAGTCAAATCATCTAATCAGCATTAAACTAACATAATCATCATCCTAGCTAATTAATCCTGATCTAATGCTAATCCCATCCCACTTGCATTCTCTAGATATATCCACTTGCACAATAAATCAATTTTATTGATTTATTAAAAACCTCATTTTCCCTCAACATGACAAGTCAAACATAGCATTTATTGTTGTTTTTCTTGTCCCCCTCTCAAAATTTATTGCCAATTTGAATTCAAATTTTCCCTCTCATGGGCACTCTTCCCAAATCTTGCACATCCATTGACCACTCACCATTTGACAAGTGTCCTTCTTTCATTGGCAGAATCTTTAGTCCCACATTGGTCCCTCTTCAACACTTAGCATTTTGAAAATCTTTAAATACAAGCTTCATCTTTGAGCAAATCCTCCACAATCTCTCCACAATCTTGCAAGGTCACTCTCTTCATTTGAGATTTGATCTTGTTCATCATCACTCCACCATCTTCATAGCAATTTCATCATTTTAGCTATTAATCAAGGATTGGGAAAGGGTCACTAGCACATGTGACACCAATCCAATATGAGATAGTTTGCATCATGTTTTCTTATGTTTTTGCTTTAGATCTTTTGTCATTTGTTTTCATTTTGAACATGATGTTATATTTCATAAGGATGTTAAATATTTTGATTTGTTGTTGAAATACTAACAATTCTGCAGGTTTTATTGTTAGATTTCTAACCACATTTTGCAGATTTTAGCATCCACAGGAAGAATGGGAGTTAAGGGAAGAATTTTTTTGGAAACAAAAGTATAGAATTGAGTGGCTCCAGTCTGGAGACAGAATAATTCTTTTTTTCATAACTCGGTGAAAGATAGAAGGCAAGGTAATGTTATCTCTTCTCTTGTATCAGAGAATGGAGAGATTTTTTCTTTTTCTGTATCGATTTCTATTGAATATGTTCGCTTCTTTTCCGCTTTTCTATCTGAGGACTCTCTTCCTGTGGAGGAGGATGAAGCTTTGATTTTGGGTAGCATACCGCCTTTCGTTATTGGAGAAATGAATGAAGCTTTGCTTTTCCCTATTTCTCTATCAGAACTCGAGGATGTTGTGTTCAAGATGAAAAAAGGAAAAGCCCCAAGGCTTGATGGATTTCTAGCTGAATTCTTTCAAGAGTTTTGGGAAGTGATTAAGTTGGACCTTTTAACAGTTGTTCAAGAGTCTCTCATGAACAAACAAATGTTGAAATATATGAATGCTACTTTTTTAGCGCTCATACCAAAAAAGGATGGAGCTAATACTTTGGAAAATTTTAGGCCTATTGCTTTGTGTAATGTGGTGTATAAAATAATTACAAAGTTGATTGCAGATTGGTTGAAACCTTGGTTATGCAGGCTAATTTTAGAGGAACAAGGGGGCTTTGTTGTTGGTCGGCAGATTTTGGTTGGTGTTATTATTGCTACTAAGACCATTCATTCTATGGTGAACTCCAAAGAAAAATCCATGCTCATTAAGTTGGACATGGCTAAAGCATATGATCATGTTAAATGGGCCTTTTTATTTTAGATTTTGGGTGCATTTTGTTTTGCTAGTGACTGGATTGAGTGGGTCAAGAGTTGTGTTACTTCGTCATCCTTTTCAGTGTTGATTAATGGTGAGCCTTCTGAGTTGTTCGGGGCTTCTAGGGGACTTCGACAAGGGGATCCCTTGTCTCCCTACTTGTTTATTTTGCTGGAGGAAGGCTTGGGGAGGTTTATAAGGTCTCAGGTGGAGTGTGGCCTGATCTAGGGTTGGAATTGGGGAAATAATATTCCCTCCCAGTCTCATTTACAATTTGTGGATGATACAACTCTCATGGGTCAGGCCAAGGTTGATGAAGTTGTAAGTTGGCATAGAATTCTAGATTGCTACATGTCGACTTCAGGTCAACGTATTAATGAAGGGAATTATTTTATCTATTTCTTTAATACTCCTCAATCTATTCAAAGGAGGATTACTGGTATTCTTCGTTTTCAAATTGGCACACTTCCTTTTGTTTATCTCGACATCCTGATTGCTATTCACTCGCTTCCTAAAATGTTTTGGTAGGGGATTATTGATAAGATCCAGAATCTTGTCAATCATTGGACTTGTAGGTGGCTTTCTTCTACTGGTAGAGTGACTCTTCTAAAGTCAGTGGTGCAATTTCTCCCTTTATATAGATGCTTTGTTCTCTCTACACCTAGTTTTATCAAAGATTTTGAAAGATTTTCTAGGAAATTCCTTTGGTCGGGAAATCTCTTACATAGAAAGTGGAGTCTAGTTAAGTGGGATGTTATCTGTAGACCGAAGTAGGAAGGTGTGTTGGGGTTGCGGAGGACGGATTTGAATGGGCAAGCTTTAGCCGCTAAATTGTATTGGAGGTGGTGTTCTCAACAACATCAGTTGTGGGCTAAAATCCTAACCTCAAAATATCTTGGTGAGGTTGAGTGTGTTGATGTGGCTCACTTTAGCTTGGAGGAGAAGGGCTCTATGATTTGGGGCACTATTAAAAGGGGTGCAAAGCTGGTCAAGCAGGGATTGTTTTGGATTTGTAATGAGGGTCAGGATGCTTTATTCTGGCATGATTCTTGGGATGGATATCCTCCCATTTTGGTTACTCATCCTCATTTGTAGAATTTATGTCTGCATTTCACTGATGTTGGTTGGAGCCATGTGGCTGACTTCAAAACTCATCAGACTCTGGGGCATGCTAGAGTATGCAAGTGGAATGATCCAAGGGAATGGCCTCTTGGGGGTATGGTTGGAGATCTCCAGGAGCTTGCGGGAATTTTTCCTGGGCGTGCTTGTAGTTCTCTCTTTAGGTGTGATGTGCTGGCTTGGGGCTTTGATCCAAAGGGTAGATTTTTTGTTGCTTCAGGCTACTTAGTTCTTGATAGGCAGTTGTTTGGGAGTGTTGAGGTCCTGTGGTGGAAGAAAGTTTGGAATAAATTTTCTTGGCCTAAGTGTAATTTCTTCTCTTGGTTGGTGATGCAAGGAATATGTCTTACCTGGGAGAATATGTGGAAGCATGTATTCCAGGACCCTTATATGTGTGTTATGTGTGTTGGGCATGAAGAGTGTATCTATCATCTTCTCTTTCAATGCTCTTTTGTGAAAGCCATTTGGCACTTTTGGTGGAATCTTTGACATATGTCGTGTAGACATGTTTCTTCTTTGAAGGAATTTTGGGAAATTAAAGGGTCTCCTTCGGTTAGGACTTCTTTTCTTCAAATTGCTTGGGTTATTGGCCCTAGTCTGATAATTTGGCATATTTGGTTGGAACGTAACTGGAGAATTTTCTTGGATAGGAAGTTGCTGGTGGGTCAACTTTGGTTGAAAATCTTGGGGATCCTTCAGGAAACTCTAACTGCTAAGTGCGACTTGTCTATTCCTATGGATCTTGGTGATCTTGGAGTTGTTAGGGCTTTGGGGCTTCCTCTAGGGGGAAAAATAAATTTGAGACTTGCTCGCCATGGGTGTGGAAGAGAGAGAGAGTTGATCGTATTGGTCACTGGTTTCCCCCTGCTCTGGGGGATTTGAAAATTAATATTGATGGCTCTTCTAGAGGCAATCCTGGATATGCTAGTGTTGGAGGAATTGGCAGAGATAGTTCTAGAGTGGTTGTGTTTTTCTTCTCTATTTATAGAGGACAACATACTAATAATTTCATGGAGGCTATAGGCATTCTCCTGGCATTAGAATGATCTTGTGCTCTTGGGTGGAGGTGAATTGTTTGTGAGTCTGATTCTTAGGTTGTTATTGATCTTCTGAATAAGAGGCAGTTTGAGGAGGTGCACTGGTAGTTGGGGGTGGTGGTCAAGCAAATTTTTGCGTTGAGCACTACTTTTCATTCTATCACTTTCTGTCATGTACCTTGGGAGTGGAATAGGGTGGTTGATGGCTTGGCTAGGTGGGCTTCTAAGCAAATGGGGACATGGAATGTGGCTGATAGGGGCAATCTTCCTGACGATTTGGATCATGCTCTTAAAGATTTGGTTACGAAAGATATGAGGTGCTTCTTGGGTGTAATTTAATTTTGTGTTGTATTGGGGCCCATGATCGGTTTTCTCTTTTGATTTGTACTGATCCTCTGATTTAAAAAAAAATTTACCCCCTTTTTTATTAAAAAAAAGAAGGGAGAAGATGAAAGGAGCTCCAATAAATAGGCTGGTGTATGGTAATGGGAATTTTTCAAATTTTGAAGATGGTGATTCCAGATCACAAGGTCCTAATCAGGGTTTTGGGTCAGATCCTAGTTGGCATGATCGTGCTACTACAGGATCTATTGTTTCCCACCCCACTCATTTTCCTAGGAAAAAATTGTCATCGAAGCTGCAAGAAGTCTTTGATATTTGTGGGTTTGAAGGAGTGGACAGGGATCCATCAACATTTCCAAATAATGTCCCATTGTGTGTTTCTTTCCTTAATAATATTGTTTTGGATAGGGATTTGTATTATAGTCATCTTTAGAAGTAGCAGCTCATGAAAATAATAGGGAAGGGGATTAACTTCAAAGAATTTTTTCCTGCTACTTATCCTAATAACATTGCTCTGGGGAAGAGGGTTTCAAATAAGTAGCAATGGAAAGTGCAGAAGAAAAGTCACAACCATCATTTTCACCAAGGTGGTTATCAACATCAAAGTCGTTTTGGACAACGACATTCTAATGGTGTTCAGCTGTAACGATTCCAGAAGATCTACTCAACATTCAAACATAGAATCTCATAGAAACTGCATTAATATGTAAGTTTTGGAAATTTTCTCTGTCCATTGTTGAATTGAAAAGTTTAATCTATCAAGATTGGGAAGGAGCTAATCAGGTTTTTTATATAGATAAGGGAAATGGTTTCTTTGTTGTAATTTTTTCTTCCAAACAAGCTAGGGATGTGATTTATAGGATTAAATCGTGGGTGTATCGAGGTTCTGGTCTATCAATGCAGTCCTAGGAACCTAATTTTAAACCTAAAATGGCAAGAATCATATTTATTCCTTTTTGGTTACAATTGCATTCTTTACCATTGGAATATAGGGAGCCAGACATTGTGGAAATTTTAGCCAATCAAATTGGTATTTTCTTGAAGCATGATCTTGGTTTTTTCAAAAATCCAAAATTACCAGTTAGGGTTTATGTTTTATTTGATATGATGCAAGCTCTTCCTAAAAAGATGAGAATTAATTCTAAGTCTGGAACTTGGATACAAGATATTTTTATTGAAAATCCTTACGATGTGTGTAAAGAATGTCATATCTTGGGTCATAAGAATTTTTCTTGTAAAGCAAAATCAATTCAAGAAGACAAGGATGTGTTATTTGACACATCAAATCCTTGTTCTAAATCTCATAAGATAGTGCAAGATGTACTAGTGGTTACTTCAAATCAGGGG
The DNA here is from genome assembly GCA_007258455.2 of Sequoia sempervirens. NCBI lineage: Eukaryota > Viridiplantae > Streptophyta > Pinopsida > Cupressales > Cupressaceae > Sequoia > Sequoia sempervirens. The sequence continues at coordinate 108,536,591 of VDFB02049217.1, read as the reverse complement.
ACTCAAGAAGTTATTTCGGGCAATGTAGATTTGATATGTCTTGTTTCAAATGGGATGCATAAGGGAAAGGCTAAATTTTTTGGTCCAAATCCTAGTTATGTTGTAATTAGGGATTTACCATCTAGCTCTAGTTCTTATATTTTTCCCTCAAAGAATTGGTCAAAAACTGGGGAGTGTACCACAAGGGTTCAAAATTGTCTGGTCACAACAAGTGGAAAAGATTACACTTCTAAATCTAGTTATAGTACTGGGGAGAGGTTAGATGGTGGCTCGATTTTTCCTAGTCACTCATTAAAAGGAGTTGATCATTCTCAGTGTGTCATCTCTATCAAGATTTATGCACACATGAGAAAGACAATGGACAAGAAAAATTCACCTAAATATTATCTTTAGGTAACTCCAAACGGGCTTAATGCGGATCTCCTTCAACAATTTCTAAATGGAAAACTATTGCATCTATATGCTCCCACGATTTTCACTCTTTCAATACAACAAGTGCAAAAAAAATCTTCTACCTTGGTTTGGGAGACTCTAATATAAGGTCAAATTTAATATGTTCTTCAGATATGTAGTTAGAAAAGGTAAACCCAAAAATTGCTAAAGTTAAACTGCCTTGGGATAAGAGTAAGAATGATAGTTTTGATTTCACGGATTTTCAGTCCTTGTTAGATATGGGTAATTTGGAGGGATTAGTAGAGAATATTTTAACTATGGTAGGTTCTACTATTATTGATGAAATAGTAGAGGAATCGATAAATAAAAATGTGGTATCAAATCTGGCAACTGCAGAAGCTAAACTCCTTTTCTCATCCTCAAGAGTAGAGGAGGATGAAATTCTGTTAAATATGGCTAAATGTTTTCCATTATTAGCAGAAGATATAAAATTGGGATGGATTCTAAAGAGGGTAGCAGGTAATTTGACTTCTCACAAAAAAATTCAATTATACAGTCACCTTCTTTGACCCCATATGCTCAAAAGTCGCCTGGTAAGCATGGTAGAAAGTCAAATGCAGTTAAGTTACAAGAGGAAATAGCAGCAGGGAGGCAATCAACTCTAGATGGAAGTATCAAAAAGAAATTGAGGGGGAGCAATTTGCTATCCAAGTTTGGAATGAAAATAATATCTTGGAATGTTAGGGGCATTAATGCCCCTAGCAAACGATCCCACATCAAGCATAAAATTGATGCTTTTGGGGTAGCTATTGTTCTTTTACAGGAAACAAAATTATCACAAGTGACTTTTGAAGCAATCATTACTAAATGAGGTAGATTGAAAATGGTTCAATCAGTTGTGCAAGGGGAATTTGAGGGTATGGTGACTTTATGGAATTCACAATATGTTATAGTGGAAACAATAAAAAAATGATCATCATTGGCAGTTAATGAAGGTGACACAGTCTGATCTATAGTTTTACCTCTTAAATATTTATGCACCTAATTCCACAATCGAGAAGAAGCAGTTGTGGGATGAGTTGAAAAAAATTTTGGATCAAGAAGATGTAGATAAGGTGGTTTTAATGGGTGATTTTAATGCAATATTATCTTTGAAATGTTCTTGATAAGGAAAATCAAGTTTTGAAGGGACCCTGAAACCCTTTACAAGAATGAAAAGTTGAAAAAGAACCTAAGCAATAACAACCAGCAGCCCAAAATACCAAAATTCTGACAAAAGATAAAACCAAAGGAACCCTTCAGTAGAAAAAATAGCAAAAACATCAGCAACCCTACTAATCCAACAAAAAATAAAGTGTCAGCTACAAAAAATTATCCAAGACATTCACTGAGGCCATATTCTCCTTGATGACCTCCTCCTACATATCCACAACCTCTTTAAGCCCATCCACAGAAACAACGGCTCTCTTTTTAGTCTTGCTTCTAGTCCTAAGACACGACCCAACCTGCACATCTTTCTCCATCATTGGAGCATACTCCTTAGCTTTCTCCACCTGGTTTGATCAGTTGATCTCCTCAATCACTTTCTCTAACTCACCCAAGTCAAGAGGTTTACCTATCCAATTAAGGGCTTTCTCATTTAAAATAGAGAGCCCCCTAACTGTAGTCTTCAAAGAATTAGTGTTGATGTTCACCATAGTTTTTAAGTCATCTGACATTTTCCCTACTCTCTCCTCAAGACTAGCAACATGATCCTCCAGACTTTTATTCACCAATATTTCCAAAGAGGAAATCCTCTCTTCATGAGACACCCCCAGATGATCCACATCAATAACCAGCTTATCCAGCATAATGTTCATGGTTTTGACTTTTCCTTTAATAGCCCATTCCTTCTGATTACCATGGAGCATAGCAACACAAACCTCCTACCAGTTTTTCATCTGAATATTGAGCTCCTTAACCTCATAAAACAACCATTTCACCAGAGACAACAAATTTTGTGTCCCATCCTTGGCCATCTTGCAAAACATATTCATATTCACATCATCCCAATTAATGGGAGGTTGAACATTCGACTCAATGTTACCAGGAGCATCAAACTGGTCCAAATTCTACCCTTCATCCTCTTTGACAGGGGATTCCTTGACCTCAACCACATCCACTTTAATTTGCTCCTTATTAGTCAAGTTAGCTAAATCAGCTAACACTTCCAACCATTCCATTTTAACTGCCCTTTCAATCGGAGAAAAACCCTGAGAATGTTTGACCATCTCCATCCCCTACATCTCCATAGGCTTGGGCCCATTCAAAAACTCAATAGAACCCGCATTTTCATCAACACCAAGAACATTCAAACCCAAACCCTCAACATCAGGAGCCTTGAGACCAGTCACAAAAGAAATTTCCTCCTTCCTAGGAAAAGGGTCCCCAACAAAGATATTCTCAACTTCAACATTAACAGAACGAATTTCACCATCTTTCCCAAGAGGGCTACCTTCACACCATCTTCACCACAAAACAATGAGGGTTTCTTAGAAGAACCAGCCACCACCTCCATCTTTCTCTTAGCTGAGTGATTTCCTTTCTTGGAGCCTTTAGACTTCCCTTTCGAAGTCTTTCTCACAGACTTTGCCATGGTTTCTCACAACTCCACATCCATTTCATATCCATTACTCCATTCATCTGAGTCATCTTCCTCATCGTCAGAGCCATCATCATCCATAGAAATTTCCTTAAACTCTAATTCTTCATCCTCAGAACTCCCCACCCATTCCATGGCAAAGTCCCCAGTATCATAACTAGAGTTTTTAACAGCCTTCTTACCAAGGGTTTTAGGAGAAACCGCAATTAACTTAAGCTTATTGTGGGAAAACAAGAGATTCTTAAGACCCTCATGTAAAACCACCTTCTTAGGGTTTTTTCTATGATCTTCAATACTCTTTTCCATAGACATTAATAGGTAGTAAGAAAAAGATACCAACACCTTGTGTCTAAAATGATTCAAAATCATAAAATGGTAGTTGTAAAAAATAGAGAATCTACCTTCAAGAGTACTATAGTGCATTATGGCCAACACAAGGTTCCTCCATAGCAGCTTCAAAGACTTATGAGCATAGCCACCACTCCCAATTTCTTGGAGCTTCTTCTTCTCATCATATTTGAAAAACAATGCAAAGGCCTTCTTAGCAGCTCACCTGTCCTTGTAAAATTTCCTCCCAAAGACTGCCAAACTAGTGGCCTTCGCTATAAACTCCTCATCAATTTTAAATTCCACACCCTTGTAATGCAACATCCTCCCATTCCAACCTTTCACAAAAAAATAGTGGCATCAGGGTCCGGACCTTGAATTCTCAACATGAACTACAAAACCCTGCCCAACTCCAAATATTCCAAAAATACATGATTTTTCTGAAATTCCTCACAAGAACTAGGTTCAATTCTACATTGGTCACCAACCATGGCGGCATGCAAAGTTACAAAACCCAACGACACCTGAGAGTTGAGAAAATGTGAAATAAACCAAACTCTCAACAACACAACACAAATTACACCCACAATAAGTGTGGGCTTATCAATCAAGGTACATCCCTGCCAATGTTGCCAAGCCTTCATAATACAGAAACCAAGGTGATAATAATGAATCAAACAAGTAAAAGGTTCATCATGCAAGTCCCAACTATGAATCATTATGAAGAAACTTTTCCCAAAAAAATCAATCTTAAAAACAAGCCAGCTGGTCATCATTAGATATACATTTGAGATTAAGAGGAAGAGATTCAAACAAACCCCAATCAGCTCTTTCCACCACTCCCACATTGGAAATATTATCTTTGAAATGTTGGTGTAAATAGGTTTTTTACCTTTTACACATTGTCTTAAGTTTAACTTAGGACATATATTTAATATTTGCTAATATTTTCCTCGGGTAGTTTCACCTGTGATTCATTGGTGAGTTTTTTCACTGCCTTTCCTTGCCTATTTAATAGGCTTATATGTACATGATTATTCATATCTTAGCTTTTAAAAAATCTTATCATTGTTTGGTGATTATTACTTTCTCGACTATGAGGGTTGATTTGCAGGTTGTTCTTAGGTGATTTGGAGCTTCGCTCCAACATGGTATTAGAGCATACCTCCTACCCTTCCTTCCACTAAGGATTTTTTTCCTGTTAGTGAGCTTGAGAGTTGAGGTCACTAGTGTTTTGGCAGACCTACATGTGGTTAGCCTACACCTATTTTTGCAAAAAATATTTCTACGATTTGTTTATCATATATTGTTGGGGCATTTACAAATATTTGTTGTCAAAAATATTCTCTACAAAAAAAAAATCCCTCAGAATATTCAATCATTCATCGGATCTCTCCAATCAGCAAACAAATCTGTCATCATAGTCATCATCAGCTTATTCCGTGGTATTTTTTATTGGCTCTTATATTCGTTGGCACGGTATGATTTGGTCTTTGGTTGTCATATTCTGGGTTGGGAATATTCTTTATTGGTCGACTTTTTATTTTTTGTGCAAGGCCTACATCGTTTGTATGGTTGCTAGTTTCATTTATATCGGTGTCCATACTCTACAACTGGTTAGATCTATTGGCAAGGATCGACATACACCTGAGATCTATTCCCTGGCTGGGTCAAACCCTACAAATCCCTAATTAGCTCATCCTCTACCATTCTTTCGTCGGTATATGGCTCACATTATTGTACGCGACTTGTCAATCGATTGGTTCATTTGGAAAGTGGTATAAAATATTTCATCGATCGAGCTTTATTTAAATTTGTAGAAATTATCATTGCATGGTACATATCCATCCAAGGTCCTTTCACCAGTTTTGGTCGACGTCATCATCTATTCCTTATGCAGGGTCTTTTTTTTTCTAAATCGATGGTTGTTTGATCTGTCAACTATTGGGACAACATTTTATTGGTCAACATACATTTTCCATCAGCCACCGTCTACAACCTTTGATTGATTGGATATATAATCCAGCATTAGCATTGTCAAATTACCGGTTGCATAAGGGTACTATCTTCATTTAAATCACAGATTTTATTTTCATAAACTTTGACTACCAAAGTTCTTTTAATACAAGTTATTTATATTGAAAGTATTTAATAGCTGACCACATATATGTTTGGTCAACAGGTATAGGCCCGTGGTGGTTTATTTTTTTATTCTTTCCATTTGTTGTAGACAGGGTCATATTACCAACTAGATTGTAGCCCTCAAGTACACAAATTTTGCGCCAGATTAGCCTTTAGAATTCTATATTTTGCTCCAAAGTACCTTTTACAGGCCTTTTTTTTCATTTTCTCATAACTTTTGCAAACGGAGGCCATTTTTCATAAAAAGATATTGTTGGAAAGTTGATTCCATCCCCTATACAGATCTGAGGTTATTTTTCATCATGGAAGCAGATGTGAACATCCATCAATGCATGCACTATATTCTTGTTTGTGTGCATAATGTTTGCATTATTTGATCTATGCACTTCAATTCAGTTCCAGATCATCTTTCAATTGACTGTTGCTTCATAGATTCTAGAGATGTGCCAGTTTGTGAGTTTTCCAGTGTTCCTTGGCATTGATTCTATTTTTTCTTTTCATGATTCTGACTTGAGTCCTTGAGTGACTCTAATATGGTTTCTAGCAAACAAAAGTATCTTTCCTTTCCTGCCGCATTCAAGATTACAACGTTACTCCACAGTGTATTTCTAGTGCTTCTTCTTGCAGCAAGTTATCTCATTATGGGGGGATTGTATGATCTCTCTTATCATCCTTTGTATGGATGGAGATTGATTGGATTTGTGATGGGTATCATTATTGTATTGTATCTCTCTTTTGGGGAGGAGTTTTGTCCCATGAGGTTTTCTCCTTTTCTCCGGTTGTGAGAGATTTCATTTGCATATGTACATGAGTACCTAATATGGCCTCATAGCTGGGACTCATATTTGTATTTCATCTTGCATAACAATCTCCCTAAGTTTGCACTTAAGGGGGGGTGTTGGTGTAAATAGGTTTTTTACCTTTACACATTGTCTTAAGTTTAACTTAGGACATATATTTAACATTTACTAATATTTTCCTAGAGTAGTTTCACTCATGATTCATCGGTGAGCTTGTTCATCGCCTTTCCTTTCCTATTTAATAGGCTTCTATGTACATGATTATTCATATCTTAGCTTTTAATTAAGCTTATCACTATTTGGTGATTATTATTTTCTTGGCTGTGAGGGTTGAGTTGCAGGTTGTTCCTGGGTGATTTGGAGCTTCTCTCCAACATGAAAGATAAGAAGGGAGGAATCATTCCTCCAAAAAAAATAGTTGAGTATTTTAATTATTTTGTTCAAAATAATGTACTTATAGATATACAACCAGGTAATGGGAATTATACCTGGACAAATAAGCTCAAATATTTTCTACCGATAGTTGTGAGGTTGGATAGGGTCTTGGTTTCATCAAATTGGATAACAAAAAAAATTGACCTATTTTTAGAAATTTTGCCATGGATAGGTTCAAATTATTTTCCCTCATTTTTTTGTGTTGAAAAGAAAAAGGTGGTGTAAACAGCTAAAACATCTTTCAAATTTGAGAAGATGTGGTTTCGTCATCTTGACTTCCTTGGTATGTTAAGACAATGGTGGATTCAGTCTCTGGTAGTGGAAGGGACTCTCATGTATAGATTTTGTTGTAAATTAAGGCATGTGAAGGGAAAAATCAAGCATTGGAATATCTCAGTTTTCAAGAATATCCTTCAACAAAAGGAAGATGTTTTAAGCAACTTTCTCTTGTAAATTTAGAAATTATAGTGCATGGTTTAACCCCACAATCATATGAATTACAAGAAAGGCTGCAAGAAGAATGGGAAGAGTTAGCAGCTCGTGAAGAAATATATTGGCAACAAAAATCAAGAGAGTTATGGCTTATAGAGGGTGAGAAAAACACTAAAAATTTTCATAGGTCTGCACAGATAAAGAAGGTAAGGAGTTCAATTTTTTTATTGAAGACAGTGTTATGGGTGAAATATTGTCAAAAGAGGAGGATATACATAAAGGTGTTAAGTTCTTCTCAAATCTGCTCTCTACACAAGGAGGCATTTCAGATCAGCAAGAGGTTGTGAGGGAAGAATTATTGGAAGGGATTCCAACATTAGTTTTAGAAGAAGACAATATGCATTTGTTGAATCCCTTCACTTTAGAGGAATTAAGAGTAGTAGTGTTCGCAATGCTTGGAGATAAGGCTCCAGGGTTAGATGGATTTACTGCTATCTTCCTTCAAAAATTTTGGGAGTTTTTTGCTGCAGATTTGTTGAAAGCATTGGAAGAGTCCAGAAGTTCGGGGACGATGATAAACCAATTTAATGTAACTCATATTGCTTTGATTCTAAAGGTTAATAATCCTTCCTTGTTCTTAGATTTTAGACCCATATCACTTTGCAACACTGTTTACTAAATTTTTACAAAAGTAATCTACTTACGTTTGTTGCATATTATTCCAAGAATTGTCTCAAAAGAGCAGGGAGGGTTTGTTCCAGGAAGAGAAACAACAGAGGGAGATTTGGTAGCTCATTAATTTTTTCATTTTTTTTCCACACATGCTATGTCATCATTTATCATCAAGTTGGATATGATGAAGGCATACGACAGGGTGGATTAGTCTTTTTTAATGCAGATTTTGAAAAAAATTGGCTTCCATGCAAAGTGGTGTAAATGGGTTTATTCATGTTTGGATGGTGCAATGTTTTCAGTGTTAATAAATGGAATTCCATCAATATTTTTTAAGTCTTCTCAAGGGGTTAGGCAAGGAGATCCATTATCTCCTTTTCTCTTTATCATATTAGCAAAGGCATTGAGTAGATCAGTGAAGAAGGCACATATTGAAGGTCATTGGAAAGGCATCAATTTTCCTGCCACAAATATTACAATAACTCACTCCTTATTTGCAAATGATACCATTTTGTTTGGCATGTCATCTATTGCAGAAGCAAGGCAGATTAAGCATATTTTTCAAAGGTATACTTTAGATCCAAGTCAAATGGTGAATGCAAGCAAGTCGAAGTTATATATTTTTAAGACAAATTTAGTATTAAAGGACAAGATTGTTCAAATTTTGGGATTTCAAGTTCCAGAATTTCCTTGTAAATATTTAGGAATTTGCTTCTTTGCTGGCTAAAATATGGTGTCATATTGGGATAAAATCATTCAGAGCATTCAATTGAGAATAGTAGGATGAAAAGGGAGATGGTTATCTATATTTGGAAGAATTTTATTGGTCAAATCAATTTTGTCTTCAATCCCAAATTATTACATGGCAGTCTTAAAGGCACCAAGAACTGTTATTTCAAAAATAGAAAAGCTTATCAAATCACTTTTTTCAAAAGGTAACATGGATTCTACAAGAAAAATACCTTTGGTATCACTTCGAAACATCTGTAAAGAGAAGTTAAAAGGTGGGGTAGGGGTACACAATGTGTCTACTAGGAATATTGCATTAGGAGAAAAGTTGGTATGGCACATGTACACAAAACCACAAGCTAAATGGTGTAAATTCATGCAAGTAAAATATCTTGATTGTGATAATTCCAACTGTATTCTCACCATATCTAACCCTCCTCAGGGATCTGTAATATGGAATTTATTGTTAGATTGTAGAAAGGTAATTGTTTAGTATCTAGCTTGGGAGATTCATAATGGTGGAAGTGCATTTTTTTGGCAAGATTCATGGAATGGGTTTCCTCCATTGGAAACATTGTATGATTTTTAGGAAGAAATTTCCCACACTACACAAAATTGGGGGAAAAAGTAAAAAACTATATCCAGGATATAGATGAGCAAACAGGAAAAGTAACTTGGAAACTATTGTTACTTTCAACTATTCCATTGGCCCAACAAGTAGAGTTTAACAAAATTTCAAGCAATAGAATTGTGTTCATTGGGAAAGTTGCAGATAAATTAATTTGGGCTCCTTCAAAGATAGGTAATTATACAATTAAAATGAGTAACAAGGTAGTATTGAATGAAAAAGCATAGGGAATCAAGAAAAGAGCCTTGTCATTATGTTGGAATCCAATGGTTCTGCCAAAGGAAGGTCGCTTTTCATGGATGGTATTAAAGCATAATATTTTAACAAGTGAAAGATCAGAAAAACTTGGAATTGTTGCACCCTTTAAATGTGTTCTTTGTGAAACAAGAATGGAGGAAGTGGATCATTTATTTTTGAGTTGTTCATTTGCAAGTTCATGTTGGTCTTTTGTACAATCCAAATTAGGATGGTGCTCTCCTCTTTCCCAAAATTTATGGGATATGTTTACAAGCTGGCTTGTATTATAAAAATCATCACTCTTTGCAAGCATATAGAAAATAATATAGGTACTTCTATTGTATGGTGTATTTGGTGGGAAAGAAACAAAGGGATCTTTCAAAAAGAAAAAACCAACTTAGATTTAGTGTTGGAAAAGTTGGATAAATCTATATGCGAAATTACAAATGCATAAATACAAAATTCAAAGCATGTGGGTTCTATCTTTTTTGAATGGGATGCAAAACAGTTGAAGGAGTGGTCTTCTCTAATTATCCCTTTCAAAGGTTTCCAAAATTCAAATGTCAATGTTAAAATTGACAAGAAAAAGGTGATAAGATTGCCTCCTCCTGATGGATTTGTAAAATTAAATTTTGATGGAGAGTCTCATGGAAACCTTGGTGTGTCAGGAGTAGGAGTAGTGTTAAGAGATCAGGAGGGCTCGGTAATATGTGCAAAGTCAATTAGTTTTCCAAATAGAACAAATAATCAAGCAGAAGTGCTTGCTCTTATTCATGGTTTACAACTATCAATTCAACAAAAAGTTTCAAAACTAGTAATTGAAGGGGATTTGTTACTCATTATCAATGCATGCAAGGACAGAGGGTCAAGTAATTAGCAAATAAATTATGTATTATTGGATCAAATTTTGCATTTTCTTGACAAGATCGAATATTTCCAGCTCAAACACATTTATAGGGAAGGTAACCAGGTAGCTGATGTTTTAGCTAACATTGGATGTGATCAAGGTCAACTAGAGAAGATGTATGGGATTCAACTCAATGATTGCCCTGCAATGTTGCAGGATTTGATTATTTTGGAAAAAAGTAGAGTAGGAACACAGTAAGAGTTGTATCATAGCTTGATAAGTGGAGGCAAGGTTGAACATTAACTTGGTTTTAGCAAGGGAAAATAAAGAAATGTTCAATTGGGAAAAAAGCAATTTTGTGCATTTCTCAAGTTTTGAACAAAGGTTGAGCAGCAATGAAGATTAATATAGCAAGGGAAATTAAAACATATAAGTTAAATTTTAAATTGCATGATGAAGTAAAGTATATTGATAAGAAGCTAACATAACCGACAAAAATAAAAAAAAGGGGGAATTTTGCATGGTGTGTATGAAATTGGAGGAAGTAAGATTGCTATGTGGCATATGGCATCAAAGGTGGCAATAAGATTTGGTGATGGTTCTAAAATTGGTGCTACTAATGGTTTGTGACTTTTTTAGGAAATTTTTAAAAGAAGGGAAGACACGTCACATAATGATGGGTGGTGGTACTGAAGGACAAAGTATATGATACAAGATGATGCATTGAGAGGGATGTTGGTAGTTGTAAGCATAGTATACAAGAGATGACAATCATAATTCTTCATGCACTCCAAATGGCAAGGATTGTGAGTACATTGTTCATCAGGAAATGTGTGAATTCAAACATGGCAGAAGAGAATTAAAAACCATTCCATCAAGGAGAATTAAATACCATTTCATTGAGATATTCCAAATATTCCCTGCAAGTTTCAAGTGTGAGATATCTTCAAATTGCATGTGTTTGATTAGTAGGAATTTAATGACAATGTAACTTAATGATGGAGCTTCATAAATTAAGTACAGCCATCGCTCTTTAAAAAACCTTGGTTTGTTTTTCATTCAGTAGTGTATTGGAAAAGTTTCATCTGGTAATCAATGGGTTGTTTGTATAGCATGGCATGAAATATTATATGTGCTTATAGTCTTTTCTTTCTAGTTAGTTTACATTATTCTAGTGTTTACCTTAATTGAATTGCTTCCTATCTTTAAAAGGGTCTCGTGTCTAGTGTGACATGGTATAGAGTTATTGCTTTTGTGCAATATTGCTATCAATTATATCGGGTAAAATTCAAGTATTTGTTTTGCATTGTTGGTGGGTTTAGACTGACACCTAGGAGGTTCTAGAAGGTGGGTGAAAAAGTGCTTGTGTGGAGTTTTTTTTTCTAGTATATTCAGTCTCAGTTGCTTTGTGGTAGTCTATAGGTGGGAAAATAAAGTTGTTGGTTGTTTTTGTAAATTCTCATGGAATACAACACGAAAAAATTCAGGATCCCCGTGAAGATAAAAGTGAACAAGTTGTCATTCTTAGAGGAAGTCATAGAGGAATAAATTTCACAAGTATTTCACATGGTTTTCCCAAGTCTTATTGATTGCATCAAATCTATAATTGGTGGATAAATAATTCACCCAGATTCACCCAAATTACTATTTCCATCAAATCTTCTTTCAATTTTCTTATCAAATGCTATGGACTTCTTACATTCCTATGAGTCCCTTAAAATAGTGTATAAGGAATCAATTTTACCAAAAGCACTTGGGGAAAATTATTTTCTAAAGTTTTTCCAATGTTATAATTTGGACAAGGGTGAGGCTTAAGTTGTACAGTTATTTCCCAAATGCTATCTCAAGCATAGGCATGGATTTGCAACTATGTATGGGGCAGTGAAGAAGGGTCTATAGGATGATGACCCATGGCTATTATATAGGACAATTTCAATGCATTCAGAAGAATTGGGTTTAAAAATGGTAGACATGATAAAAGAGAAGTATTTTTCCTTGTCTTTCATCCTTTGTCACCAAGTTCAACATGGTCAAAGGTAAGTTGCAGTGGCTTGAATTGTTCCACCAGGGAGAAATGCAATAGAGATGAATGAAGGATAGGGTGATAATATGTCGGACTTCATTGCAATTGATCAAAACATAAATGAAGAGGAAAATGAAATGGAAGAATGAAGCGAATAGTTTTCAATTCTTTGGCAACAGAACACTAGTTTAAACCTGTAATTTAGATCTCATGAACTTACTTTTCTATTGTATAAACTATGTTAACAATACTGGTCCTTGATAGTTCTATTACAATGTTATTAATATACTGAACCAGCTGATGAATTTTGCTTAACGGTACTATAATTTTGTTTAATTTTGTTTATAAATATTAATATAAATACTTAGGATTATGCCTTTTACTAAGAAAAAAATACTTTTATTAATATTTAAATTTATTTTTTAAATAAGTTTTAAAATGATATTTTAATTTTAATTTTTTATAAATTTAGTTTGTATTACATAATTTATTCTTTGATTTATTCACCACACCCAAAGAAAACCTACACAAATAGGGCAAGATGATAAGAGTAACAAGGAAAAATAGAAACCAACACACGTGTAGTGACTTTTCATCATTACTACTCAACTTTCAATAAATTGACGTTAGAATATGAACTTCTCAAATTTGTTCGTGCAAACAAGTAGCTTGAAATTTGAAGAGCCCAAGTCATGTAGCTTGAGAACAAGTATTGGGTCAGATTGCTCATGTGAAGATAAATAACCTTTGTTTTAATGTGAAATTATTTAGATTAGTTATGTCTACCATGATTGTATGGAGAATTGTTTACCATATGAAGCATGGTATTTGTTTGTTCGTAATCCCTAATCATCCAACTTAGATGTGAAAGAATTGGTTTGAACTGATGTATTGACAACATAATTTTGATATGCAATAGCGGTTAAAATTAGTTTTCCCATGTGAATATTATGATGAAGTAGTTTATAATCTAAGTTTCGCATAATGTGACCTAATGATGGTCTTGAAATGTGAAACTGTGAAGAAAACTGCTACATTAGTTTGTTGCTTTCCTATACCTACACAGGAAAAGGATTTTAATATTATTTTTTAAAAGATACTTTAGAATTTTGATCTGATTATTCCATTTCTCACAAAATGGATTTTAATGTTTGTTAGTTTGATCCTTTTTTGTACAATCTGTAGTTATGGTGATTTTTTTTAAACTATTGAGTCTTTCTTTTCCCTCTTCTTGGTCTTGTGTATGATTTTTATTATTATATTATTCTATTGTGTTAATTACTAATATTTAAGAAGATTTATTGTTATATTATCCTATTGTGTTAATAGATATAAGATATTCTTTTTAAACATGAAACAATTTAATGATCAAACAAAATCAAAGTGATTTTATCAAATAAAAATATCAAAATGAAAGACATTTGAACTAACAAAAAAATCAAAATCAAAGAGATTTCATGAAACAAAAAAAAAACAAAGAGATTTCATGAAAAAAAAAAAAATCAAAGAGATTTGTTGAAACAAAAAAAACAAAATCAAAGAAATTTAATCACAAAAAGAAATCAAAGATAAATCAGAAAGATTTGAAAATAATAGCACTCATTTTCATGTTAAAATAAATAATTAATATTAATCTATAATAACATTGATTTAATAGCAATGAGTACTTGACTAGACAACTCATACTACTTCCCCTTTCTACTTTTCAATATCATTTCAATTTCCATGCCCTTGCTCCTCCTCTAAGTGATCCTTGCTAGATACTGACTCTCAACTTCTACTAAAATTATCTTTTTCCAATGTTTAAAACCTCCTTAAATCACTTTTGGGAACCATCCTTGCAATGCATTTGAAAAAAAAGATAATGGATGGGTAAGGGGATGGCATGCTTCACTAATGAGATAGTGGGAAACCATTCTCTATTGAAGACATCATTACTTTAATCAATATCAATAGGTTAGAATGATAAGAAAGGTTCACATTGTACTATTTTATATGTATTTAAAATAGCAGTTTACTTTATATTGTACATTTTTAAATAAATTCCATAAGATCTTAAAATGCAGAATCTTTAAAAATATTATATAAACAAATCAAATTTTGTAAACTAAATTTTATAATTTTTTTCTATATCAAAATTTGATTGTAATTATTAATTAGAATTAGCTTCAACAACAGTTAAGAAGAATATTTGAAGCTTCCAATTTATTGTAATGTAGATTGAGCAAGGGATATTGATAGCAATAGATCAAATTTAGAATGTTATTTTATTACTAGTGGAGGCACACTTTCATGGGGAGGTAAGCAACGACTGACAGTTTCATCTTCTAGAATACAAGCAAGCAATAAGGGAATCAATGTCATTGAGAAGATTATTGCAAGACATTGAGATTGAACAAACCCAACAAACAATGTAATCAAAAAGTCAAGAAAATCCTATAGATGACGTATTGTACAACTGTACAGATGACGTATTATAGAACTAAAATGATGATTTCCATATATATATTGAAGATATTCTTTTGACTGCTAGTAATTTGTCCAATGTTAAATCGACATGTCATGTTTAAGAGGTCACTTCATACGATCCTCGCCTCTGCATATTTGTCAGAATTTTGATGTCGGGGAAAACAAATTTGAACAGTTCATATTTTGACATCAATTTCTTGTAAGTTGAGCAGTAATAATGAAAAGTCACCACACATGTGTTGGTTTCTATTTTTCCTTATTTTTTATTAGGAAAAAAAGGTTTTGAAGGGACCCTTTATAATGGAGGAAAGCTGCTAAAAAGAAAGAAACGGTAACACCCACAACCCACAAAATTCAAAAATGCTGACAAAAGAAAAAGCTAGTAAAACCTGTTAGCAACCCAACAACAAAACATCACCACTAAGGTTGAACAACCAAAACAATAGCAAAAAACTACAACATTTTATCAAGCACTATGGCCGAGTCCATATTATCAGTGATGACCTTGTTGTGCATCTCGACCACATCCTAAAGATCCTAGAATGAAATGGCTACCCTTTTCTTATTCTTGCTTCTCATTTGCAGGCAAGGACCAGCCTCCAAATTCTTCTCCTAGCAAGGACCATTAACCTCATTCTTATCCTCCAGGTTTAAGCGGTTAACCTCAGCAATGGCTGCCTCATGTTCACCCAAATCCAAAGACTGACCAGTCCACTTAATGGCTTTATCATTCAAAACCAACAAGCCCTCAACACTAGTTTTCAATGACTAATTACTAATTTGAACCACAGTCTATAAATCATTTTTGATCTTGCTCATTCTTTCCTCCATACTCACTAGTCGCTCCTCGTTGATCCTTTGAATAGCAATTTCCAAAGAGGTCAACATTTCCTCATGGATTTTACCTAGTCTGTCTATGTCTACAGCTAATTTATCAAGAATCACATTCATGGTCTTGACCTTACCTCTCACCATCCATTCCTTTTGGTTGTAGTTCACTAATGCCACACAGACATCTTGCCAATTTTAAAGCTTGGTATTAAACTCCTTCACTTCCGAGAAAATCCATTTCACAAGTGAGAGAAAGT
Source organism: Sequoia sempervirens (assembly GCA_007258455.2). Taxonomy (NCBI): domain Eukaryota; kingdom Viridiplantae; phylum Streptophyta; class Pinopsida; order Cupressales; family Cupressaceae; genus Sequoia; species Sequoia sempervirens. The sequence continues at coordinate 108,520,728 of VDFB02049217.1, read as the reverse complement.
TACAAATGTCGTCCTCCGCCATTCTACAAAACAAGTCCATATTAATCTCCTCCCAATTGACCTATTCAGCAGTAGGAATATCAACATTCTCATTGGGTTCCTCCTGAACCCCATCTTTTCCCTCCAAATCCTCCTCTACAAGGGAGTCCTCAACTTCAATTACCTCCACTTTCACCCTGTGCTTCTTAGGGATATCGGCCAAATTAGCCAGAATTTCAAGCCACTCAGCCTTAACATCAATCCACATAACCTTCTTAACATTATTACCAACAAGAGACTCAAAATCATCCTGGCTAGGACCAGCCACCTTGGAATTCACAAAACCCTCATTGTCCTGCCCAATATCCGCCATTGGTTGCTCGTTTCCCTCGTTAACATCACCCTGAACCCCTTTAACAATAGGAACAGGGGAATCCTCCAAACCTTTCAACTCATCCACACCCTGCTTGACAGCACGCTTCCCCTTCTTAGGGCACCTTTTCTTCCCCTTTAAATTATTTTCACCAAAGGGACAATGGCCTCCCTCATTTCAATATATGTTTCATATCCCTTAGACCATGATTTTGAGTCCTCTAATTCATCGATAGACTCACCCTCATCCTTTGAAGATTCGTCATAAATAGATTCTTCTTCCTCAAATCCCGCTTCCCACTCATTTGTCGACTCACCAGTTTCATATCCATTGTTATTGCCACCCTTCTATTTTTCCTTGTTACTCTTATCATCTCACCCTATTTGTGCAGGTTTTCTTTTGGCATGATGAATAAATTATGTAATAACAAATAAATTTATAAAATATTTAATTTAAAATATCATTTTAAAACTTATTTAAAAATAAATTTAAATATTAATAAAAAATTATTAAAAAAAAAATTATTATTAAAAATGAAGAATTTTTAAACCGATTTAAAAAAAAAATGAAATAAAAATATTTAGCATGATTTTAAAGAGAGCAATAGCCCTCTGTAATGAATCATAGCCCATTACATAGGCTCACAACCTATGAAATGGGACGCAACCCATTACAGAGGCAGCGACCTTTGTTTTATTCAAATTAATTTTTAATTAATTTTTTTTATAAAAATTTCAAATTATTTTTTAAAATTTTATTTATATAGATTAAAAACAACTCACTGAAATCTGTATTAAAAAACAAAACTTGTATGAAATATGAAATCAAGGAAATAAAATAAAACCTATGCCAGCCTACACAGACGTACATTACATGAATCCTTAAAATTCCAAATATTGAAAATAGGATAAAAAGCCCTTAATCATTTAATAAGGCTCCAAATGTAAAAGCAAAATATATAGTAAAAGAATAAATAAATAAACTAAAAAAACTCAATAACGCTAAAAGCTTCAAATATAACAAAATGTGATATACATAAGAAAATAATGTGGGATGGAGGTGGGAGAAGAGTGTTCAATGGGTATTGTTACAACATTTTAGTGAAGCTCTAGAATGTAACTTCACCTGCGTCTTAAACCATTTTCTGGGAGCTCTGTTAAGATTTCATATAACAATCTTACTGCAAAAACCTATGAAACAAATAATGCAGTCCTCTCCACAAAACCACTAGAAAAATAAATTTAAGAACACTATGAAAAAATACAAGAAGAAAACTACTCAATCATAACAAAGAAGAGAAAGAAGAGGGAAAATAAACACTCAATAGTTTTTAAAAAAACACCATAACTACATATTGTACAAAAAAGGATCAAATAGACAAACATTAAAATCCATTTTGTGAGAAATGGAATAATCAGATCAAAATTCTATAGTATCTTTTAAAAAATATAATACTATTAAATTCTCAAAGTATATTAAAAATTTGAATTTTTTTTACATGCTTTTAGTTCTTTGATTTTGGTTGTGAAAATCTACAAATTTGTAGTGCCTCTCATGTTTCTTTCACTACACTGATACTCATTATGATATGTTATGTACTTTGAGACCTTGTTGATGCTTGTTTCACCATTCTGGATTGGTTGGATGACAGTTTATCTGACTTTGGCGATCATGACACTATTGATTGATGTTTATGTTATGATGGATATATGGAGTTACTTGTGTGTTTGGATTAATTTGATTATGTGTATCATGTGGACATATGACTATGCTTGTTGTGCATCTGGTTAGTGATTGATATATGTTGTTTATGATGTAATTATTATTACTCAATGATGTGGTTATTATTTTATGTCTTGGTTGGAGGGACGGTGTAGCATTACTTGTTCGCGAGCACCCTACTATGATGTGATTTCCTCTCACAGTGTGTTTGTTGTTTAATATATATATCTATATGTTGCTTGATAGTTTATTTGATGTAGGTTGTAGGTACTAGACATCGACTCCACCTACACTATCAGGTCTGAGTGTGCCTTCAAAACCCAATAGAAATGATGTGGAAAATGGAGATGACAAAAGGTCCCCAACCCTTGCCATCATCCTCGACGAGGATGAGTACCCGCCTTGTTACCCCGTCTATCTGGTTTGTTCTCTTTGTCAATTGCCTCACTTGGTGTCTATCGTTATTTGGTTAAATTGTGATGTCACATTGTTTTTGATATGGTAAGAAGCATTTACAGGGTGTTGTACCCTTTACACAGAGAGCCACAAGGGCCAATAAAGTTTAGGACCAAAAAACATCAAAATTCTAAGCCAAAAAACTAAAACACTGGACCAAAAATAGATAGACAAAAAATGGACTAACAACAAACTAATTGGTATTTTCCCAGTTCTTCGACAAGAGATTAACATCATAGCCAACCCATTCATGGCCATCATCAACATTCTTCTTGTCCATTTCATCCTTCATAATCACCGACAGGGTGTTGGTAACATAGTGGACCAACTTGACAGTGAAACGGGTCAAGCCACAAATTTTTTTGTCCAACTTCTCCATCCTTTCCTGCAACACACGGAGCTCCTCCCCATAATCCATAGTTTTCACAGTATCAACATGCTCCACATCCAATGGGTATGAGGATTGGGAAGCCGAGTTATCCTTTTGCACTTTGCTAGTGTTAGGAATAGAGTGGGGCCCTCTGACATACTCCTTCTCATCTCTAAACTACTCCTCTTCCTTGCTCTCTTTGTTGTCAGATTGATCCTCTTCTGAATCCAAGTCATTTACTTGCACTTTCTTGTTATTCTTGGCCAATCTACCAAATCTCCTAATGATGGTATCACCACCAAACACCACCATAGCCACGACCACTGTATCCCCCTTAGAATCCTTTCCCACCACATTTTCACCTTTGTTGTCCCTGGTCGGAGGCTCCATCAAACCCTTTGCTTCCTCCTTACCTTTCTTCTTTAGGGTGGGTTTGCAAACAACCTTGGTAGGGGTTGACTTGAGCTCACGAATACTAGCCACAGGACTAGTCTGGGCAACACCCACATTTCCCTTAAGCTTTTTGGCAGTAGGTTTATGTGTAGAGACTGGATGGGATTTTTTTATAGGACATTTGGACTCAGCTGAGGAAATGTTGGTCACAGCAGGAGGCTCAATTTCCTCAATACAGACGGTAGAAATGGTTTTGGGGGGGCATAACGCAAGATGGAAGTGATATAGCATCAAAAGGAGGCCTTGGTGAAGCAACAGGGGAGGAGTATCATCAGGATTTAGGCCAGCAGCCTCAATGCATTTTTCAACGGAACTCTCTAAATCCATCAAAAGGAAGAAAGGAAAGCTTAACAGAATCTTATGCCTGAGGTGATTTAAAAGAGGTAAATGGTAGAAGTAGTAAGTTTTGTATCTACGTTCCAGAGTCACGTACTTCATAACGGTGAGGTAGACTTGGTTCCAACGCTGCAGAAGAGCCTCTCTCTCAAACCCCGACTGGTTATGAACCAAATTTTCATTCCCCACAAAGAACACATCCATACTTTCATTGTCTTGGGCTTTTGTATGCTTCAGATGCTTCATACCAAAACACATAAGCCTCATCACCTACGCAATCACATCCTCATTCACTTCAAAGGAGATACCACCCAAAGACACTCGATGATCTTTCCAAGAGTTAACAAGCTACATGGACAAATTAGGGTCGTGACCCACCAAACTCTCCATCAAGGGCGCCAGACCACCCTCAACACATATGTGCCACACCAAAGGATCTTTGCAAAAAAATTCCACAGTTGTTGAGCTCAGTTCGCACCCTATCACCACCCATAATTTTACTCTGCACATGGAATAACTAGAAAACCAAAGAAAGCAAAAGGTTAGAGAAAATGGTAAGGTGAAATTTCACCCACACTTTTGGGATTTTAAGCCAAATGAAGCAACCTTGGGTAATCAATGCATGGCACAGGTTATGCGTTTGAGGAAATAATTCCCTAGAAGCTATCTTTGTGAATTCATAAATGAGGATCTCCAAGCACTTGTGGCTATGTAAGTAGGACATGATAGGAATCGAAGGTTTTCCTTCCATGTTGTTTTTGCACAAAAACCAAGGCAAGATGGCCACAAGGCCAAATTTAGAAACACCTAAGGAGCTGGCTTTTAGAAGCGGAGACAAAATAGCGAAAGGGATAGAACCAATAAGGAGCTTGATTTTATAATTATTAGTCACATCAATATTAAAATCAGAAAATTTGAAAAAATGATGGCTTAGCACAATCCCCAAAAGGAGATTACGTAAGGTACGACCCAGCTTCGCCTTAATCACCAAGTACCCACCATAAATCCTCATGATGTCCCTTTTAAAAATGGGCTCCACCTCCACATTCAAATTATGCCACTTGTAGGACACCTCAACATACTCTCCCATCCACATAGCCCATAAGACAAGCATGTGGACCCCCCATGAAACCCAAAAAAGTGCTTGATTAGTTATCATCATGGATCAAATAAGGGCTTTGCTCCTCCAATATTAGATCTTGGATGTCTAGAGGAAGGTTCCCCAAAACATGCCAACATTTAGAGAATTTCCAATGTGTGCCAAAATTGGCTAAGGCATCGACCACTTGATTTCCCTCCTGATAAATGTGGGTAGCAATCTTTCAATTCAACTTAGACACGAAGAGCCTTATGTCTAAGAGAATATCATTAGTACTCCACCCCAGTAATCTACCAAAGTTAACAACACTAATAATAGACTTAGAATCACCTTCGATATGAATGTTTTCAATCCCCATAGAAATAACCAACTGTAAGCCCTTAAGCAGTTCTCTAGCTTCCACAACCATAGAGTAATGGATACCAATCCCCCCAGAGTAACCAGCCACAAAATTTCCTTTGCAATCTCTGATAATACCTCCTATGCTAGCTCTGCCTGGGTTGCCTTTGGCAGCCCCATCAAAATTAATTTTATACTAGCCACTATCTGGAGACTTCCATTTAGTGTCTCTTCTAGCCAAAGATTTGGAGTTGTCATAAGAGCTTGCATCCAAGTTATGATACCAAGCTTTGGCCATAATAATCTCCCTCTCAGTCGGACCTTTATCCGGGGTTCTCCCAATGAATAGCAAAATATTTTCCGCAATGAGCTGAGAACCAGTACCAAAAACCTCCTTCTAACTCATCTCAATGTTCCTGAAAAATCCTATTATTTCTCTCTTTCCATAAGCACCAGCAGATAATGGGGGGAACTTGGTTCTAGATTTCACAAGGCAAAGGGTGGGTGTAGGGTCTAGTCCAGCTAAGAATAAAGGATCTAATATCCTGACACAGTCCATTGAATTCCCAAACGTTCTATAGCCAACTCCCACACACTAATAGCAAATGGGAAATGTAACAATAAGTGGTCCACCGATTCTTCATTGCACTTGCATAAAAAACATCTGATGGGAATTTGAAATCCCCTTTTCCTTAAATTGTCTTGAGTCAAAATCCTATTATGATGAGCAGCCCATCAAAAGAAGTTAACTTTTAGGATCATGTGTCGATTCCAGACCCTCTTCTAGATATCAAGGACAATACCCTATTTTTTCAACAGATTGTAAGTCGATTTGACTGAGAGATCTCCCTGCTTATCGTGAGTCTAGAAGAATTCATCCCCCATGTTGGAAAAAAAAAGTCTAGTAAGGAAGAGCAACTCCTGCAGAGTCTTGGCAAGGAGGCTCATGTCAGGGGATAAAGGGCGGTATAGGGCCAAATCATTCAATTTCCTAGCACCATGAGGGCCAAGAAGGTAATCACTAATATAAACACCAAAGAATCTTTGAGCCAATCTCATAAGATTACTAAACTCAGATTTTTCCAGAGGGGAATCAAGTAGCCAAGGGAATCACATTGAACTATTTGTTATTATGTTGTTTAATTTGTTATTGAAATTAGGTGGTAAATTTAATATTATGAATGGCTTTGTTTAATAAATTAAATTAAATTAAATTGATTATAAGGTAATTTAAATTAATTTAGAATTAATATAATAAGTAAATAAAGTATGTTTGTGAAAGGATATTATATGGATTTTGATAATTAGTTATTAAACTAAATGATGAGATTAAATGTTTTAATAATTGAAAAAAATAGTAGAGATAAATATTATTATTATTTTGGTGTGAAAATAAATTAAATTTGGAAAGAATATATAATTCTAAAATAGAATAATTAATTTGAATAGATTTTTGAACTAATTGTGAAAGCAAGTTTTAAAATGGAAAAAGTGGAGTGTGTGCACATGCATGACTCCAAACTGAATTGTGAATTAGAAACTTGTTATATTTGTTGATTTTTGGATTCGAAAACTGATCTCTTTCTTGGATGTTTATATTGGTCAATGTGGAGAGATTCGAGGGGAATTTTTTTTTGGGTTTTAACAAGAAATTTTTCTTTGCAAATATTTTCTTTAAGAAATTTTGTGAAAGAGATCGTTTCATCACATCTTCTCCATTTTTTGAGCATAGGACTCTAGGTTGGCATCATCTTGTTCTCATTTCATTTTTTGTTTGTGAATGATCACTTCTTCTTTGTTGTTGAAAAATGCTTGTTGTTATTCAATTGAAAAGAAAATATAAATATATCACTAGTGTTGCAATGGATTGTGTGGTGCGAATTTTATGCTTGATATTTGATTTGTTTATGCCTTTCAATTTTGTCATTGCTTGCATCATGTCTACCTGAAAATTCAACATATTCATGCTCATATTCAATGCTCTTTAGGTTGTGAAATCATTACCTTGTACTCCTTATTGCTTGAATTCCATTCAATGAGTCGAATCATTCTTTTTAAGAAGATTTTTGTTTGGTTTATGCAATTCTATCTTTTAGATTATTTCATTTAGCATCGCCAATATTCTCTCAAGAACATGGGTGTCATTCAATGCTTATAGGGTGTGAACTTTCTCTTTGGCATTCGATTTCTATAGCTTTTGATGTTTTATCCTTATAGTTGAAACTTATTAGAATCTGCAACATCATGCAATACTTAGATTTCTTTAGATGATGAACATTTATTTTCAGCCTGCATTTAGAGATTACGATAGTGCTATTATTAAAGTCATTTGTTTTCTTAGATTGTTTCTTTTAGCATCCCAACACTTTCCAATTTGGTCAATTTATCCTCTAAGCTATGATTCTTGTTTTACAGTTGAGTTAAGTTTTTTCTTCCCTTTGTAATCTATGATTCCATTTTTTGCACCTTCGAATTTGGGTTGTCTCTATTTGAGAAAATCAATTCTTGTTTTCGATTTAAAATGGTGTGACTTCTTCCTTTCTACTTAGCTCTATAGGATGTATTAAGTTTTGGTGGTTTCTTCAATTTTTCCAGTGCTTTAGAGATAGGGTAACTGTTATGTTTAGGGGCCAACCCTATAGTATGCAGCCAGTTGCACATATGGCGTACAACGCAATGCAAAAGCATTCAAGCCTTATTTTAGAATTAATGAATATATGTGTGTGTGTGTGTGTGTGCATTTGGATCTAATATACTGTTAAAAAAATAGCAGGTTATTGTAAGTTAAACATATATAATACTGCTTGTAAACAGCAGAGTATGTTAAATTAAATATATATATATATATGCAAACATCTATAATGACATATATGTGTGTGTGTGTGTGTGTGTGTATATGTATATATATGTGTGTGTGTGTGTGTGTGTGTATATGTATATGTATATGTATATGTGTGTGTGTATATATATATATATATATATATATCACGATTATAATTAAAGAGCAATTTTTTTGTGTAAAAATGCATATTTAGATATTTATAGAATATGATTACATAGTTTCTTTAATTGTTTAAATGATTTCATCATGGACGTATAAATAAAATGTAGCTGAAGATTTAAGATGTTCTTTAAAATTATTACTTTGAATGTGTCAGAGAAATTAAAGATTGATTTTTAATGGTTCCTTGATGTTGTGTCTTCCTCTTGAATTAGTATTGAATTGAGGAGATTTTATGTGTTGAATTCATGTTGGAGATTATTTTGGAACCCGTAGTGTTTTGAGTTACCTTCAAATGTGAGTTCATGGGTAGTCATTTTTTAGGCTTCCAGAGGCTAAGGGGAAATTTGTTATATGTGGATTTTCATGTTTGGTTCTTTGTGAAAAAATTTGATCTTAATTCTTGTATTGAGCTCATGTGGGTTGTAAACTTGCACCATTGTTTTGCTTTATGATGTGGTCTTTGTGTGAGAAGGTTCATGCCTCGCGTATGTATATGGTTTTATGATTTTGGTGCTTTGTGTGAGTGAGTACACCCTAGATATTAGGTGGATTGTATTGATGCTAGTAGGGAGATTGGCTCTCCATGGGGGCCAGCGCACAAAGGGGCAGCCTAGATAATCCATGGGAGAGTTTCTTAATAAGTGATAACCTAATTAATGAACTAGTGGGTTGGGTAGGTTCACATTAAATAAGATAATTAGATGCCTCGCCCATGCCTTTAGTGCTTTCGTAGGCTAAGGATGGGCTGAGAAGGCCTAGTTGGCAAGATCCCTACCTTGTCCTCACATTCTGCATGTGTCACCCTATGGGGCTGGCGCTTAGTGAGAGGTAGCTAGGATAACCATAGATGGGGGTTAGCACCTAGTGAGAGGCAGCCAGGATAACCCATGCCAGAGCCATGTGATGACACTCTTCCCTATAGTATCCTTGTTGTGTTCCCTTGCCTTTGTGTGCCTCTAGAAGCGGTTGTTCTCTATGTTTGTTGTTGCATTTGTTGTGGAGTCTTGTTAGCCTTGTCTTGATTGTTTTTATGCCGTGGGTCCTTATTTTCATCTCCTAGCATAGGGGGTGGGCCTTAGGGTCCACATGGTCGGGTGGAACGTGCTATGCACTCCATTGGGTTCCCAGTCAAAGTTCGTGATGTAAGGAGTTGTACCGTTGTGGTGATTCCAAAGCTTAACCAGATTTGGAGATAGCATTGATGCTATGTATTATATTCATTTCAGTTGTATCACATTATGTATATCCTTCCCATTTATGTTGGGAAGCATAGATGTACGGTTGTAATCTTTGAAATGATGTATATTCATATAATAAATGTAATGGATGTATTCTTTGGTATTATCATGTGATCACAGATGGATGTTTATGTAATGTTATGGATGTATGTACATTGTTTATTTATTCTATATAATGGTTTTAAAATGAATACTTGTGAATATATTTTCATCATTATGGGAATTGAGTCATGTTAGGAACATTCGCAAGTAATGCAGTCATGTTACCATAGAGGACTAGGTAGATGAGGTGTATGTGTAGTTTCATTATTAGTGTTGTATGATAATTTACATTTCATATTAGTTTTACTTAAAAAAAAATTGTGCTACAATTGTTAGTGGTTGTGTTGTCCTTTGGGGTTTGTGTGGCAAGGCGTAACAAAATCCCCTTCTCCGTGTGAAAATCTGCAAATCCACTTCTATGTGTGCTAAATCTAATTAATTATCAAATCTTAATTAATTGAAAAATAAAATTTAAATAAAACATAGGTCGTTGCCTCTATAATGGGACGCATCCCATTTCACAGGTTGTGAGCATGTGTAATGGGCTACGGCTCATTACAAAGGGTCGTTGCCCTCTTTAAAATCATTATCTTTTAGAGTCATTCTAAATATTTTATTTCATATTTTTTTAAAAATCAGTTTAAAAATTCTTCATTTTTAATAAAAGTTTTTATTTTTAATAATATTTTTATTAATATTTAAATTTATTTTTTAAATAAGTTTTAAAATGATATTTTAAATTAATTTTTTATTACATAATTTATTCTTTGATTTATTCGCCACACCAAAAGAAAACCTACACAAATAAGGCGAGATGATAAGAGTAACAAGGAAAAGTAGAAACATGTGCACGTGTAGTGACTTTTCATCATTACTACTCAAGTTTCAAGAAATTGACATCAAAATATGCACTACTCAAATTTGTTTGTGCAAACAAATAGCTTGAAATTTGAAGAGCCCAAGTCATGTAGCTTGAGAACAAGTATTGGGTCAAATTGCTCATGTGAAGATAAATAACCTTTACAATGATGTGAAATTCTTTAGATTAGTTATGTCTACCATGATTGTATGGAGAATTGTTTACCATATGAAGCATGGTATGTGTTTGTTCATAATCCCTAATCATCCAACTTAGATGTGAAAGAATTAGTTTGAACTGATGTATTGACAACAAAATTTTGATACACAATAGCTCAGTTGAAATTAGTTTGCCCATGTGAATATTATGATGAATTAGCTTATAATCTAAGTTTCACATAATGTGACCTAATGATGATCTTTAAATGTGAAACCGTGAAGAAAACTACTACATTAGTTTGTTGCTTTCTTGCACCTACATAGGAAAATGATTTTAATATTATTTTTCAAAAGATACTTTAGAATTTTGATTTGATTATTCTATTTCTCACAAAATGGATTTTAATGTTTGTCTGTTTGATCCTTTTTTATACAATTTGTAGTTAAGGTATTTTTTTAAAACTATTGAGTCTTTCTTTTCCCTCTTCTTGGTCTTTTGTGTTCTGATTATATAAAATTAATTTATGCATGATTTTATTGTTATATTATTCTATTATGTTAATTATTAATATTTAAGAAGATTTATTGTTATATTATTCTATTGTGTTAATAGATAAAACATATTCTTTTTAAACATGAAACAATTTAATATCAAAAAAAATCAAAGTGATTTTATCAAATAAAAATATCAAAATGAAAGACATTTGAACTAACAAAAAAATCAAAATCAAAGATATTAGATGAAACCAAAAAAACAAAATCAAAGAGATTTGATGAAACAAAAAAAATCAAAATCAAAGAGATTTCATTCAAAACAGAAAAATCAAAACAAACAAATTTCATTAAACAAAAAAAATAAAAATCAAAGAGATTTCATGAAACAAAAAAATCAAAATCAAAGAGATTTCATTAAACAAAAAATCAAAACAAATAGATTTCATGAAACAAAAAAATAAAAATCAAAGAGATTTCATGAAAAAGAGATTTGTTGAAACAAAAAAATCAAAGAAATTTGATCATAAAAATAAATCAAATCTATAAATGACATAGATTTGAAAATAATAGCACTCATTTTCATGTAAAAATAAATTTATTTATTTTTGCAAAAGGCGTAATGCCTATATATATTATATTAATATATGAAAAGGAAAGTACATAGGAAAAGCCAGGAAATATCATCCGGCATAAAAAGAAAACAACTGCCATAAAGGCTACAAACTAATACCCTTCAATGTGTACAAGGGAGCAAAAAGCAGGTGCCAAAAACAATTTGAAAAAAAGGCTTCTTACATTTTTGCACCAGTGTTCAGTGGTTGTCCTCAGAATCAGAAGATGAATATTTACTCAATGGAATGTTCAAATTCCAATCCTCTACATGACTCTTTTGTGCCACAACTTCCTCATGATCCCCAAGCTTGTTTGATTTCTGAAACTTCACACCATATTTTTCTATTGGAGCCACATATGAAGCAAATTTTAACCCAAGTGGAGGAAGCTTTTTTTTTATCTTGTTTAAGATTGGCAATCTTCACATCAGATTTTGCTGAAAGAGTTGTTAATGCAGTAGGATAATCAATTACTTTCTTCTCAATTTGAGGGGGCTTTCAGAGGGCATCTTTCTACCATGAAGCTTGTTTTTTAGTTGATTTACTTTTGATGTGACATGTTGCAACCACATGACCTATTTCAAAACATCTCCTACACTAGAAGGGAAATCCTTCATAATCCAACAGTTGATTCCATGAACAGCTAGCAACGTTAAGAATTATATTAAAGCAGGAAGTTCCTTGCAGAGATCCAAGTGCACCAGAATTCGAACAAAAGTAGTATGAGAAAAATTTGTAGTTTTCTTATCTACAGCCAAGAAAGAGCGTAACGAGTTGCCAATAGATTTGAAACAAGAAAGGATCCAAAATTTAAGTAGAAGATTTCGAAGTTGAACCTAGATTAGTATAATGTTAAAGGATTCAGAAGAAGGGTTAAAGGATGGATGCTAAGGTTTAAGACAAAGGTAGTGTTGTTTCTAAGACCAATGGTGATCAAACAAAATGCAGTCCCTATCTTTGGTAGAGTCAAAAGTAGCAATGAAAAAACCCTAAGCACTAAGAAAAAAAATTGGAGCATTTTGCAATAAAGGGTACTAGTTTTCCTTTATCCAGATGTTCAAGTCTGAAACAGAAGGCCAAAATTGATTGAAATAGCACATTAAGGCATGAGAAGAGAAATATTCCTCTTCTTGCAGCAATTCATCCCCAAACTCCAGAACAGGGGATGTCTCTGCACATTTGAGGGATTTAAATCCCAGAACCCTGTGACCTCTTAAATCAAGAAAAGCATTAAAAGATACATGAGGCTCATGCATATTTTCACATACCTTTGATTTGAAAGAGCCTTGTGAACTTTTTTTGGAGAATCTAGATTCAGGATAACTCTTTTCATTAGGAGTATCCACATCTGCTTCATTTGTGGAGGACTGTTGAGAAGAAGCTTATTTTCCCAACAACCTAGTAGGCTTAGGAACCATAGATGAGGGAAAAATCTCCAAGATGGTTGTAAACTGATGTAGGGGGTCACTGAAGCACTTGCAGAGGAAGAGATAAAAATCGGCCATATTGAAGAGGGGCACTTACTCCCTGGTTGCTCTGAAGGGCGTCAGCATGAGGGCACCAAAGGGCACAAACCAACATCCAAACCATCTACTAAAAAAAAGTGAAAACCTATTGGTCATGCTAGAGAAGATCATTTCACAACGCCTTCTGAAAAAGCAGCTTGAATCCCTAATGAACGAGTTGGAGGGGAATCATTGACGACAGTGGAGTTATCCTTTTTGGGAATTTTGGTGTGCGCATTCATAACTAAAGCAGTCAGGCAAGGTCTATTGTAGGGAGTCGTTGTGCAGAGCCCTTCGAAAATTGGAGCCGTTGCAAGAGCCATTATGGAAGCTACTATGGGAGCAATTTTCTCAATGAGAACATATGTAAAAATAAATAATTAATATTAATCTATAATAGCATTTATATAGTAGTAATGAGTACTTGACTAGACAGCTCATAATACTTCCCCTTTCTACTTTTCAATATCATTTCAATTTTCATGCCCTTGCTCCTCCTCTAACTGATCCTTCCTAGCTACCGCCTCTCAACTTCTACTAAAATTATATTTTTCCAATGTTTAGAACCTCCTTAAATCACTTTTGGGAACCATCCTTGCAATGCATTCGAAAAAAAAGATAATGGATGGGTAAGGGGATGACATGCTTCACCAATGGCATAGTGGGCAACCATTCTCTATTGAAGACACCATTACTTTAATCAATATCAATAGGTTAGAATGATAAGAAAGGTTCACATTTGTACTATTTTATATGCATTTAAAATAACAGCTTACTTTTATATTATACATTTTTAAATAAATTCCATAAGATCTTAAAATACAAAATCTTTAAAAATATTATATAAACAAATCAAATTTCGTAAACTAAAGTTTATAGTTTTTTTCTATATTAAAATTTGATTGTAGCTATTAATTAGAATTACCTTCAACAAGAGTCAAGAAGAATATTTGAAGCTTCCAAGTTATTGTAATGCAGATTGAGCAGGGGATATTGATAGCAATAGATCAACTTTAGAATGTTATTTTATTATTAGTGAAGGTGCAATTCCATGGGGAGGTAAGCAACGATTAACAGTTTCATTTTCTAGAATACAAGCAATAAGGGAATCAATGTCATTGAGAATATTATTGCAAGACATTGGGATTGAACAAACCCAACAAATAGTGTAATCAGAAAGTCAAGCACATCCTACAAATGACATATTGTACAACTAAAATGATGATTTCCATATATATTGAAGATATTCTTTTGACTGATGGTAATTTTTCCAATGTTAAATCGACACGTACTCTGTAAGAGGTCACTTCATACAATCCTCCCCACCGTGAATTTCTCAGAATTCTAATGTCGGGGAAAACAAATTTGAGCAGTTCATATTCTAACATCAATTTCTTGAAAGTTGAGCAGTAATGATGAAAATTCATCGCACGTGCATTGGTTTATATTTTTTCTTGTTACTCTTATCATCTCGCCCTATTTGTGCAAGTTTTCTTTTGGCGTGGTGAATAAATCAAAGAATAAATTAGTAATGAAAAATAAATTTATAAAAAAAATAATTTAAAATATCATTTTAAAACTTATTTAAAAAATAAATTTAAATATTAAAACAAATATTATTAAAAATAAAAACTTTATTAAAAATGAAGAATTTTTAAACCGATTTTTTAAAAAATATGAAATAAAATATTTAGAATGATTTTAAAAGATAATGATTTTAAAGAGAGTGGTGACCCTCTGTAATGAGTCATGACCAATTAGAGGCTCATGGCCTATGAAATAAGATGCGACCCATTACAAACGCAACAACCTCTGTTTTATTTAAATTATTTTTTGAGTAATTTTTTAATAAAAATTTCAAATTATTCTTTAAAAATTTATTTATATAGATTAAAAAAACTCGCTGAAATCTGTATTAAAAAGAAAAACTTGTATGAAATCTGAAATCAAGGAATAAAAATAAAACCTATTCCAGCCTACATAGACGTACATTACACGAATCACTAAAATTTCATATATTGAAAATAGGACAAAAAGCCCTTAATCATTTAATAAGGCTCCAAATGTAAAAGTGGAATATACAGTAAAAGAATAAAAAATAAATAAAAGTACTAAAAGAACTCAGTAACACTAAAAGCTTCAAATATAACAAAATGCGATATACAGAAGAAAAGAATGTGGGACAGAGGTGGGAGAAGAGAGTTTGATGGGTATTGTTACAACATTTTAGTGAAGCTCTAGAATGTAACTTCAACAGTTCACCTTAAACCATTTTCCAAAAGCTCTGTTAAGATTTCATATAACAATCTTACTACAAAAACATATGAAACAAATAACGCAATCCTATCCACGAAACCACTAGAAAAAAAAATTTAAAAACACTATAAAAAATACAAGAAGAAAACTACTCAATCATAACACGGAAGACCAAGAAGAGGGAAAAGAAAGACTCAATAGGTTTTAAAAAAAAAACACCATAACTAAATATTGTACCAAAAAAAAGATCAAATAGATAAACATTAAAATCTATTTTGTGAGAAATGGAATAATCAGATCAAAATTATAAAGAATCTTTTAAAAAATAATATTAAAAAAGATGATACTATTAAATTCTAAAAGTATATTGAAATTTTGAAAAAAAATTACATGTTTTTAATATCTTGATTTTGGTTGTGAAAATCTGCAAATCCCCTTTTGTGTGTGTTGAATCTTAATTAATTATTAAATCTTAATTAATTAAAAATTAATTTAAATAAAATAGAGGTCAATGACTCTATAATGGACCGCATCCCATTTCACAAGCCACGAGCCTATGTAATGGGTCGCAGCTCATTATAGAGGGTCGTTGCCCTATTTAAAATCATTATCTTTTAAAATCGTTTTGAATATTTTATTTTGTATTTTTTTAAAATCAATTTAAAAATTCTTCATTTTTAATAAAAGATTTTATTTTTAATAATATTTTTATTAATATTTAAATTTATTTTTTAAATAAGTTTCAAACTGATATTTTAAATTAATTTTTTTATAAATTTATTTTTTATTACATAATTTATTTTTTGATTTATTCATCACGCCAAAAGAAAACCTGCACAAATAGGGTGAGATGATAAGAGTAACAAGGAAAAATAGAAACCGATGCACACATATGCGTTGACTTTTCATCATTACTGCTCAACTTTCAAGAAATTGACGTTAGAATATGAACTGCTCAAATATTTTTGTGCAAACAAGTAGCTTGAGAACAAGTATTGGGTCAGATTACTCATGTGAAGATAAATAACCTTTGCGTTGATGTGAAATTGTAATGTCACTCTGTATTGGCCTTTTCTGGACATTTGAGTAAGTGCTTATTTGTGATTTTGTCGTTTATTGTGTTTTTTTTTAAATTTTGAGGTAAAAGTAATATTTTGAATGATAATTTGATAAATTAATTTTATGAAATTAAAGTAAATAGTTACTATTTAAATTGCTTTGTAAGGAGTATTATATTTAAATTGCTTTAATAATTATTTAAATATGGATAATAATGTGAATTTTAAATAAAATAAAAAGATAAGTTTGAAACTGTTGTGAAAGCAAGTAAAAATAGGAAAAAAATAGGGAATATTTTAGAAGCAATTCTCCTACTGTTACAAAATTTAATACAGCAGAACATGCAAAAACGGTAGAACATGCAAAAGTAAAAGAAGCTAATTTTAGCCGGGTAACGAAAAGATAATAGGGGTGAAAGTTCAGTTTCAGAAAAGGAAACAAGGACGGTCTGCACAATTATTTCTACTCTTCTCTGTGAGGTTAAAAAAAAAGATACACAGATTTTGACAAAGGGGGGGGGGGGTTTCTGGAGAACGAGAATTGAGGTTGTGAAAGAGAGATCAACCCAGCTCACCATCTCCATTGTCAAACGAAGAATACAGGTTGGTCTTTGAATCTCTTTGTGTTTATTTTTTTTTAATGCCTGACATTGGAGGTTCGTCTACATGTTTAATATTCATTTTGGAATAGGAGCATTCAGGAATTTTTACTGTTTCATAATTTGGTCTAATATACCAGTATTGATTCTCTGCAACCCCTTTATATGTGTCGCTTTATCTTCATAGTTTATCTGATGGGATCATTAAATTTGGTGTCTATAACTCTTACATGTGTCACCCCTTTGCAGCCGTAATTTCAAAACAATTTGACCCTTTGTTGCTCAATGTATTACTATTTAATTGTATGGTTGATGCCTTGTGTTTGCCAGTTGCATGGTTGTATAGAAATTGTGTTGTAGACAATGGGTTCATGCTTCTTTTTATATTTAGATTTGGTTATTTTTTGCCTTATAGCTTCTTGAACTGCATATTTTGGTCACTATGAGAGGCGTTATTTCTTGTGTTTCGCTTTCAAACACTTTTCTTAGTGCACTTTCTCAAGGGACATATCGCATGACTTATTCTCATATTGGGTTTCATACAAAGCACATGTTAAATGTTGTGCATGTAATACTGTATCAGCTAGTTGTTTTTTTAATATCATTGTCCTGAAACCAACAATTTGCATCTTACATTTGTTGTGATGTGTGGGTGTTGACCTTTTTCAGGATGGTAGATTGGGTATGTTTGTGCAACCATGCACTTATGAGGTGCGCCGCTATGTGAAAGCTATGAGTTGAATTATTTTGTGGGACTCACCTTGGTTACCAGAGGACGTGTATGCCTTACTCTCATCCTTCCCTGAAATCGTTTGTCTTTGAGAAGTCGGTTGTTTGGAATCACTTGGGAGAGAGACCTATAACATTTGTAATAACCCCCATGTTTGTATTTTGTTGTGTTCCTTCCTTGATGGATTTTGATAACTGTATATTTTGTATTTGCACTATTCGTCCCTTCATTATTTTGTATTGAGACCTGAGAGGTGTAATTTCATGACTGTTTTGTTAGATTACATGTTTATATGTTGTTATGTTGTTGACATGATTATTGTTCATCTTGGATTTCATGCTTACATGGTTACATATTATGATGGACTACATGCTTATATTTTTATGTATATATCATTGTCTTTGCTTATGTATGATTTTGGACAGGAAAAGGATGATGTCATAACACTCGTAACTGAGAGGCTTATGATATCACGACTCTTTTTCCTAATGGTTGATGTTGCTTTAGATATATGATATATGATTCATGCACATGTACTTTAACGTTTGATTGGAGTGATGCAGGTACTAAGTATCGACTCCACCTAAATTCATAGGCCTGAGCGTACTCTCATTCCCTGATGGTGGTTACTAGAGGTAGTCACAGGCCAAATATCCCCTACCCTAGCCCACTGTACCCTATTAGGGTAGTGTTTCTGTGTTATTGTCTTCCATCTGGTTACCCAACGGTAACATCCGGAGCACCCTTCTGCCATAAGTGACTTTCCTGTTTGTCTCATTGAGGTATTTGGTTTTGGTTTTCATTAATCTTTTATGTGATTATATATATTTAATTTGGATTGTTGGTGTTTTGATGTGGTTACACTAGCATCTTCAAGTGTTTTAAATATGGTATTTTATGGTGGTTAATTATTTGGGGATTTGAATTGTTATTTTCTTGAGATTTTAAATATTTCATTTAAATATTTACTAATCCTTTTGGGGAAGCCATGTGTATTTTATTTTAATTGTTCCTTTTGGGGGGAGCTTTAATAGTTAATTTTATCAAATGTTTTATTTGATTGTTTGGGAAAATATAAAAAGGAAAGGGAGCTTTTTTTTGGGGGATTATTATTATTATTATTTTGGAGAGGGAAGAAACAAATTGTTGTTTTGGATGGAGGAGGAAACCCCATGATTTGGGCAACTAAGTGGGGAAATTATGAAAGTTTTTCTAAGAAGAATTTGTGGGTAGTAAATTGTTGAAATCATCGTACCAGTTCTTGCTTGTTGTCTAATTTTGGAGCTTGGTTGTGCCTTCTTCATTGAGCAATTCTCCATTTCTGTTTTGAGGAAAATTGAGGTAAGTTTTTGTTAATCTTCATTGTTGTATGGCTAGTATTTTTCTTTATAATCTGGGTTATTTATGTCTCATGAAAATTGGAGGAACTCCTCTATTTCTTTATTTTTTTATATTGCTTGGAGTTGAATGATGGTTGTTTTAAATGGTTATTGCTACTATGTAGTATTTGGTATGCCTAATTTTTGTAAATCTCCAGCAAACATGAAATGGGTTGATGGGAAAAATCTGATTTATGGGCTCTTTCTTATTTTTCTCTTTTGCCCAATTTGTAAAGAAAAAAAGTTTTTTTTTAAAAAAAAAATTCTCACTACCCTCTTGATAAAAACAAAAATTAAGGGTGTATTTCATGTAGAAATGCCAAGATCTCAACTGGGTCTTTGGCAGATTTGAGATCTGGGCACTTTTATTTTTTGATGAATTTTCTTGCCTAATTTGGGAAAAAGACGTTTTTCAGAACAACACTTCATTTTTGTCCTAAAATCAAAAATTGAAGGTGGATTCCAACTTGAAACACCAAAATCTAAACTGGGTCGGGCTTAGAATTTTAATTCGGACACTTTTAATTTTTACATAATTTCTATGCCTTCATTTCATGTTGAATTACAGCTATTAAATGTGTATTTTTACAACAGTTTTAGTTGATTGTTTTAAATGGTTTCTATGAAAGAAATTATGGCTTTTCCTTTTGTTCCATGTTTTTTTGGATTCCTCATTTGGTTAAACGAGATGAGCTTAGGTCTAGGTAACAGAGTGGTCATATGGAGTGGCTCTCTATGGGCTCGAGGCCCGCAAGTGGCTGCCAGGGGAACTAGTAGCAGAGTTAGAGTAAACAAGTGATAACTAAATAAAATTAATTGGGTAAAACACAAATAAGATAATGAGTCCTTGTGCATGGCCTTGAGCGCTTGTAAAGGCTAAGGATGCACTCGAGAAGGCTCATCCGTCTGCGGGGCGTTGAGTTATCCGTCTGCAGGGCGTGGATTCCGGCATGATTGAGTCTTCTTGTCCCTATGAGAGGTGTACTTGATTCCATGTGGTGCCATCCATTTGAGCATGCATGATGACACTCCATCTGATATGCACTCTAGTATCTAGCCCTTGGTAGTCGTGAGTAGTACCCGTCATGATTTTGGATGAGCATTTCTTGTTGTGACATTGATTATGTGCATTGCCTTCCATGTTTGCTTTGTGATTGATGTGAGTGTTGGCCTTACCTTTCTTTTGTCTTGCTACCTCTATTTGGGCCTTGTGACTATCTCCGAGCACGGTGGGGTGGCCTCTTTTGAGCCCACATGGTAGGGAGGCGTTGCCACCGCCATTGGGGACCGGTGTATAGGTTATTGGAGCACCAGTTGGAGTCATCCCCTCATCTATATTTATCTTATCAGATGATGTATTTTATTCATAGAAATGCTATTGTATTCATACTTATTCATTTATGCACATTGTACTCTCTTGAGAGAGAGAAAGAAATCATAAATTTAATGAGAAGATATGTGTGATTATGTTTGGCTTACGGGTTTCGGTGTTGGTATCAGACTCGCGTGTACTATGATAATTATTTTATGAATTTATTTTCTTATTATCATGTAAAATTCAAGCTATGGAAGTATATTCTTTCTTCATGTATCAAGTTGTTAAGTTTCCAGCACAACACAGCTTGCTGTTAATAATTTGTGCGGTTGCTGCTAAAGTTTTGGCACAACACAGCTTAAGTTCCAGAGCAGGAAGTTCCGGAGCATAATTCCTTAAGCTATCTTATTTGCTCCTATGTGGATTTTCTCTGGAGGGTGGATTAATCCTCTCCTTTGGGTTTGGTTTGGCCATGCTTGGCCATGTATGTTGTCATTTTATTGTATTGGAAATTGTTTTCTGTGTAAGTTATCATTTATGTAAAAAAAAGAAAATTATCTTGTCCTCTTTTGGCTCTTAACCTTCGAGGTTGCGTAGTGGGATGTTACAACATTTATTCATAGTGGTTTGATGATGTCCTCTATAAATGGCTTCCAGTGCCCCATCTCCTCTTTTCGGCTACAAAATTAGTTTCAACTTTCGATCTTCCTTCCTTCATTTTTTCTTGTGTAAGCCCTTGTTGCATTTGTTCCTCCCCATGTTAGTTAAGCTTTTACCTATTTTATAGGCATGGTTATTATTTATTCTATTTTGTATTTTGATTATGTTAAGCTCTCCCTTGGTGCCACCATGTTTTCTCATTTTTTTTGCATGTGCCTTGTCTTGTGATCCACCGATTGTCTTAAGTGGATTCAAGAAAAAAAAATGAAATTGTCTTTCCTTATATTTATTTGTGCTATGGGTCTGACATGTTCACCTATCGGTTAAGGTGTTCTTCAGATTTTATTATTTTATGTTAGGATGTTGTTCAGGACAATTGAATTCTTTAGATTATTAATGCCTTGTTGTACACTAATATGTAATGTAGAATTATGTGGCTTCTACCCTTATTAAATCGCTGCCATCGTTTGCTTGTCTAGTAATGCCTATCATTTTAAAATATGAGTGAGTTTACCTTGTGATATTTTAAGCTTTATCAGAAAATAGATATGTATATATATATACACACTGGTGTATATATATGTATATTTATATATGTCTAAAAGCATATGATAATTATTTATTCAATTTCTAAATTTAAACAATATCTTATCAAATAGTATCCCAATAGTGCTTATATATATATATAGACAAATATAACCACACATTTATATATATGCATATAATGAAACATTTATAACTTGGATATATGCTGAAAAATGATATTTAGATTTGTTAGATTTTTACTATAGAGGATATACCCATGTTAGTTAGATAAATGGATTACGTCTTTCCATACCATTGTTTTACTAGTTAGAAAGGTAAAATTTAATTTAAAGATTTAAGGTTACTTTGGTTAGAAAGAAACTATTAATATTAGCATTTTGATTTAACTCTGTTGTTATGATTTTAAATGTATAGTGCTTTAATTATTTATATGATTTCTTTCTTTTCACGAATTAAATATATTGATGGTGTAAATACCCTTTATTTGAGTTTATTAATTGGGTTTGTTAGAGAAATTATAGATGAGTTTTGGTTTTATGGGTCCATATCAATTGTATTATATTCCCTTGTATCGTTTTCAATTTGATGAGATGGTATGTATGTTGGGAATCCACCTCATTATGTTTCCCTCACTTGGTAGATGGTTTTTGGCTTTCAAAGGCGTAGGACAAAACTTGTTTATGTAGGTCTTACCCAGAGTTGACCTGGGTCACCGTTGATGTTATTTGGTTTATCTATCGACACTATTGTCTCGTCTATTGTTATCACCTTGTGCAGGAGGGATCATGCCTCGCCAATATACTTGGTTGTGGTTTTGTGCTTTCATGCTTTTGTGCTCCCTTGATGATTGTGGGTTATGTTTTAGGCTATTAGGGAGAGTGGCTCGTCATGGGGGCTGACGCACAAAGGGGTAGCCTGGATAACCTATGAGTGAGTTGGTTAAACAAGTAAAAACATAGTAAAACACACTAGTGGGTTGGGTAGGTTAAAAACAATTAAAGATAAATCAGGTACCTCGTCCATGCCATTAGTGCTCTTATAGACTACGGGTGGACTGAGAAGGCCGTGGTTGGCAAGGTCATTACCTCGTCCCCAAGAGAGGTTAACGGTCCTGTACATGTCACCCTATGGGGCCAGTGCCCAGTGAGGGGCAGCCAAGATAACCATAGATGAGGGTCGACGCCAGTAGAGAGGCAACCAGGATAACCCATAATAGGACCATGCGATGACACTCTCCGGTAGTACCCATTGTCTTTGTCTTGCATTTCTTGGGAAGTAGTCATCTTGTTTTGGTTGTTTGATGTTGTTGACTGCTATGTTCTATTCATTTTCTATGGGTTGGTCTTGTGGTCATCCGTTTGACTATCTTGGATCACGGGTCTTCCTTGTCTACTCCTGGCACAGGGGATTGGGCCTTCGGGTTCACACGGTCAGGTGGAATGTGCCACACACCCCATTGGGTTCCCTGTCAGTGTTCATGCAGTGCAGCACTACTGTTGTATTGATGTGTTACACCCACGTGTGTTGAGAAATTTGATGATGTAAACTCATTTTTTTGAATGATGTAATGTACTAGAAGCAGAAGTGATGTATAAGTGTACCTGTGTATTTCTTTTATGATTAGTGATTGTGATTATCACCATATGAACATGTATCTGTGGAAATATGATTCTTGTATTCTCATGATTATAATATATGTATGGTTATTGATATTGATTTAATCTTGCTTCTATTGGGTTATCTCATGTGGATGCTTTAGTGTCAAAATTATGATAGATGTATGGTTTTATTAATGTACGATTGATCTCAATTTGTAATATGTTTTGGAATTTCGTTCATTATCGATTTGTTATGGATTAGGATACATGATGTTTCCTCATGTACCCCTAAAGACTTAGGTGACTAGTGAATACATTTTATTTGAATGTCGTGTATTGAAATTAATGTACATATCTTTCATGTCAATATAAAAAACAATTGTGTGTTTTTAGTTGTCCTTTGGGGTTTACGTGACAGGGCATTACAACTTGGTATCAGAGCCAGGTTTGCAAACGTTGGGTTTTCTGGATAGTCTGTCCATTAGGCAACCTTTGCATTTAACTCTTGTTCTCACATGTTCCTCTTTAATGTTGTACAAGAACATGCCCCGAGGTAGAGGTCGTGGCCACGGAAGAGGCCGAGGTGGTGGCCATGGGGCCAACCACCAAATTTCATTACCTCCGAGTTCCCATGGTTCTGAACGTGAGGAACGTCAAAGTTCCCAAAGCAATTCAGGACGTGGTGGTCAAAACCTGGAGTAGCCGGGTCTTGAAGGTGGACAGTTGCGACACCTACTTGAGGAGATTCTAGGTCATTTAGGCCCTAGGCCAGTGGAGGAGTAGCAAGTAGAAAGAGAACAAGAGAGATCTCTGAGATGGGGGGAATAGTAGTAGAATAGGATATAGTAGTGGCGGGTCACATAAGAGACCTGTTGAGAGCATGACCACCCACATTTGATGGTTTTGGTGGGGGTCTAGAGGTAGAAGCATGGTTGATTGACCTAGACCGATGCTTTGCTATGCATCCCTATGGCAGTAATACCAGGGCTAGGTGCTCCATCATGCACCTCAAAGGCTTCACATCCACTTGGTGGCAACTTGAAGAGCAAAAATTGCATCTTGGCATCAGCATGGTGACTTGGGAATTTTTTTGGAAAGGTTCAGGTCCCGTATTCTTTCTGATCACTGGAGACAGCGTAGGGCAGATGAATTCCATGAGTTGAAACAAATGGCAATGTTCATTGAACAATATGAGCACCGCTTTTACGAGCTCAAGCAATATGCAGGAATTGGTAATGATGAGGCTATGCTTGTTCAGCATATTGTCAGGGGCTTAAATGCTCGAATTAGTGGTGGAGTTTGAGTTTTCGAGCCAAAGACAATGGAGGTAGCTATTGAGAAGGCTCATCTTGTAGAGGAAAACTTGGAAATGGCTTTGGGAGGCCACACAGGAGTCCAGATCGGTAGTGCACCGACATCGGGTTATGGTTCTAGAGGTGGGAAGCCTCAAGCTGTAGACTTGTCCAAGAGTTATTGTGCACCCTCCAAGGGTGGTCAGCAGCAGCAGCAGTAGTCACAGTCGAAACACAATAATTAACAGTCTCAGCAGAGTAGTAGATCTCAGGCTAGAAAGAATTAGAATTGGCAATGAACTCTGCATAACCGTTTTGAGCAACCTACACAGAGTACGCAGTCGGCACCCAGTCAAGGTAGTTTTCAGCAGTCAAATGCACTGTCTGGTGGTAGAGGTTTTGGTTGGGGCACAGGTTGTTTCTCCTATGGCCAATAGGAACATATTGCCAGACAATGTCCGCAAAGGAACACTACAGTATTTAGTCAGAGACTAGCCACTTCTGAGCTGACAGTGGGTGATGTAGGTAGATCACACCAAGTGTTCACGACAGTTGACAACCGTCAAGTTGAACATCAGGTCACTGTAGTTGAGACATCAGGTGTGTTACATGGAACTAGTATTTCCATTCTATTTGATTTTGGAGCATCAGATTCATTTATTTCTCCCTCAGTAGTAGAGCGTTGTAGATTGGTGGTAGCAAGGCAAGGCGTTAAGTGGTAGGTCAAATTGGCCTCTGGGGAAAAGGTGGTTGTTGAGTCACTAGTTTAAGGATGTAATTTGAAAATTGGGTCACTCATGACTATGGTGGGCCTTTGAATCCTACCTCTTGGTTCTTATGATGTTGTTTTAGGTATGGATTGGTTGAGTGCTCATCGTGCTTTAATTGATTGTCAGTGCAAGGTTGTGTGTTGCGTGGGTGATTCAAGCAATGATGTTGAGATCGTTGGTATACAGAGACCTATCTCACTATGGATGATCTCGGCCATGCAATTAAAAAGGTGTTTCTGGAAGGGATGTCAATTGTTTGCAGTGTCATTCAATGACTTGGATTTGGGAGAGAGTCAAGGGGTGTCATTGGATGACTATCCTCTCCTTAAGGAATTTTCTGATGTTTTTTCGAGTGAAATTCTGGGGAGGCCACCAAAGCATGACATCAACTTCAGAATTGACCTTGTACCCAAAGTTGAGCCTATATCTCGGCCTCCATACCGGATGACAACACAGGAACTTCAGGAGCTCCTCTTGCAATTGGAGGAACTTTTAGCAAAAGGGTTCATTCATGTTAGAAGATTTATTTACTTGGTAAAGGTTATTCTTTAATTGTAATTATTCATTAACTTGTAGGAATATTCCAAAGGAATCCCTACAAGTCTTCTGCCTTTTTTTGTCATCTCACACGTGTGAGGATGGCTTATTTTTAATTCCTTTATTAAGGAATATTTGTAACCACCTCCTTAAGAGGTGACACTTTGCACACACATAGATGAATGGTGTCATTCATTGAGTTGGGAGTTACATTCTTACTCCTTCTCACCTCTACTTATTAAGGTGCCTCTCCTCTCATTCTTCAAGATTCAAGCAAGCAAGCTAAGGCTAAAGCTCTCTCTCTTTGTATTATTCTTTAGGCATTTTTCCTCCATTCATAATATTGGGGTTTTTTTCTTGTTTTTCCCCTTAACAAATTCTTGTGTCTCTCTTGCTTTGGTGGTGCTTGGTTTGGCTACTTCAATCTATTTGGTAATCTCTTTCCTTCAAACAATTGCTCATTCATTAGTACTTTCCATTGCTCTTTTCTATTTCCTTTCAATTCGTCCTAGTGTTTCCTCTTGGGGAGCACCAGTGATATTCGTAAAGGACGGGTCACTCCAGTTGTGCATTGATTATAGACAGCTTAACAAAGTGACGATCAAGAACTATTACCCTTTGTCGAGAATTGATGACTTGTTTTATCAGATAAAAGGGGCTCAGGTATTCTCCAAGATTGATCTTAAGTCTAGGTACCATTAGTTGCAGATAGCTAAAGTTGATATACACAAAACTTCATTTCGCACTCGTTATGGGCATTATGAATTCACTGTTATGTCGTTCAAGTTGACGAATGGGTGTGTGCAAGAAGTTGAGTCCACTTTTTGGCCAAAAAGTGGAAGTGTTTTCCCTGATTTTTAGAATTTGACACATTTGACCTTAAAATTTGAAGCACTTAGAGATGGAATCTTCGAAAAAGTCACTAATCATAAAATGTAGTACTCGGAGTCTAGTTTCCAAATATGTAATTTATTTCAATACCCAGAATGTAAAAATTGAGTTTCAATAGGCATTTCTAAAAACCACTGTTTAAAAGTCACTTTTTTATACCATACCATGCATGTGTACGACATCCATATTTTGACCTAAATTATCATATTTTTCTAAATCCTTTTGGGAAAAGATTTGTGACTCACTAAAGCTTGCTTTTAATATTTTTTTATAATTTTTTATTGAATATTTTTTTTATTAAATATTTATTAGGCATATTTGCCATTTTGAAAAATTGTCGTGTACGACACGCATAAGATGACCTAAACTTATTATTTTTTGAATTTTTTTTAAACGAAAAGAATTGTTCCAAGTTTGCTCTGCGTAATCCGTTAGTCAAAATGTTATGTTGATCAAAAGTTATTAAAATACTAAAAAACGATAATTCAAGTTTATGGACTAGTTTCATTAGAAATTAATTGAAAATGAAAAAATCAAATTATTAAAAATTATATTTATTTTGGAATTCCTTTGTCTCATCTATAATGGGTTTAATTTTGAAAAAATTCTGCAAAATAGGTCTTCAAACATATGTCCAAAGTCATTATTTTCTGGATACAATCAGGACCTTCAAGTTGCAAGTCAAACTAGTTCCAAAGCTTAGGTTCGGGTCCCCAAGCCATTTCCCGAACCAAAAAACAAGCCAAAAAACCTGCTCAAAAATTCATAATTTAAAAAACGGGATCCCGTTTCATTAAAAAACGGGATCTCGTTTCATAAAAAAGCCATTTTTTATGGTTCTATGAAACAGGATCCCGTTTTGAAATTCTTCCAAAAACGGAAATTTCTTATGGAAAGCTTTCAAAACGGGATCTCGTTTGAAAACTTTCAAAATGGAAATTTTTCAAAAATTGTTTATCGGAAATTTTTTCAAAGGATCCCCTTTTTAAAAAACTTTTTTGGTTTTTGTTTTTGGGATGCTGGGATCCCGTTTGAAAATTTTCAAATAAATTCAAAAACGGATCCGTTTAAACTCAGGCTCGGGATCCTGAAGCTAAACGGGATCCCGCTTTTTAAAAACGGTATCTCGTTTATTAAAAAGCGGGATCCCATTTTTTGCAAGCCGAATTCATTTTTTTGCCTAAGGCAAAAACTTCCACGTTTCGTGGACTCAACTTTGTGCACTTACCCGAATGCACCATCAGTTTTCATGGGCCTGATGAATGGAGTCTTCTGAACCTACTTAGATAGGTTTGTTCTCGTGTTTCTCAATGATATCTTGATCTACTCGAAAACAATGGAGGAGCACGAGGAACATTTGAGACAGGTGTTGTAGTGCTTGAGGGACAATCAATTGTATACTAATCTGGTGAAGTGTGAGTTCTTCAAGACTGAAGTGAAATACTTGGGACACATCATCTCTGGTGAAGGTATTGCAGTGGATCCTTCAAAGATCCAAACCATCGTTGATTGGCTGGCACCCAAGAATGTTCCTGAGATTCACAGTTTTATGGGATTAGCAGGCTACTATCGGCAGTTCATTCAGGGTTTTTCAAAGATTGCACATCCCATCACTTCTCTTCAGAGGAAAGGGAAGAAATTAATTTGGTCATAACTATGTCAGTTAGCTTTCCAGACTCTTAAGGAAAAGTTGACCAATGCATCAATCCTAGCAATCCCTTATCCTATTGGGGATTTCATGGTGTGTATTGATGCTTCCTTGGAAGGCTTAGGAGCCATCTTGATGCAAGAAGGTCATGTAATTGCATATGAGTCCCGCAAGCTCAAGTATCATGAACTAAATTACCCCACGCACGATTTGAAGTTAGTCTCAGTTGTTCATTCCCTTGTGAGATGGAGGCACTCCTTATTGGGACATTGGTTCGAGCTACATAGCGATCATCGCAACTTGCAGTATATCTTTACGCAGCTGAACCTAAATGCCAGGAAAAGAAGATGGATGGAATTTCTTTGTGAATATGATTTTGAGGTTAAGTACATCCAGGGCAAGGAAAACATGGTGGAGAATGCTCTAAGTTAGCGAAGACATGAGATATCTGCAGTGACTCTTGAGGTGGATTTGAGGAATTAGGTCCTCACAGCACTTCCCACAGATAGCTGGTATTAGGAAGTGAAATCATAAATTGATTCAGGCAGAGCTTTGGAGGGAAAATTTACAAGTTACTCACTGGAGTCTGATGGTCTTTTGAGGTATTTGGGTCGTATGTATGTGCCTCCTGTAGAGGGTCTTCAATCCCTAATCATGATTGAGACACTTTGGGCTCCCTATTCTGCTCATCCGGGAGTTAAGAAGATGTATGTGGACCTATGTTCACTATACTTTTGGGCTGGTATGAAGAGGGATATTGCAGATTTTGTGGTGAGATGTTTGGAATGTTAGAGAGTTAAGGCAGAACACCAGCATCCCGCAGGCCTTCTGCAGCCTCATCTCGTTCCTAAATGGAAGTGGGATATAATATCAGTGGATTTTATTGTGGGTTTTCCTATGAATTCTCGTTAGCATGATGCTATCATGGTCACTGTTGACAGGTTGACCAAGGTGGCACACTTCTCCCCTGTCTGATCATTTTACACTACTTCTTCGGTTGCCAAAATTTTCATGGAAGACATTGTTCAACTACACGGAATTCTGTGAAGGATTATTTCTGACAGAGATCCAGTGTTCACTTCTGCATTGTGGACATCCTTGCAACGTGCCTTAGGGACCCAGCTAAATTTCAATTCTGCTTACCATCCAGAAATAGATGGTCAGACTGAGAGGGTTAATCAGGTTCTTGAGGACAAGCTCCGTATGTACGTGATGGATCAACAGTCACGGTGGGAGAACTACTTTCATTTGGTGGAGTTTGCTTACAACAATGGATATCATAGCTCAATTGGCATGGTTCCCTTTTAGGCACTATATGGCCATCCTTGTCAGACCCCGTTGAGTTGGGACCGTCTCGACGACAAAGTTCTCCTTGGACCCGAAATTCTTCAAGAAATGGAGCAATAGGTTGCTCGCATTAAAGAGCATTTAGTAGCAGCTCAGGAAAAGTAAAAGAAGTACGTTGATGCGGATAGGGTCGACCATCATTTTTTTGTTGGTGATCGGGTCTTCTTGTGAGTGTCTGAGAAAGAGTCCAATCTGTTATGGGAAAGGCTCTAAGCTCACTCCTCATTTTGTGGGATTGTTTGAAGTTTTGGAAAGAATTGGCCCTATTGCTTATCGCCTAGCATTTTCGCCTAGTCTATCATGCATACATGATGTATTTCATGTTTATGTACTTAGGCCTTATTATCCAGATGTTTCTCACGTACTTGATTGGAATGCTCTACATTTCGAGGATGGGCAGCTAGCACTCAAGCCCATGGCCATTTTGCAGCACAGAAGACTCGCTTTCAGGGCCAGAGACATTGAACAAGTGTGGGTCCAATGGGACCATAATCATGAGACGTTAGTGACATGGGAGGATGCATCCCGCATTAGAGATGCATTCCCTTATTTTTTCACTGGCTTACAGGAGTAAGCCGAGATCTAGGGACCCCTCATGTAGTTGTTACTTTTTTGGTACTCTTTCATGTGTTACTGTAGATTTGAGACTTGGACAGTGATTGTTTCACTAGTTCGATGTGTGTGGATTTACTGTTTTGTTGTTTTGATGTTTATGATATTGCTTTATGGTGATTGATGACATTATGACATGTGGTGTTCGTTTTACCTAGTTATGTTATTGTTCTGATGTGATACTATGTTAAGAGGTTATAGCTTAATGCTCATTATTGTATATTCATGATGATGTGTTTTATGGTTAAGTCTTGGTGAAAGGACAGGGTAGCATCGCTCGTTCGCAAGCACCCTGCTACACCGCGACTACCTTTCATGGTGTGCTTGTAACTAGAGATTTATATGTTATTTGATGTTGGTCTAATGCAGGATGCAAGTATTGGACACCAACTCTACCTGCGTTGTCAGGCCTGAGAATGTCCCACAACCCAACGGGTATGAAGTTCAAAATGTAGTTGACAAGAAAGTCCCTGTCCGAGTCCGTTACCCCGTCTCCATTTTGGTACCATTTGTTTATGGTCATTTTTTTAATCATTGTCTATATGTCATTTTAATTGTTGATGTGGTTGTTAGTTCATTGTGTTGTCATGCTTATGTTTTTGTGTGTTTCGTTTCACCTCATGACTTCCAAGAGTAAGTCGAAGCCTAGGGGGAGGATGTAATGCCCCTCCATATTGGCTTTTTCTGGGCATTTGAGTAAGTTCTTATTTGTGATTCCGTCGTTTATTGTGTTTTTTTTGAATTTTGAGTTAAAATTAATATTTTGAATGATAATTTGATAAATTAATTTTATGAAATTAAAGTAAATAGTTACTATTTAAATTGCTTTGTAAGGAGTATTATATTTAAATTATTTTAATAATTATTGATAATTATTTAAATATGGATAATAATGTGAATTTTAAATAAAATAAAAAGATAAGTTTGAAACTGTTGTGAAAGCAAGTAAAAATAGGAAAAAAATAGGGAATCTTTTAGAAGCAATTCTCCTGCCGTTACAAAATTTAATACAGCAGAACATGCAAAAACGGTAGAACATGCAAAAGTAAAAGAGAAGCTAATTTTAGTCAGGTAACGGAAAGATAATAGGGGTGAAATTTCAGTTTCAGAAAAGGAAACAAGCATGGTCTACACAATTATTTCTACTCTTCTCTATGAGGTTAAAAAAAAAGATACACAAATTTTGACAAAGGGGAGGGGGCGGGGGTTTCTGGAGAACGCGAATTGAGGTTGTGAAAGAGAGATCAACCCAGCTCACCATCTCCATTGTCAAACGAAGAATACAGGTTGGTCTTTGAATCTCTTTGTGTTTATTCTATTTTAATCCCTGACATTGGAGGTTCATCTACATGTTTGATATTCGTTTTGGAATAGGAGCATTCAGGAATTTTTACTGTTTCATAATTTGGTATGATATACTGGTATTGATTCTCTGCAACCCCTTTATATGTGATGCTTTATCTTCATAATTTATCTGATGAGATCATTAAATTTGGTGTCTACAACTCTTACTTGCGTCACCCCTTTGCAGCCATTATTTCAAAACAATTCAACCCTTTGTTGCTCAATGTATTACTATTGAATTGTAGGGTCGATGCCTTGTGTTTGCCAGTTGCATGGTTGTATAGAAATTGTGTTGTAGACAACAAGTTCATGCTTCTTTTTATATTTAGATTTGGCTATTTGTTGCCTTATAGCCTCTTGAACTGCATATTTTTGTCACTATGAGAGGCATTCTTTCTTTTGTTTCGCTTTCAAACACTTTTCTTAGTGCACTTTCTCAAGGGACATATCGCATGACTTATGCTCATATTGGGTTTCATACACAGCACATGTTAAATGTTGTGCATGTAATATTGTATCAGCTAGTTGTTGTTTTTTTAATATCATTGTCCTGAAACCAACAGTTTGCATCTTATATTTGTTGTGATGTGTGGGTGTTGACCTTTTTCAAGACGGTAGGTTGGGTATGTTTGTGCAGCCATGCGCTTATGAGGTGCGTCGCTATGTGAAGGCTATGAGTTGAATTCTTTTGTGGGACTCATGAATATTGAAAATCTGGTTTTACCTTGGTTACCAGAGGACGTGTATGCCTTACTCTCATCCTTCCCTAAAATCGTCTATCTTTGAGAAGTCGGTTGTTTGGAATCGCTTGGGAGAGAGACCTATAGCATTTCTTCATAGTGGCTTGATGATGTCCTCTGTAAATAGCTTCCAGTGCACCATCTCCTCTTCTTGGCTACGAAATTAGTTTCAACTTTTGATCTTCCATCCTTCATTTTTTCTTGTGTAAGCCCTTGTTGCATTTGTTCCTCCCCATGTCAATTAAGCTTTTACCTATTTTATAGGCATGGTTATTACTTAGTATATTTTGTGTTTTGATTCTGCTAAGCTCTCCCTTGGCGCCACCATCTTTTCTCATTATGTTCGCCTGTGCCCTATCCTATGATCCATCGATTGTCTTAAGTGGATTCAAGAAAAAAAAATATGAAATTGGCTTTCCTTATATTTATTTGTGCTATGGGTCCGACATGTTCACCTATTGGTTAAGGTGTTCTTCAGATTTGATTATTTTATGTTAGGATGTTGTTCAGGACAGCCGAATTCTTTAGATTATTTATGCCTTGTTGTACACTAATTTGTAATGTAGAATTATGTGGCTTCTACCCTTATTAAATCATTGTCATCGTTTGCTTGTCTGGTAATGCATGTCATTTTAAAATATGAGTGAGTTTACCTTGTGATATTTTAAGATTTATCAGAAAATACATATGTATATATATATACACACTGGTGTGTATATATTTATATTTATATATGTCTAAAAGCATGTGATAATTATTTATTCAATTTCTAAATTTAAACAATATCTTATCAAATCGTATCCCAATAGTTAGTATATATATATATATAACAACACATTTATATATATGCATATAACGAAACATTTATATTTTGGATATATGTTGAAAAATGATATTTAGATTTGTTAGATTTTTACTACAAAGGATATACCCATGTTAGTTAGATAAATGGATTATGTCTTTCCATACCATTGTTTTACTAGTTAGAAAGGTAAAATTTAATTTAAAGATTTAAGGTTACTTTGGTTAGAAAGAAACTATTAATATTAGCATTTTGATTTAACTATGTTGTTATGATTTTAAATGTATAGTGCTTTAATTGTTTATATGATTTCTTTCTTTTCACGAATTAAATATATTGATGGTGTAAATACCCTTTATTTGAGTTTATTAATTAGGTTTGTTAGAGAAATTATAGATGATTTTTGGTTTTATGTGTAATACCCCTCCTCTTACTGTTTGGATTTATTAATTTCTATGCTTTAACTTGATACGTTGATACTATGATGATACTATTATGGTTTGATTTGGTTGGTTTAAAGTTTGATGATGTTATTCCTTTAGTGGACATGATCATTTGATGACATTATTAGTATGATTTATGATACTCTGTGTGTTGATTGGATTATTGTTTATTCAAATAGTTGTTCATTAATGTTTTATATGTAGGTATGATGATTCTATGGTGATCATGTTATTTGAATTCAGTATTATTTTATAATGCAATGGTTTAATAATTAGTTATGATGTAGTAGTTAAGTATCATGTTATTTTATGATCAATTTGGTTAGAAATGTTAGTTCGTCATTGATATTGTAATTGTTAGAATAGATTAGGTGAGAGGACAGTGTAGCATCACTCGTTCACGAGTGCCCTACTACACTACAATTCCTTCTCATGATAGGATGTTTGATTATATATATATACATGTGCTACTTGACATTTATTTGGATGCAGGATTGCAGGAATAAGTCTCGTTTCCACCTGCTTCGGTAGGACAGGGCGAGCAATAAATTAACCCAATGGGTAAAATGTTGAAAAAGGGAGTAGGTTTGGAAGTGTCCCCGTCCCAAGTCCGTCATCCTGTTGTAAGTTGTTGTGTCATGACTGAAGTGTTGTCCTTGCTGTTATGCATTTTGATTGTTGAGTATTTATTTATGGTTAGTGTTCGAGTAATTAATCTTATTTGATAAGATAATTAATTAAAGTTGGTTTGTTGTTTTGATTTAATTGTGAGTTAGTAAATGGTTAAATTTAAATATATTATAAATTAAAAAAAAAAGTGATTTAATTAATTAAAAGTGCAAATAATTATAGTTAAATGAATATTGTTGAAGATAATTAAATATTATCTTTTTATTAATAATAAATTAGAAAAATCATGTGCAGATAATATCTTGATTTAATAAATTATTTTAATTAAAATTGTAGATAAGTTGTGCTTTTAAAAGCTGGAAAAAGGACCAATAAGAGAAGAGGATTTTTTGAGAAAAGAAAGCAAAAGAGCTTTATTGATTCCTTATTTTTTATTTATTATTTTATGAGGAGATTATTCACAGACAGAGGTTTTTGGCTCTGTTGTTTTGGATCTGGAAGAGAAAAATAAAAGAAAGATAGTTTTGGTTTGGTGTTTTCGGGGGAAAATTATTGTGATTTTGGGAAGAAAGGTTAGATTCAAAAGAACGTTGAAGGCCGAAGATCGAGAAGAGAGTGGCAAGAGGAGATCGAGAGGAGGCTAAAGAAGGGATTCTTCTTCAGACGAAGGACTCCAGGTTTTCTCCTTTTAAATTTTTAATACTTGGTTGATCTGTAAACAAATCTGGTTGCTATGTTTTCGAAGATTGATTCAATGAAGTTTGTGATTTGAAAACTTAATGTATTTATACTCTCGAATCTTCTGTAGAAAACCTTAGCAAAACCCCTTCAAAATTCTTCAATATAATTTGGTAGAGAAATTTATTGTTTTGAAAAGAAAATCAATTATTGTGGAAATCAAAATTGTATGCTCTATTCTTTTTGGGTTTTAGTGAAAATCGATCTCTTGATCATATTGATAATTTTTATAGTTTATGCTGGCAAGATATATACATTAAATACCATATCTTCTTGAAAATAATATATATTTACATGTCCTTGAAATCTGTGCCTACGTATTTAAAGAAAATCTTCATATAGAAAAAAATGAGTTGAAAGGAAAATTGTTTTAAATAAAAATAAAATAAAGTAATATATATGTATACACAGGTTTTTTTTACCTTCTTCTTAAAATTCTTGTTTTTTCTTTTGAAAGATTTTAATATAAATTAAATTAAACAGATGAGTGAATGTTTTGTACGTTTCTCGTTTTCCGTGATAGGAAAACCTTCAAAATATATATATTGTATATTAGAGAATTCATTTTAAAAAAATATACATATAAAATAAATAATATTTAATAGTAAAACAGAAAATGAAATTTTAAAAAAAAAAATTAAAGATATAATGTGGAGGGGAGGGAATGGTCGGCGCTGGCCGTACACCCTAACTCACTTGGTGTTCACGCTCAAACGTAGCACGCAGCACGCCAGCCAGACCGCTGTACCACCGGTGACTCCTCCATTGAGGTACTAGCACCAACAGACGCTTTTAAGTTAAAACAAATTTAAATTTTAAATTTTTTTTTTTTTTAATGCATTTTTTAATATATAATATGTATTATATATATATTATATATTATTTAATATATATATATTAGTGTACATAAATATATATTATATATATTAGTTGTTGATTTTTATAATATAATTTAAAAATTAGGATTATTTTTTATAGATATGTTTTCTTAATATATATATGTATTTATATATATCATGGGTATATTTATGTTGGAATTATAAATTTAATATGATAATTTTACAAGCTGCAATATTATAGTTTAATTGAGGAAATTGAATATAAGCTTGTGATTATAATTTAATCGATTAGTTAAAATTAAAAGACGCAATGTTATAGTGAAATTGTGCGAATTTGAAATAAACGATATGTTTTTGGAATTGAATCAAATATTCTTGAATTGTTAATTTATTTGTTTGATGAAATTATTGGGTATTGGAGATATTTTTATATGGAGTTGTTTTTAAGTAAATGTTTCTTGAGGTTATTCGTTAAGTCTATTGTGGTATTCTCTTCATTGTTTTATTGTGTCATATGGGAAAACCCTAGGTTTGCCTTACCTTTCGTAAGAGTTTAAGTTATTGTTAAGGGCTTCTAGAGATGGAATGCTTTTCTATCATGTTTCTTTTATTCTCCTTGTCGGGCAAATGGGGTTAAGGGTCTATGTAAGTCTTCTACAGAAGTTCTCTAGAGTGGGATGTTTTGTGTAGAGGTTCAATTTGTGAATCGCCTTGGGAATGGTGTAGAGTTGTACTATGATGTTGTACCCAGTTTCCACGAACGGGGATTTTGTGCCTCTTGGGAAATAGGAGAGGGTAATGAGATTTGTACCTCCTTTGGAAGGAGTGTGTTTTTCGTATTTGGTTTCCTCCAGTGTTCGGAGTGAGTTTCCTTATTTTGTTTCCTCCTTGAATTGGAGAGGTTATGTTGTCTAGTTACCTATTGTGGTATTGTACCTTGTGTGTTGTTGATAGGAGAGTGGCTCTTTGTGGGGGTCCGGCACACAAAGGGGTGCCAGGGTAACTCACCTAGAGTTTAACTAAGTGATAATCTAAAAGAATTAATGGGGATCTTTCACACTAATAAAGATAAAGAATGTCTCTCTCGTGAAGCAAGTGAATGATAAGGCTCGAGATGAGATGGGACGCATAGTTTTACGTGAGGGTCCGGCGGCCGGTAGAGGCAAGCCAGGGTAACCCAGCATGGGGGTCCGGTAGCCTAGGAAGGTTGAGCTAGGGTAACTCATGGAAATTTATGCATGACACTCTTCCTATGTCAACAGTCATTCAGTTATTATGTGTTGTACATGATCGTTGTTCTCTGGAAGCATTGTAACCTCATGTTAAGTGATATTGTGTTTGTAGTTGTTAAGTGACTTTGTGATTGTAGTTGTTAAGTGATATTATGTCTATAGTGGTTAAGTGATTTATTGATTTCTCTTTGGTTATTGTTGGAAACAGTCTTTGATATTATGCCTTGAGTTTCATTGATGTTGTGAGTGTGACTAGTTGTAATTTGGAAAGATGTTTTGTTGTTATGTCCAGAAGTGATTTGTTGTTGTGCCTTTTGGATTTGTCGTTGTGAGTTTTCTAAGTGGTCTTTGATGTTAAGTTGTCTGTCGAGAGTTAGTATTGTGTTACTATTAGGCGTGCTTGGTCGGGGATCCTTCCTTGTCTACTCCCAGCACGGGGGTGGTTGGGTGGAACGTGCTTCGCACCCCGTTGAGTTTCCTTTCTATTGCAGATGTACCTTTTATTGCAAGGTTTGGCGGATGTTGATGGTCCAGTAATTCTTTGTACCAGATGTATGTTATACTTCAGATGTAATGTATTCATTGATGTATTGTCTCCCACATGTGTTGGGATGACCTTGTTGTAAATTGTATATGTGGTTATTGAGATGTATGTTCAGACAGTTGTATTTTACTATCATTTGGATGTAATGTTTATTCAGGCCATGTATTTATTCAGGAATGATCATTTGTAATAGTTGTGTTAAGTTGTGTTATATATGTGGTAATATAAATGCTTCATATCTTTATAGTATCTTTCGTTGTCATATGTACATATGTTATGAATATGGTTATTGGTTAATAGATATTTTAAATGATGAAATGGGAATGAATAGATTTATGTAATTGTTTAATTATTGTTATCTTGTTATCATTGTTATGGGTTAGTATATTTATGTCACCCCGTGTACCCCAATGGAATTAGTCATGCAACTTAGTATATTGTTATAATAGAATACTTAAGTATGCTTATTATATTCTTAAAAAAAAATTATTTCGTTGTTATTAGTTCCTTTGGGGTTCGCACGGCGGGGCGTTACATTATGGGTCCATATCAATTGTATTATACTCCCTTGTATTGTTTTCAATTTGATGAGATGGTATGTATGTTGGGAATCCACCTTGTTA
This sequence comes from Sequoia sempervirens, assembly GCA_007258455.2. Classification (NCBI taxonomy): domain Eukaryota; kingdom Viridiplantae; phylum Streptophyta; class Pinopsida; order Cupressales; family Cupressaceae; genus Sequoia; species Sequoia sempervirens. The sequence goes on along the minus strand of VDFB02049217.1, from coordinate 108,482,516 downwards.
TGTTGCCCTCACTTGGTAGATGGTTTTTTGCTTCCAAAGGTGTAGGAAAAAACTTGTTTATGTAGGTCTTACCCAGAGTTGACCTTGGTCACCGTTAATGTTATTTGGTTTATCTGTCGACATTTTTGTCTCGTTCGTTGTTATGACCTTGTGCAGGAAGGATCATGCCTTACCAATATACTTGGTTGTTGTGATTTTTGTTCTTTCATGTTTTTGTGCTCCCTTGATGATTATGGGTTATATATGTTTTGAGCTATTAGGGAGAGTGGCTCATCATGGGGGTCGACACACAAAGGGCCAGCCTAGATAACCTATGAGTGAGTTGGTTAAACAAGTGAAAACATAATAAAACACACTAGTGGGTTAGGTAGGTTAACAACAATTAAAGATAAATCAGGTACCTCGTCCACACCATTAGTGCTCGCATAGACTAAGGGTGGACTGAGAAGGTTGTGGTTGGCAAGGTCATTACCTCGTCCCCAAGAGAGGTTAACAGTCCTGCATGTGTCACTCTACGGGGCCGACGCCCAGTGAGGGGCAGCTAGGATAACCATAGATGGGAGTCGGTGCCAATAGAGAGGCAGCCAAGATAACCCATAATAGGATCGTGCGATGACACTCTCCTGAAGTACACATTATCTTTGTCTTGCGTGTCCTTGGAAGCAGTCATCTTGTTGTGGTTGTTTGATGTTGTTGACTGCTATGTTCTATTCATTTTCTATGGGTTGGTCTTGTGGTCATCTATTTGATTGTCTTGGATCGTGGGTCTTCCTTGTCTACTCCTGGCATGGGGGGTTGGGCCTTCGGGTTCACACGGTTAGGTGGAACATGCCACGCACCCCATTGGGTTCCCTATCAACGTTCATGCAGTGCAGCACTACTCAGATGCAGAATGTTCCAGAGTTCACTTTATTATCAGATGTATATTTTTTATTGTCATAATGTTGTATTGATGTGTTACACCCATGTGTGTTGATAAAATTGATGATGTAAACTCATGTTTTTGAATGATGTAATGTACTAGAAGAAGAAGTAATGTATAAGTGTACCTATGTATTTCTTTTATGATTAGTGATTGTGGTTATCCCCATATGAACATGTTGTATCTGTGGAAATATGATTCTTGTATTATCATGATTATAATATATGTATGGTTACTGATATTGAGTTAATCTTGCTTCTATTGGGTTATCTCATGTGAATGCTTTAGTGTCAGAATTATGATAGATGTATGGTTTTATTAATGTACACTTGGTCTCAATTTGTAATGTGTTTTGGAATTTTGTTCATTTTTGATTCATTATGGATTAGGATATGTGATGTTTCCTCATGTACCCCAGAGGACTTAGGTGACTAGTGAATACATTTTATTTGAATGTCGTGTATTGAACTTAATGGACATATCTTTTATGTCAATATAAAAAAAAAATTATGTGTTTTTAGTTGTCCTTTGGGGTTTACGCGACGGGGCATTACAGAAATTCTTTAGATTAGTTATGTCTATCATGATTGTATGGAGAATTTTTTACCATACGAAGCATGGTATGTGTTTGTTTGTAATCCCTAATCATCCAACTTATATGTGAAAGAATTGGTTTTAACTGATGTATTGACAACAAAATTTTGATATGCAATAGTGATTGAAATTAGTTTTCCCATGTGAATATTATGATGAACTATTTTATAATCTAAGTTTCGCATAATGTGACCTCATGATGATCTTGAAATGTGAAACCATGAAGAAAATTGCTACATTAGTTTGTCGCACTTGCATAGGAAAAGGATTTTGATATTATTTTTTAAAAGATACTTTAGAATTTTGATCTTATTATTCCATTTCTCACAAAATGGATTTTAATTTTTTTCTATTTCATCCTTTTTTGTACAATCTATAGTTATGGTGATTTTTTTTTAAACTATTGAGTCTTTCTTTTTCCTCTTCTTGTTCTTCTGTGTTCTGATTATATAAAATTAATTTGTATATGATTTTTATTGTTCTATTATTCTATTGTGTTAATTACTAATATTTAAGAAGATTTATTGTTATATTATTCTATTGTGTTAATAGATATAAGATATTCTTTTTAAACATGAAACAAGTTAATGATCAAACAAAATCAAAGTGATTTTATCAAATAAAAATATCAAAATGAAAGACATTTGAACTAACAAAAAAATAAAAATCAAAGAGATTAGATGAAACAAAATCAAAGAAATTTGATGAAACAAAAAAATTAAAATCAAAGAGATTTCATGAAACAAAAAAATCAAAACAAACAAATTTTTTGAAACAAAAAATAAAAATCAAAGAGAATTCATGAAACAAAAAAATCAAAACAAAGAGATTTAATGAAACAAAAAAATCAAAATAAAAGAGATTTCATTAAACAGAAAAATAAAAACAAACAAATTTCATGAAACAAAAAAAATCAAAATCAAAGAGTTTTCATGAAACAAAAAAAAACAAAGAGATTTGATGAAACAAAAAACAAAAAAAATTAAAGAGATTTTTTGAAACAAAATCAAAGAAATTTGATCACAAAAAGAAATCAAAGATTTGAAATAATAGTACTTATTTTCATTTTAAAATAAATAATTAATATTAATCTATAATAACATTTATTTAGTAGTAATGAGTACTTGACTAGGTCCAGCTCATACTACTTCCCCTTTCTACTTTTCAATATCATTTCAATTTCCATTACCTTGCTCCTCTAACCTACTCTTCACCTCTCAACTTATACTAAAATTATCTTTTTCCAATGTTTAGAACCTCCTTAAATCACTTGTGGGAACCATCCTTTAATGCATTCAAAAAAAAAAAGATAATGGTTGGGTAAGGAGATGGCATGCTTCACTAATGACATAGTGGGAAACCATTCTCTATTGAAAATACCATTACTTTAATCAATATCAATAGGTTAGAATGATATGAAAGGTTCACATTTGTACTATTTTATATGCATTTAAAATAACAGTTTACTTTTATATTCTACATTTTTAAATAAATTCCATAAGATCTTAAAATATAAAATCTTTAAAAATATTATATAAACAAATCAAATTTTGTAAACTAAATTTTATAATATTTTTTCTATATTAAAAATTTGATTGTAGTTATTAATTAGAAATACCTTAGTTAAGAAGAATATTTGAAGCTTCCAAGTTATTGTAATGCAGATCGAGTAGGGGATATTGATAGCAATAGATCAACTTTAGAATGTTATTTTATTATTAGTAGAGGTGCAGTTCCATAGGGAGGTAAGCAATGACTAGCAGTTTCATCTTCTAGAACACAAGCAAGCAATAAGGGAATCAATGCCATTGAGAAGATTATTGCAAGACATTGGGATTGAACAAACCCAACAAATAGTGTAATCGAAAAGTCAAGCACATCCTACAGATGACGTATTGTACAATTGTACAGATGATGTATTGTACAACTAAAATGATGATTCCATATATATTCAAGATATTCTTCTGACTACTGGTAATTCATCCAATGTTAAATCGAAACATCCTCTATAAGAGGTCACTTCATACGATCCTCGCCTCCGCGTATTTGTCAGAATTCTGATGCCAGGGAAAATAAATTTGAGCAGTTCATATTCTGACATCAATTTCTTGAAAATTGAGTAGTAATGATGAAAAGTCACCACACATGTGTCGGTTTCTATTTTTCCTTGTTACTCTTATCATCTCGCCCTATTTATGCAGGTTTTATTTTGGTGTGGTGAATAAATCAAAGAATATTTAATTATGCAATAAAAATAAATTTATTAAACTTAATTTAAAATATCATTTTAAAACTTATTTAAAAAATTAATTTAAATATTAATAAAAATATTATTAAAAATAAAAACTTTTATTAAAAATGAAGAATTTTTAAACCGATTTTTTTTTAAATGTGAAATAAAATATTTAGAATGATTTCAAAGAGAGCAGTGGGTAATGAATCGCAGCCCATTACACAGGCTCATGGCCTATGAAATGGGATGCGGCCAATTACAGAGGCAACGACCTCTTGTTTATTTAAATTATTTTTTAATTAAATGTTTTTATAAAAAATTCAAATTATTTTTAAAAAATTTATTTATATAGATTAAAAACAACTCACTAAATTTTGTATTAAAAAACAAAACTTGTATGAAATCTGAAATCAAGGAAAAAAAAAAACCTATGCCAACCTACACAGACGTACATTACATGAATCCCTAAAATTTTAGACATTGAAACAAGAAAAAAAATCCCTTAATCATTTAATAAGGCTCCAAATGTAAAAGCGAAATATACACTAAAAGGACAATAAATAAATAAATATACTAAAAAAACTCAGTAACGCTAAAAGCTTCAAATATAACAAAACGCAATATAAAGAAGAAAAGAATGTGGGACGGAGGTTGGCGAAGAGAGTTCGATGGGTACTGTGACAACATTTTAGTGAAGCTCTAGAATGTAACTTTAGTAGCGCCTTAAACCATTTTTCGGGAGCTCTATTAAGATTTTATATAACAATCTTGCTGCAAAAACCTATGAAACAAATAACACAGTCCTCTCCATGAAACCACTGGAAAAATAAATTTAAAAACACTATGAAAAAATACAAGAAGAAAACTACTCAATGAGAACACAAAAGACCAAGAGGGAAAAGAAAGACTCAATAGTTTTAAAAACTAGCAATTGACCTTGGTGTGCAATGGGTACGCCAAAGAGGTGTGGAAGGTCAATTAGGAAAAAAATTGTTCTATTTTTTACATATATTATGCAGTACGTGATGTAACACCCCTTCATTTTGTTATTTTGATCGAACAATGTTCGTTATGTATGTTTTGCCCTGTTAGCACGTTGGTTATAAACTTGGTAACTTTTGATCACTAATTATTGAGCGATGTAAACATTATGTTTTGATGTGATGGTACTTTTATCAGATGATGTTATTATTTCATGTTATGGATTAAATTATCATGTATGTGAATTATTGATGCTTTATGTTTTGATTCTGTAATTAATGATTTGAGATGTTAGTTAGCGATATTGTATTGGTGAAGGGGACGGGATCACATCACTCGCACGCGAGTGCCCTGTGATTCCGCGACTTCCTCTTCACGGTGTGTTTTGATGTTTATATATATATATGAATGCATGTTCGACGCTCGAGTTGTGTGCAGGATGCAGGTACCGGACATCGACTCCACCTGATTTCACAGGTCTGAGCATGTCCCTTGTTCAACAGAAATGATTGGGAGATAGTAGCTTGGATTTTTGTGTCATGACATCACCCTAGCCTAGTGGGTCGTCGGGTGGTCAGTTGGGTTAAGCCGTTGGTCTTGTCATCTTGTCTCCCTTTGCATGCATGATTTAAATTTTCTGGTGTAATGGTGTTGCTTTATTTAATTTTATTGCAAAAATTCATAATAGAGTGCTCATGGATTTATTAGTTGATTTAATGCAATGGATGAATAATCTAACCGGGAATTAGATGTATTGGGGATTTAGTAAGTTAGACCAAAGGTGTTAGCATTATTAAATGATGAGAAAAAAAAAGGAAATATATATTTATATCAAGTTGTATTGCATTCCTCTTGTAGGAAAATAAGATTTTAAAAAAAAAAATGATTTATTTTAAATGCCATAGTTGGATTAAATTTTAGGTAATAAAATAAATTTAGCTAGCATGGTGGAATAAATGAAATTTGAAATTAAATGGGCTTATGCATTTGAAAAGGGAAAATAGGATTGTTTTATTGTTTTCAAAAAAAAATGAAATATCCAAAAAAAAAAAATCTAAATTTACAATAACTTTGGTGGGTGGCCAAATTAGGGGTTTGACCTTTTTTTTTTAGAGGCATAAGGAAAATGCTTATTTTTCTTTTGAATGATCTTGGTAAAAAATTGGAAAATTGGAAAGAGAGGAGGAGGAAAACTTGAAGAATTTTTGGAAAAGAATTGTTGAAGGGGGGATTTGGAAAAGCTTGGTGGTGGAGAAGAATTGGGAAGAGCACAATCTCCATTGGAGGACCTTTCAAAAGCTTGGAGAAACAAAGAGGTTCCATGAAATTCTTTCCCTTCTCTTGCAATTTGGTTTTGTTTAAAAAAAAAGAAACAAATTCTGATTTTGAAATGGCCCAAAACAATTTTGGAGAAACAAATTTTGCAAACTCAAAAACCCATCTTAGATTTATCATTTTAACTTGAAAATATAGAGTTTTGAAATTTCTCTTAGAAATCAAGTTGAAACAAAAAAAAAAATTCTGTCAAACCATCATGAGAAAAATTGAAAACAAATTGTATGATCAAATGGGTTTTGTGAAAATTATTTTTTTGTTGTGAAATCCTATTCCATTTGGGTCAAATTTTGGGATTTTAGGTGTTAAATGGTGTTGTGTTTTATGAAATTTCAACTTATCTCAATTCCAATCTAATTTTTTTTATAAAGAAAATACTGTTACAGCCCTTCTTTCAGGACTGTGTTTTTTTTTAATTTTGGCACATATATGCACATATATATATATATATAATATATATACATGTGCATATATGGCACTCCTATGTATAAATTTTATGTAAAATTATTTACCAGAATTGACTGGTAAAGGAAATTATTTATTTCTGTGTTTTTTTTTTTTAAAATGGGAAGGGCGTTTTTTTTGGGGATGAACCCCAGCGCGGCCGCGCGGCACCCCGGCCGCCGCCCATGGAGGGAGGCGCTGCCTCCTGGGTGTCCCCCGCCCAGGGCAGCCGGGCGGCAGGGAAGCCGCAGGGAGACCCTGTCTCCCCTGTCTCGGCCGCGCCAGCGCGGCGGGGCTTTTTCTTATGCGTTTATTTCATTGGATTTCGGGTTAGGTTTTATTTTAATGGTTTTTTTTAGTTTAATATATATTATATTATATATAGTTTATTATATATATTATAATATATATATTATATTTTATATATTTTATAATTTATATTATAATATATATATATTATATTATATATATTTTATAATATATGTTATTATATATATTTTTTATAATATTTCCTTTATAGTTAAATGTTTCGTTTATGAGGAATTTGGGTTATAAGGATGAGGTAACTGTTTAGTTGAAATCAATTATTAATTCGTTTTATATTTTAAAAAAAAAAAAAGAAAGAAAGATGATTTGTTTCTTTATGTGGAAAAGTAATTAAATTTGATAGGAGGTATTTGTAAAACAAGGGTCCACGAAAACTAGAAGTAGGAAATGGTGGTCTAACGTAGAAGGATTGGTTAAATTTTATCATGTGTATTGTGTCAATATGAATCATGCGAATTTTCAAACCTTTACGTATTATGTAAGAACATAGTTGTTTTAAGTTGTTTAAATGCATTGATGTAATGAATGATTGGATTTACGAAATCCGAAGGTAGGTTACCATATATTGTTTTGCGTACTTCTTTCATCGTGGGGTGCTTATTCTTGTCGGATTTTGAGTCAAACCTCGTGAGTCTTCTAGTTTGAACTGTCCTTTATGTGTCTTGAGGTCAGTAGTATGTCGATCAACCTCGTTGCCATGGGTAGTGCGTACGGGAGTTCTGCTTGTTATCTGATTACCTTGGGCAGGATAGGTTGGCTTTAAGTTGTGTTTAGGGATTCATTATCCCTAAGTTTCACTTGAGTACCTTTTTGTGGTGGCACAGTTCCACGTGTTGTCTTAGAGAAGTGGCTTGCATTGGGGGCCGGCACACAAAGTGGTGCCAGGAGATCTCAATGTAAGTTGGTTAATTCAGTGATAACTTAAACCAATTAATTAGCATAGGAGGTACCAATATTTAAAAAGATTAATTTTGCCTCGCTCATGGACGCAAGTGCTTGCATAGGCTTGGGATGAGACGGGAAGGCCTGGAATGGCAAGATCGTTATCTTGTCCCTTCGAAAGATAACTGATTCCACATTGGTTTGCATGTGGGGCCGGGAGTTGTTAGAGGTTGCCAGGATATCCCGAGATGGGGGCCAGGACCTAGGAAGACTTGCCAGGATATCCCATGCGACATTGTGATGACACTTCTCCTAAGTCAGCACTATGTTTGTAATCATGGTGGGTTCATGTAATTAGAATCTGGAAGCATTGTTACCGTTATGTTATTTGTTCTTTTGTTCCTTTCATCTTTTAGTTGAGTCATGTTGCCCATGTTTAGGGGTTGTTGGCCTTGATCTGAAACCCTTGTTACTATCTCCTAGCACGGGGGGTGAGCCTTCGGGTATCACATGGTTGGGTGGAACGTGCACTATACTCCGTTGTGTCGGCATTATCTTTTGTGGGCGAGACTTTCATGTTGGAGAGCTCGTGAGATTTCAGTTGCTACCTTGGTTTCAATTATGTTAGTGCTTTGTATCTTATTTACCCCTCATTTTATCGAGGTGGGAATTGTAATAAACAATTATGTCATTGATTTGCCTCATTCTGGGAATGAGAGATGTAAATGTAATTATATCACTTTTGTCTTGGAACTGAGAAGGATCTCATGGCCTCAATGGAAATCTCATGTATGGAATGTATGTGCTTATATTAGATTAAGTGAATATTTTTTTTTTAATTCATTTCATGTATGATGTTTTAAACTTTGAATTATTTAACCTTTGTCTCGCAACCTTAGGGGATTGTTGGCATTGTGTTGTTATCATACTTGTAATTGTTATAAAAAAAAAAAAAAAAATTGTAGTGAGTTTGGTTGTAGTTGCAACTTCCCCTAGGGTTGCGTGGCGGGGCATTACACGTGAAGTCAATTGGTAGGTCATTTAGCAAATGATGATGTTTATGGAACAAAGGTCTCAATGCAGAAGTGATAGTTTTAATCAACTATGCATCCTCTTACAAGGATCCAAACAGGATTGAAACAAAACCTTTGAATGAGGAAGATAATCAAACTCCATTACCCATTAGGGTCATGTTATGTTTGCAATAGAGAGGGATGGAGAGATAGGGATAGAAAGAGGGAGAGCTAGAGGGGGGAAGAGTGAGAGAGACAGGGGTAAGAAGATGAAGGAAAAGATAGTGTGAGACATAAGGAATGAAAAGAGAGGACCTAAGAAAGAGATGGATATACAAAGAGTGAATAAGGAGATAGAGAGAGAGACACACATATTAACAGAGAGAGATGGAGATGAAGAGATATAGAGAGATGTAGATAGATAGAGAGACCAAGAAGCATAGGGAGAGAGAGGTAAGAGAGATCAAAGGAAATAAATATTGAGAGAAGAGAGATTAGTAGTTAAATTTGTATCTACAACATCTAATAAAATCCCCTTCCATTATGTTGTGATAGATGTCATACCCTATTATAGAGCTCCTATTTTGGCACAATTAAGGAGAAGATAGGCAAAGGTTTTTGAAATTGACTTTATACATGTTGATTGCATTTGCGTGAAACTTTCCGAGGATTGTTCAATAAATCCATTATGTGCATATATTCTATGATCGTACAAAGCCATGCCAACACATCTTTAGGGAATTCTACCAAACAATTTTCTTCGATAGAATTTGATCACTTTGAGTTTAGGTGCCAAGTGCCACCCATTAGATTGAAGATGAAAATGTGGATTGTTTGATTGCTCTCCAAGTATAAAGCTTCATTATTTCTTACCCAAAAAACATGGGTGAAGCTCTTTCTAGTCGATGCATTGACAAGGAACTTAGTGTAGAATAATATGTCGATATGATTTATACAATGTAACATAGAATTAATTTTCCCAAAGCCTTTTTAGTGAAAAGTTATGTTGTATTATACATTTTAACTTGATACTGATACAATTTTGTGATGGTAGAATGGGCCCTTATTTTGTAATGAGATGAAATTTTTATGGCTTTTAGTATGCTAAATTCTAGTTCATGGGTGTCTTGAAACACGTGTATTGGAAGAATTCAACTCTTAGGAAAGAAATATGAAAGTAGATTGAACTTGTTATTTTTAAGATAAAATGCCTCTTAATTGCAAATTTTACACTTTTGTTTCTTTGGTGTGTCATTAGTAAAATCAATGCAACATAGATAAGGGAATATAGAAATAGAGATAGAGCATGAAGAAGAAAGAGAAAAGATATAGAGGGAAAGAGAGAAAAGTAGAAGAGAGGGGGAAAGAGAGAAAGAGAAAAGAGATTATATAATATATATAATATAATTAACAATGAAAAATAGTGAAAAGCGGTGACGACGTGAAAAACAATGAAAAGCGGTGGACAAAAAATTGAATGATGGACAAGGTTTCAATTGTCTCCCACACCTTCTCGAAAAGGGTGAAACATCGATTTATAAAGTTAGCTTGCTCTTGTGAAAATTTTACTCGACGGCTTACACTTATCCATAGACCTTGGGAGATGATTGAACTGATCCTAGCTATTTATTTACTTTGAAGTTTGTGATTTGACCATATAAGTATTTTCTATCAATGTTTAGGATCATACTCTATGACCCATCATTAGGATAAAGAAAGCCACACAAGAGAAAAAAATACTTACATGGTAAAATATAAGTTTTTGGATTTTAACATGTAAGTATTTTTCTCTTGTGTGGCTTTCAAATATAAGTTTTCGGATTTTAACATGTAAGTATTTTTTCTTGTGTAGTTTCCTTCATCATAATTATTGATCATGTTTTTGGATTTGAACATGTAAGTCTTTCTCTTTTGTGGTTTATTTCATCATAATGATGGATTATGAAATATGATCTAAAATATTAATGGAAGAATTCTCCTAATAATCAAGTTGAAACATAAGAGATGGGAAGCAATCTATATCTAAAATTTGATAATCTAGTAAACAAACACACTAAAAGTGACTGAATTGGTAAATTAAGTCTTCTTTTCATTACAAACAACCTATGAAATATATATTTTTAAGTACTTTTCCCCATTACCTTTGTGGCTATGCCCTATAGGGTTGTCAATGAGATTCATTGTCCAACAACAAGGAGAAAGCAAGAATGGCAAGAGAAGTTTCCTATGGTGGTTGTAAGAGTAGAGGATATTTTGTACTCCAAAGAAAATTCAGAGGTACACAAACAACTATTTTGACTTAATATTTTTATTTTAATTTACAATATAGCCTCTTTATAATGATGCTATATTAAAATGATGCTTTGTATACGATAAATACGTAAAACAACAATTGGGTTATGCCACAAATCTGTGATGGAAGCATGTTTTTTCGCAAGAAAAATACATGGACCATAAGGGGAAATTTATATAAAAAATGGGCCTCTTAAGGATGACATCATCAACTTTTTGAGTTATCAAAAATAAATTAAAAGATGGCATCAACCGTTATGGTGACATCATCCAAAATAAAAATAAAATTATTTATTTTATAAAATAAAACTTTCTAAAATCCTATGAATTAACTCATGATGGTTAATTTAACTCTACATATAATATTCTATCCCATTCATCTTTCTAAATAAAAATATTCTTTTTGTTTTTTAGATTTATATTCTTAAATTCTATTATAGAAATTATTATGTTTTTTTAAAATTATTTTCATTCTTAAAACAAAAATATATATAAAAAGCATTTCAAAAATATTTTAGTAAACTTATTTAAATTTTATATAGTTCAAAAACTTTATCATATATTTAAAATCATAAAACTTGTTATAAACATATTTAACATAATAAATCTAAATCTATAATATGGAACTTGATTTAATATATAAAATTTATATAAAATAAAATATTAAGTATAAAATAAAATATCTAAAGCTACTTGTACTTTGCCATTGTTTATAAAACTTATAGATGTGTTTATTTAAATAAACTACATAACATAATATATCTAATTCTATAAAATCATAAATTTAAATATATATAAAATTATAAATATATAAAACCGTAAATCTATAATATGAAACTTAATTTAATTACGTCATAAGTGTTATACAGTCACATTGGGGTGGGATGAGAGCACTCATTTTTTCTATGTAAATTTATAAGAAAAAAAATTAAAATACCAAAAAGGAAATAAAAAATAAAACTTAAGAAATAAAAAAGTAAAACCAAAAAAGAAATTTGAAAAAACAAAAATAAAACCAAAAAGAAATTAAAATTGTTGAAGGACAAAAGTGAGAAAATCACATGAACCAAAAAGAAATTTGAAAATAAAAATAAAATTAATTAGAAAAATAAAAAATAAAAACTAAAAAAGAAATTGGAAAAAATTGGAAAAAATTAGAAGGAGAAAAAGTTGGAGAAAATCACCAAAAATATATCCCTTGACTACTTTAGATATATATTTTTAAATATAAATATACTAGTATATAAATTTTATATAAAATAAAATATTAAGTATAAAATAAAATATCTAAAGTTACTTTTACTTTACCATTTTTTAAATAAAAACAAATAATCAAGAAAAAGAAAGTGAACATGAGTTTTTTAATAAATTATAATAGAAATATATGTTATCACTTTTTTTTTTTAAATGAACTTGAGTTTAAGATTTTTAAATAAAAAATTAAAAATCAAGAAAAGAAATAATCTAAAATGAAAAGTGAACTTGAGTTTGTAAATAAAAATATATGTTACCACTTTTTAAAAAATAATGGACTTGAGTTTTTTAAGGAATTATAATAGAAACATGTGTCCCCACTTAACTCATGTAGTGAAGTAATTTATATTTTTTATATTTAAATAATTTGTATTATTTGAGATAATTTTTATTTTTTTAGAGTTCCTTAGGAGGCCCATTTTTTATATAAATTTCTCCTAATGCTTAAAATTTTACGCTTCCGTCTAAATGATTCCATAAATACCATGATACAGAGAGATGTGATCACTGAAAGTGGTAAATTTTTGGAGTCTTGCGTGGAAGGTGAGCAACGCTATTCAATTTGCATTTATGTCATGAGTGAAAGCAATATTTCTCTCCAAGGTTTCTTCATCCATTGTCACGATCTGTGAGAAGTGTTTTGGAGTCAGCAATGAGATCTAACTGTAGAACACTTTTTTGCTTGCAGCGGCTTTATCACTGGGATGCCTTCCAAGAAAAGGCACTCGAGGTCAAAGGCATAATTCGCATTCTCGTCAAGGTGGCAATCAAAAAGTAACACTAGTTTCCTCACCACCTGCCAAGAGCAATTCTAGTAATTATGATTGTCCATCATTTTAAAGTCAAAGGAGGAAATTAGGCTCCGGAGGAATGGTATTCATTGTTCAGCAGTATGCCCTCCATACCATTTCCTCGATTCTCAACACTATATTTTTACCTCTATTCCTACCCCAATTGTCTCTCCAAGTTCACTGCTTTGTTCTCCTAGTATTGCCAGTTTTCCTTCCCAAAATGGGTCACACCTCTTTAGCCCTAGCCCAAAAAACAAAAGCCACATTGAGACATTGTTGAGTTTCAACCAAGAAGTTGTTCCTGCAGAATGTTGTGCTTAGTTTTATGAGCAAACATATCCAAGCAACATCTAAGGAGGGCAAGTACAGCGGCCCCACCTGGAAACAAGAAGAATAGAGACCGGACTGATTTGTATGCCCTTACAGCAATTAGTCGGTGGATTGCACGTCCTTCATTAGTCTTTAATTTAATGTCAGTGGATTGAATGTCGTATGGACCGCAAAGAGAAGGGAGGCTATAGTTGAATGAAGGGAACGGCTCATAGTCCACCGCCCATCACTATATTAGTTGTGAAGGAAATTGTGTAGTGGAATACAATTATTGTAGCCTGCAGAAGATAGGGTACGAACACAATGTTTGCACAATATAAAAACGGTGTATTGTACGTTGTTTCATTTGTTTCCATCGGATGCAGCAGTTACAATGATTTGGAGATTTGGTTGGCGAGACTTCAAATAAGGGAACGTGTGCAAAGTGGCGAACAAAAGCTGACAAAGCTTTTAACGGATACGATTGTTCCAATCATTGGCATCCATTTTTAAGCATTGCACATCGTTGATGACCAAAAAGAGGTCATCTATCTCAAATAAGGATACGCCTTCAGCGTAAAAAATACCATAACTACATATTGTACAAAAAAAGGATCAAACAGACAAACATTAAAATCCATTTTGTGAGAAATGGAATAATCATATCAAAATTCTAAAGTATCTTTTAAAAAATAATATTAAAAAAGATAATACTATTAAATTCTAAAAGTATATTGAAATTTTGAAAAAAAATTACATGTTTTTAATACCTTGATTTTGGTCTTGAAAATTTGCAAATCCCCTTCTCCATGTGAAAATCTGCAAATCCCCTTCTTTGTGTGCTTAATCTTAATTAATTAAAAAATAATTTAAATAAAAGAGGTTGTTGCCTATGTAATGGGCCACATCCCATTTCACAAGCCATGAGCCTGTGTAATGGGCCACGACTCATTAGAGAGGGTCGTTGCCATCTTTAAAATCATTATCTTTTAAAATCCTTCTAAATATTTTATTTCATATTTTTTTCAAAATTAGTTTAAAAATTCTTCATTTTTAATAAAATTTTTTAATTTTAATAATATTTTTATTAATATTTAAATTTATTTTTTAAATAAAATTTTAAATGATATTTTATTTTATTGTATTTATAATTTAAGGCAAGATGATAAGAGTAACAAGGAAAAATAGAAACTGACACATGCGGTGACTTTTCATCATTACTGCTCAACTTTCAAGAACTTGTCGTCGGAATATGAATTGCTCAAATTTGTTTGCACAAACAAGTAGCTTGAAATTTGAAGAGCCCAAGTCATGTAGCTTGAGAACAAGTATTTGATCAGATTGCTCATGGGAAGATAAATAACCTTTGTGTTGATGTGAAATTCTTTATATTAGTTATGTCTACCATGATTGTATGGAGAATTGTTTACCATACAAAGCATGGTATGTCTTTGTTTGTAATCCCTAATCATCCAACTTGGATGTGAAAGAATTGGTTTGAACTGATCTATTGACAACAAAATTTTGATATGCAATAGCGGTTGAAATTAGTTTTCCCATGTGAATATTATGATAAAGTAGTTTATAATCTAAGTTTCTCATAATGTGGCCTAATGATGATCTTGAAATGTGAAACCGTGAAGAAAATTGCTACATTAGTTTGTTGCTTTCCTGTACCTAATAGGAAAAGGATTTTAATATTACTTTTTTAAAAGATACTTTAGAATTTTGATCTGATTATTCCATTTCTCACAAAATAGATTTTAATGTTTGTTTGTTTGATTCTTTTTTGTACAATTTGTAGTTATGGTGTTTTTATTTTAAACTATTTATTTCTTTTCCCTCTTCTTGGTCTTTTGTGTTCTAATTATATAAAATTAATTTGTGTATGATTTTTATTGCTATATTATTCTATTGTGTTAATTACTAATATTTAAGAAGATTTATTGTTATATTATTGTATTGTGTTAATAGATGTAAGATATTATTTTTAAACATTAAACAATTTAATGATCAAACAAAATTAAAGTGATTTTATCAAATAAAAATATCAAAATGAAAACATTTGAACTAAAAAAAATCAAAATCAAAGAGATTTCATGAAACGAAAATATCAAAACAAATAGTGTAACGCCCCGCCAAGGAATCCAATAAAACAAAGCATAAAGTACAAATTAACCGAATAATTTTTTTTTAAAAAGTCATATGATTACACAATTGTCTTAAGGATTCCAAGACGACGTTACTTAAACCATACAAACAAGAACATCTCATCATAATATCAAAGTCATAAAGCATAAGTATATATCACATTCATGAATGATCCAATTTCATAAGCTTAATAAAGTCAAGTTACATAACTAGATTACATCAATTGAGATTATAATAAATCTCGATACATCATAATGTCGATACAATGAGTACTCTCATACACATGAGGTAAACATATAAAGAAGATAATGATCTCCTCAAAACTAACATCCATGTCTTCGAACACGTTTAGCCTCCATCGTCACGAACAAGAAAGTGACAGGAAGTTGCTCCATGAACAATGTTATCCAAGTATAGCAATATCTGTATGAGGACCCAATGGTGAATAATAGCACAGTTTCCTCCCAACTACGTGGTACCTGAAGGCCCACTCCCTCCATGCTAGGAGATAATGACAGGTCCACAAATCAAGCAAGTAATAGAATAAACACAACATCACATGGCTAACAATCACATGACAACATGACAGTATCCAAAATCACATGAATGCTAACAAACTCCTAGAGGCAATAGCAAACCAAAGGTGACTCTACATAAGAGACCACAAAGTATGTATCAAGGCAAGAGTGTCATCACTTAGTTGTTTTAGGTTAGCCTGGTGCATCTTCCTAGGCTCCGGCCCCCATCTTGGGTTATCCTAGTGACCTCAACCGATTCCCGGCCCCTAGACAATCTCAAGTGGCATCGAACTACCTTTCATGAAGACAAGGTAAATGACTAAGTCAAGTACCACTAGTTATTTCATGCTATTATACTTATGTGGTTAGAGAACCACTATTCCCCTCCTCCCCTTAGGTGGCTTATCAAGTCATATGGTGCTCGTGATGTGCAGATTTTATTGTTGAAATATGAAATTTTTGTAATACTTGATTGATGTTTTATTTTATTACACGCCAACAATGTGGATTTTTACATTTATTTAATTAGAATGTTTAGCCATTTGAAGGTTGTTATAGTCTGATTTTCCTCAAGGACTTGTTTAATTTCACCTTTGAATTATGATAAGAATTTTGCAATGCAGCTACGATTGATCTTTATTTTGTTTCTCTCTTGAATTTATAGTTCCCTCTTGGGGAGTTATATTTAAACTTTGGTTTATGATCTTATGTTACTCAACTTGAGGCTTTCCCTTTGTTTGCAAATTTTTGGCATGTGTGGTGTAGTGTGAAATTTGTAAACTACCATATCCCGAGGGGTTCCTTGGCAGGTCGTATAGGGGAGTAGATGCGCTGGGGAATTATTTTGAAAGGGGTTTTGAATGGGACCAATATGGGATGGTCATTAATCCATTCTTCCCCTCGTTCTATGATTGTTCTTATATGTATGGAGGATTCCTTAGAGAAGGACCTCAAGACCATATTTCCTAATAGCCATGGTATTCAAGAATATCCATCCTTGTAAACCCCATTGTATGAGCCTTGTGTTGTAAATTATGTGGTTAGATAGGAAGAGTCTCACCCAATTAGGAAGAGCATCCTTCGTATGAGGACAAGCGCACCCAAGTGGGAAGAGCATCCTTGCTATTGTTGTGTGTACATGTGAAAATTGCAAGTAAATGTGATGTGACATACCTGCGAACTATATGAGGAAGATAGTAACAAATGATCTACAAGGTAATATTTCATGAGACATGGTATGAGTGCCATGATTACAAGGTAAAATATCTTCTTAAGAACATATTTGGATAAAATGTGAAGCTAGCAATTCTAAGAAATGATAGGCCATTGACACAAAATATTTTTTTCTAATAGCATGAATGATGTTTATGGTGCAAATAAATTTTGAGGTGTATCAAAGGTTGTCAATTCACTTAGATATATTTTTTTGTATTGAAGTTGGTTACGTTGTTAATAGATTAAAGATACATGGATGGTCGTTAGATTTTGTTAAATTAAGTATGTATCTGCTAAAGGTTCTATTGTGGGAAATTTTATTCTATGTATTCAAATGTTTAAATCATGGAAGATATTACCTCTAATGCATGCTTATAGTTGAATGTTTTGGTTCTTTCCTCAAGAAAGCAATTTAATTAGCATGTTTGATAGGTTAATGTATGTTTTTATATGGAGATTATGTTCCAAACCTTACCGACTTCCAAGAGGAAGTCTAAGCTAAGGGGAGGGGGATGTAAGACCCCACCTTGTATGTACTTAATATCACCCTAATTTGTTATATGTTTTTCTTGAAGTAATAATTAGACATATTGGGGATGATAAATAAGGTGATCTATGGGCAATATCCTTGTGTTTCATTTTGACATTATGTTTTATGGTCACTATCATGAAGGTGGAATGTACTTGTATATTGTGGAATACAAAATTTTGAAATTTAAATGGATTATTTTGTAGTTAAAATTTAGAATATTCAACTAACAGATTAATGCGATAAATAATTGTTACTTATGATCATATTGGTAATGTTCAGGAAGATAACGGCATGCTAGCATGAGAAGGGAGAACCATCAAGTGCAAATCAAAATACTTCTTGTAGAGGATATAAATTTAACTCCATCCAGGACCTAGAAGCAAGTAGAGTTAATGTATTGGAGGGCTAAGGTTGTGAGAGCATTTTGATGGGATTTATCTGAGGTGTGAGTGGGGATTAGGTCTTGGAAACCTCTAGTTAAGTTTGAGACTCGGATGGAACCTTGAGTTGGCTTTTAATGAGAGTTGTTGGTCAAATTTTTGGGTTAGGGTGCAAAAATAAACCCCCTAGGGTCTATACCATATTGGTAGGGGTCAAGTGGGCATGCAATAGTGCCCCTACAACATGATTTGACTCCTAAAAAGCTCTCATAATGGAGTGACAAATTTTTAGAATAGTATGAGGTGGAAAGATGGAGTGGTTGTCCAAATGCATGTTTTCATAAAAGGGGAAAGGAGCTTCAATCATCCATAAATCTTCATCAAGCTTGCATAGGAGTTGAGAGAAATGGCAATAATGAAATTAGCATCATTATTAATGCTAACAGTAGGGTTGGTATGTTAGATAATAAATAAAACCGAGTGCAAAATATGGGCATTATACATTAGTAATAAGAAATATTATTATTAAGGAGTAATAGTGAGGTTAGTGATAGATGTAGTGATAAATGTTATGAGTAATGTTATTCATCAAGAGTGGTAATAAACAAATTAACTAAGTTAATATGAGATGTAGTATTAATATTATTCTTCGATCAAATAATAATAGTATTATTGAGGTTAGTACTATTACTTCAGTCAAAAGGAAGTAATATTAAGATGTGTTTTAATATTGATACATATTAATTAAATGATAATCTAAGATTTAGTAATATTATTAAGGTTGTCCACATAAAAATGATTTCACACGACCGTATTATTAAGCTAGATTGGATTAAAATAAGAAAATTGTTTCCAAATGTATTAAAATTTTATGGGAAAATTAATTCAATAAAAGCTAGTGATCCTCAATAAAAGTCTTAAATTATATCAAATAATATCTAATGCATTGATATGATATATTTGGAATAAGTGATTTTCATATGTGTTACAACACAGTCCAAGGTGCTAGGTGTTGGACTAAAACTTGGTGATTAGGAAAAAAAAAAAAGGTCTACCTATGCTAACTGTTTCACAAGAATGCTTTTTAGACAATGGTTTCTCATATTGGATGACCCAAATGCATTAATCTAGCAAGCTATATTAAGTATATATAAAAAAAGAGTGTGGACAATTTAACTACCTCATCTAATTTAACATTGGGAGAGAAAGGAATAAAAAAAACCCAATATTTATGTTTATAGTATTCAAAGAAAGATTAAGGAAAGCATATTTAAAATCCAACCAAGGGAGTCTATAGTAGGAACCTATAGTTGATAAATCTTGAGTTGTTCCTCATCCAATATAGTATTACCAACTATTGAGTAGAATTTTGAAGTTGTGTTGTGTAAAATTGGTATGATGGGTATGTGTTAGGTTGTAAACTTATGTTGTTAAAAAAGAAATTGTTGGGTTTTTATGATGAAAATTTTGGGCATGACACTTTAAGATTAAGAAAGAAAACTCAGACATCAAAATGCTTGGCGCCGAACCCAAAGAGAAACTTAAGTTTTTAATAAACATAATTGTAGACCATTATTGTTGCCAGTACACAAGAGTTACAGCAAAACAATTAATTTCAAAGACAATGACAAGGAGGAGTTACTGACGTATAAGGAAAATTTGTAGAGGACCAAGAAATGATTAAAAGGAGGAAGTGAATGACTTAATATTTCACAGCGTCCTTAATTCAAACTTCAGGTGTCAATATCTATTCAAATACATGTGAATAGCAGCGACGACTATTCCAATAGAACTTCAAAATTACAATTATAAGGGAGTTACAAAAGACACATAGAGATACATTCAGACGTCATTAACATGTTTATATTTTAGAATCTTGGTATAATTATAGAGTAGAAAAGCGGCAAAACCAAGATGAAATGGAAGTTAAAGATTGACAATACATAATACTTAAAAAATATTATATGGAGAATATCTACTTCATAAGGAAAATAAAAGTATTCTAAGATACACAAATCGGCGCATTAAACAAGGTTTACATGAATAAAAATCTTCAGCTTACAAATTAAACAAAGCCATCAAGGTTGGATAACTTGCAGATCTATGACAGAGACCACCAGATAGGAAAGTAAATATGTTTCTCTTCAGCAACTACAATACGCCAAAAGTAATTTAACAGAAAATTTCAACGAAAATTGAGAGAGATAAAGTGCTTTAGGCTGGGATAAAAGAATACATAGCAATGTAACTGAAATACCACTTTAACAAATTAACTTACAATACCCATTGATTTCCCAAAACATAACATGCAAACTAGCCAGTACAGGTGATAGACAAAACAACAAGGTGGACGCATTAAAACAACTAGTTCATTTATCAATGATAAAGAAAGTGTGGTTGTGATCCTTACACCATATGAGGGTGTATAAAATATCAAGAGCATGAATACAGGTCACATACTAGCTAAAGAAATGCAGCGACAGAAATTATAATTCAAAGAAAGAGGAGATTGGATGTATACAGATCGCGCCCAAAATGGGGACATTGAACAAGCCATTGTGATCGATATGTATACAAATATGGAGGCATAGACAAAGAAAATAAATTGTTTGATAACTTATTTGGTAATCACTTGAATAATTACTGTCGTAATACATATTCATATCAAATATCAATCACAAGCAAGAGAATCGGTTGCCATGACAAGGACTGGGCGAAATCAAGGATTAATTTCATAACTCCCTACACATGGAAATTCAAAGGAGATGCATGTAACAGGTTGATGTAAACAATGAAAAGACTTCAAAATTATCAAGCAATGCATAAATGTTTTTCAGTGTAAACCAATTTCAATCATAAATTTTAGAAAACCACCAAATAAGAATTTTGTAAAATTAAGAAGAAAACCCGATTAAGCTGAAAAGTTGAACTAAAGAAAAGCCTGAAGCTCCTGTCAATTCTACTCAAAATCACCAGATCTTGACAAAGAAATCTGAAACAATTCTTTTTCCAAATTATTTCTACAATCAAAACTATTGTGCAATTTCCTTCCAAAACTACTGTCGTGAAAACTTTTTAGAAGAATTGTCGTGAATGAAATTGCAACCCCCAAAAGCTTTTTTAATGCATTTAGTTACCTCAAGTTACAAAACTTAACTGATTGTATTCATGCATTCAAAAATTGCTCAATCAATTATAATCATTAAATATCTAAGATATTATCCTTCAACTCATACACAAGTTTTCATATATTTATCACTTAATGAAAAAAAAACTCTTTTAAAATATCAAATTTTCACAAGAATCTAGTTTGCACAATTAATTCCACAATTACATTTAAATAATTACCTTTTTCAAAATTAACATTCACTTTTAAATAAATAACTCGTTTAATTTATTTTAATAAATCAAACCTTACTCATAAACATTTAATCTAATATTTAAAAAAAATTACATTTAATTGAATATATAACAAACAAGCCATTTAACTAAATTAAACAATAATTAATTTCCAAATAAAATAACACAAATAAAATTGACACGACAAGACTAAACAACAAACAACAATGGGCGACAAATGGATACTCATTCAATGAAGAATGATGGGTAAACGAGGACCTGACACTATCTTTGAATCAACATAATTTCATTGGATTAGGGTATGCTCAAACCTGAAAAGCAGGTGGAGTCGATACCCGATACCTGTATCTACATAAAACATTATCGTTAAACATATAAACATATATCAACAAACACACTGTGAAGAAGAGTCGCAGCGTAGTAGGGTACTCACGAGTGAGTAGTGCTACACTATCTTCCTCACCAAAATTGACGAGCATCATATATCATAAACAACCATTTAATCATAATAACCTCATAAAATCTCATAATCAACATGAACCATATCACACACATGTCTATTTCAATATCATCACCCAAATACAACCAGATGATCAAAATGTCAAATGCATCATCCACAGAGTATAAAAACAACATAATGTCAGAGCCATAACTGAAAACAAACAACATAGTATCATAAGCAACTAAAGCATCTATCCATCTAACTGAATCAAACTAAGATAGAGTGTCACAACTGGAGGGAC
Organism: Sequoia sempervirens; assembly: GCA_007258455.2. Taxonomy (NCBI): domain Eukaryota; kingdom Viridiplantae; phylum Streptophyta; class Pinopsida; order Cupressales; family Cupressaceae; genus Sequoia; species Sequoia sempervirens. Next base: position 108,460,240 of record VDFB02049217.1, on the reverse strand, counting down.
ACTACAAATAGATTTGATGAAACAAAAAAAAATCAAAATTAAAGAGATTTGATGAAACAAAAAAATCAAAACAAAGAGATTTGATGAAACAAAAAAATCAAAATCAAAGAGATTTCATTAAATAGAAAAATCAAAACAAATAGATTTCATGAAACAAAAAAATCAAAATCAAAGAGATTTATGAAACAAAAAAAATAAAACAAAGAGATTTGATGAAACAAAAAAAACAAATCAAAGAGATTTGTTGAAACAAAAAAAAACAAAATCAAAGAAATTTGATCACAAAAAAAAATCAAAGATAAATCACAAAGATTTGAAAATAATAGCACTTATTTTCATGTAAAAATAAATAAAAAAAATTAGCCTATATATTATATTAATAGATTTAAAAATAAATAATTAATATTAATAGATGTAAAAATAAATAATTAATATTAATCTATATAATAACATTTATTTATCTATATAATAACATTTATTTAGTAGTAATGAGTACTTGACTAGACAGCGCTTACTAAGTTTCCCCTTTCTACTTTTCAATATCATTTCAATTTCCATGCCCTTGCTCCTCCTCTAATTTCCATGCCCTTGCTCCTCTAACCAATCCTTCCTAGCTACTGCCTCTCAACTTCTAAAATTATCTTTTTCCAATTTTAGAACCTCCTTAAATCACTTTTGGGAACCATCCTTGCAATGCATTCAAAAAAAAAGATAATGGATGGGTAAGGGGATGACATGCTTCCCAATGACATAGTGGGCAACCATTTTGTATTGAAGACACCATTACTTTAATCAATATCAATAGGTTAGAAAGATAAGAAAGGTTCACATTTGTACTATTTTATATGCATTTAAAATAACAGTTTACTTTTATATTGTACATTTTTAAATAAATTCCATAAGATCTTAAAATACAAAATCTTTAAAAATATTATATAAAAAATCAAATTTTGTAAACTAAATTTTATTAAAAAAAAATCTATATTAAAATTTGATTGTAGTTATTAATTAGAATTACCTTCAACAATAGTTAAGAAGAATATATGAAGCTTCCAAGTTATTGTAATGCAGATCGAGGAGGGGATATTGATAGCAATAGATCAACTTTAGAATGTTATTTTATTATTAGTGGAGGTGCAGTTCCATGGGGAGGTAAGCAATGATTGACAATCTCTTCTTCTAGAATACAAGCAAGCAATAAGGGAATCAATGTCATTGAGAAGATTATTGAAAGACATTGGGATTGAACAAACCCAACAAATAGTGTAATCGGAAAGTCAAGCACATCCTACAAATGACGTATTGTACAACTAAAATGATGATTTCCATATATATTGAAGATATCCTTTTGATTGCTAGTAATTCGTCCAATGTTAAATCGACATGTCCTCTGTAAGAGGTCACTTCATACGATCCTCGCCTCCAAATATTTGTCAGAATTTTGATGTCGAGGAAAACAAATTTGAGCAGTTCATACTCTGCTGTCAATTTCTTGAAAGTTGAGCAGTAATGATGAAAAGTCACTGCACGTGCATCAGTTTCTATTTTTCCTTATTACTCTTATCATCTTGCCCTATTTGTGCAGGTTTTCTTTTGGTGTGGCGAATAAATCAAAGAATAAATTATGTAATAAAAAATTAATTTAAAATATCATTTTAAAAATTATTTAAAAAATAAATTTAAATATTATTAAAAATATTATTTAAAAAAAAACTTTTATTAAAAATGAAGAATTTTTAAACTGATATTTTAAAAAATGTCAAATAAAATATTTAGAACTATTTTAAAAGATAATGATTTTAAAGAGGGTAGAGGCCCTCTATAACGAGTCGTGACCCATTACGCAGGCTCGCGACCTATGAAATGGGACGCGGCCCATTACTCTGTTTTAATTAAATTATTTTTTATTTAAATTTTTTTTATAAAAATTTTATACTAAAAATTTATTTATATAGATTAAAAACAACTCACTGAAATTTGTATTAAAATAGAAAACTTGTAGGAAATCCAAAATCAAGGAAACAAAATAAAACCTATGTTAGCCTACACAGACATGCATTACATGAATCCCTAAAATTTTAGATATTGAAACCAAGACAAAAAGCCCTTAATCATTAAATAAGGCTCCAAATGTAAAAGTGGAATATATAGTAAAAGAATAATAAATAAATAAAAGTACTAAAAACTCAATAACGCTAAAAGCTTCAAATATAACAAAATGCAATATACAGAAGAAAAGAATGTGGGATAGAGGTGGGAGAAGAGAGTTTGATGGGTACTATAACAACATTTTAGTGAATCTCTAGAATGTAACTTTAGTAGCACCTTATACCATTTTTCTGGAGCTCTATTAAGATTTCATATAACAATCTTACTGCAAAAACCTATGAAACAAATAATGCAATCCTCTCCATGAAACCACTGAAAAAAATAAACACTATGAAAAAATACAAGAAAACTACTCAATCAGAACACGGAAGATCAAGAAGAGGGAAAAGAAAAACTCAATAGTTTGAAAAAAAAAACCATAACTATAGATTGTACAAAGAAGGATCAAACAAACAAACATTAAAATGGATTTTGTGAGAAATGGAATAATCAGATCAAAATTCTAAAGTATCTTTAAAAAAATATTTATTTATTTTTTAAATAAAAGGCTATAAGCCGACTAAACATATTTATATAATAATATAACGGATTACAAGAATTTTTTTTTTCAAGTCCAAAGTCAAAATTCTAAGGAAACCTATACGATATTTGCTTGTTAGATACAAAAATCCTACTCCCAAAATGATCATGCTTTCAAGCAAGTTCAAAATTGTCAAAATTCTAAGGAAACCTATACCATATCAGCTTGTTAGATTAAAAAAACAATTGATTAAAAGTTGATTCTATACTATTCCAAAATGTTCATGCTTTCAAGCATTCCCTACAGACAAGCTTTCCACCCTTTCCCCTTTATGCATGCTCTGATGTATCGGTGGATTTGAATGACAATTTTTTGTAATGTTCATATCCGGTATTTGTGGAATTGGTCTGATCTGATGTGCATTCATATTACTTTGTTCAGCTTGAGACTGCAGATTCCACCACCTCTTTCTATTTTGCCACTTGTTTTGTAAAACCCCATCCCGCAACCTAGAGGACGATGCAATACTGCGGAAGCACAACTAATTTTTTTTTCTTAAAGTTAAAACAAGACGAGTAAATTATCCTACTCTAACCACATACATCCTCTAGACCACGCAATGTGTCTACATGCGAACATCATTACTTATAAAATTTAACCAACCATAGCATATGAATATTAAACTCAAGATACAACTTACAACAAAGCATTAAACCATTTCAAGATAAATCTAGCACATACAAATGTATTAAACATATTTTCATAGATACAACACCATTAAATCCAATAATAAATAGATCATAATATTTTTACAATTACATCACAAAGGTTCACCTCGATACAAATGAGGTATTACAATTATACACATAGATCCACAGTTACAATGAAGAAGGAGAAGAACAACTCCAGAGAACCACACGAGCTCCTCGAACAAGAAGAGAAACTCAACAATGTAAGATGCACACCACCCAACCATCTGGTACCCGTAGGCCCAGCCCCCGTGCTAAGAGATAGTAACAGGAAACCAAGACAACCTGTTACCTCTAGACATAGGCAATATACAAAAATACTCACATAATAGATAAACAAGAACTAGGGTCACATTGCTTCCAGAATCACAAAATCAATTACCAACACAATACAGTAAATTGATTGTTGACATAGGAGGAGTTTCATCACAAAGGTTGCATTGGTTATCCAAAGGAGATCTTCCTAGGTCTCGGCCCCCCTCTAGGGTTATCCTGGTAACCTCTTACGATTCTGGCCCCACATGCACACCAATGCAGAATCGGTTATCTTTCGATAAGACAAGATAACGATCTTGCCATTCCAGGCCTTCCTGACTCATCTCAAGTCTCATACAATCCCTTGAGCCAATGAGTGAGGCTAAATATCTTGTTATATGTGTTAAGCTAATAGATTATTTAATTCCCACTTGATTATACTGACTCCCACGAGTTGTCCTGGGACCACTTTGTGTCCCGGCCCTCGCTGAAAGCTACTCCCCTATCGACAACACATAACTCAAACTACATGCCAAGGGTAGACAGTGCACTAAGAACTGATAACAATACCCAATACACCTCAAAAGGTAACGCATCTCAACGGATGTCCAATACAGAAACCTAATACGTGCACTACCCAAGAAACTAAAAGGGTGAACTAAAGTTATCACAACCCTTTCACATTTACAACTCTGGAAGACTTAGATTCACAAAATGACAAATACTTTCCCCCCAGTACACAATTACAGAAACACGTGTTTTTAAATACAATTCAAGAAAATAACAAATACTATCCTTTGGATTTCCTAAATCCATTACAATTAATTCTTGCATATTAAAATACATCATCCAAAACACTATTTTAATTTAATAAACTAACAACGAAACAATTAAATATTTCACTTCCAAATCCCAACTACTCTTAATACTTAACTCAATTTCCTTAATTAAATATTCAATTTTTCTAATAAAATCAATTTATTATAAAACACCTACTTGTGCATTGCATGCATTAATTAACAACATAATATTCATTTAAATAAATATCCTTTTAAAATAAATAAATATATATATATATATTACATAATCTAATTATTCTTTTCCAATGTTCATTTTAAAATATCTAATTGTGCATTTGCATGCACCTATTTAAAAATACATTTAAATATATTTATATTTAAATATTCTAAAATTATATCCAATTTTTCTAATATATAATTTTAAACAAATAAATAAATATATAAATGTAAATTTACAATTTTTAAGCAATCTTAATCATAAAACCAGTATGTTGCGACTTTAATAACTTTTGTTTTCGAATTTGGGTTTTTCTCTGAAATTTTTATTGAAGGTGCGCAATCAAGTCGTCTAAAACATATAAAAAATTTAGCCCTACCCAATTCATAAATTTTGAGTTATGATTAATTTAGTGACGCACTCTCTCTGCTATTTTGATTTTCAAATTACAGAGGTTTCCACTTATTTCAGTTTCCCCAAATTTATAGAAGATTTCATTTTCAATCCTACAGAGGTTTTCTAATTCCTCAAATACTTTTTTTTTTAATTTTCTATTGTGTTAAAAATCATTCCTACAAGGATCTAAATCTTCACGGTAATTTACCATTTTCTACAGAAAAATAAATTATGTTTTCACAGGAAGAGGTTTCTAAGTTTTGATTTAAATTAACAGAGGTTCAATAATTCCACTATAATTTCCTCCTATATAAATCTATTTTAAATACTCAATTTAAACAGAGGATCTAAATATGTTCTTCTACAGAGGTTCAATTTTCACAGCAATATTTAAAAAAAAAAAAAAGCTTCTATAGTAATGAAAAATCTTTTCCTAAACATTTCCAATTTGCATTACGTTAATAAAATAACTTTTCAATTTCAAATTTCACAAAAACAGTAAAGAACCTGTTACAAAAGAATGTTGCCTCAAGAAAATGTTGCCGAGCTTCTCTGTAATTTCAATTCTCAATGTAGCTAAAGCTTTCTTCAATGCAATTGCCTCCTTCTAGAAGACAACCAAAAATATAGTCATTGTAATTTCAATTCCCAATGTAGCCAAAGTTTTCTTCAATGCAATTGCCTCCTTCCAGAAGACACAACAAAAAACACAGCCAAAAATTCTACAACAAAATAATTCTAAAACAATTTCTTCAGAGAGATCCACAATTTCCTCACCAATTTTCCACAACCCATCCAAAACTTTTCCCGTGAAACAACTTTCTTTCCTTTTTCCAAAATTCTCCTCCATGAATGAATTTTCAACAACTAGATAACAAATTTCTAACTCCCAGTTATCTTAAACAAAATATCTAAAATATCTTTTCCCTCAACAATTTAGATATTTTTCATTCACGTGCATTTAAATATAATAAAACAATTTACTAATTGCAACCAATTTAAATATTCTTATTTATTTAATTACCATTTATTTTAATAATAAAATTTACTCAACAACATAACCAAATTAAATTAATTAATTTATTTATTTATTCTAAAATCTTCACAACAATAATTCATTTAATTAAATATTTAAATTAAATACACATTTAATCTACCAAATTAAATTTGCACAATAATGAAATACCCAGAACAACAATGATAAGACTACGACCAAACTCACATTGACAACACATTGTACTAGGGTAAAGGTATGACTAGGTAGCCCGTTACTATCTCCCAATATTACTGTTGAGTAGTGGACAAGCTCAGACCTGTGAAACCAGGTGAAGCTAATGTCCTGTACCTGCAATCATGTAAACAAACAAATGTCGCACATGTATACATATAGTACTTCATACACACCGTGAAGAGAGAATCACGAAAATCACAAGGCACTCACAAGCGAGTGATGCAATACCGTTCTCTTCACCAATACAATGTCACATCAACTGACGAGATAATATATCAATTAAACTACGATAAACAAATATAGCAATGTCATCACAACTAAGCATCTATACAAACATAAAGCATATTAACAAAATCACCATGCATATAATGTGTCATCACATCAATAAAGTTTATCATTGCTCCACTGTCAGCGATAGAATAACCACAACATAAAACATAGTCTAACAAAGTATTTGAGATATCAAGAAAACATAACAAATAACAGGGGTGTTACATGTTTGTTGGAGCTATCTTCATGCTAACAATGATGTGTTAGTAGAAATGACAATGCATGATATTTTGCTTTGAAGCTTCTCACCATATCATCCCCAAATTCAAAATGATGGTGTGCTAGTTCTCTATATAGATGACTTGATGAATTATTCTCCAATGATATTTGTATTGCAATGTATATATTTCAGTAGCAAACCTTGTGATACAAGTAGTTCTTGGGAAAAATTCCCACCCACATACACTTCCCCTTTCTAGAAATTATACTTTTGTATGCTCTTATGTAAAACATTATCCTGCAAGAACACTTCCTTGATGACTATATTTACAAGTTTAACCATCCTGATAGTTTGGATTTAGATCCAGCACATTTGAAACAAAAATTGACACCAGTTCTAAAGAAAATATTAATCTCTGAGCTGAAGGAAGCAAGATGTCATCTCCTATCAAATTTTTCAAACACTTATACACAGGTAAGCAATCAGTATTGAAAATATGTGAAAGATGATCTCTTTCCAATGCTTTGGAGAATGGCATCTCCCACTCTTGTATGGGAAATAGAGCTCCGTGATTTCATGGCATAAACTCCATGATGCAATATGCAGATAGAAATGAGGTTGAAGGTGAGTGAGTGCAACAAAAGTTTGAGAAAAGCACAATGGCCCCTGCACAACACACTACCCAGAAAATTGAATGGGATAATACTATTATTCTAAGAATTCCCTTAAACAAAAAACTCTAGGTAGCCAAAAATTCTCCATAGACTAAAACTTCTACCAACAACGCCTTAACAGAATGCAGAAATATTACACACTGAATCACTTTATGTTCTAATAACCAGTATTTTCTCAAATTGCATTAATGGAATTGGTCAGAATGAATGTAACGATGTGAAAAATAACATTTGGAATAGTGTCAAAAGAAAACTTATATCCTTTTCCTTTCAAGCATAAAGCATACCCGACAAAGAAGCCACTAGGACGCAAACCCAGTTCGCTATGTTCTAGTTTACCACATAGCACCCACGAACAGAATCCAAGCATTACACCATTTTGAGAATGATACTAAGTTATTTTGAGCCTGCCATTTTACATTTTTCTTTGCATAATACAAAGTGTCTACATAGCCATGCACTTTAATAGAAATGGAACTCAAAGTTTTTCCAAAAAAACATAAGCAAATTAAAATCTGCCACATGCAAGAGCGTCCTATCCCACACTTGAATCAACTCAAATTCATGATGTTTCAGCCACAGAGGCATCCAATTTTTTAAGACCTGTAAAGAGTCGACCCTTGTTAATTAAAATACATACCTCCACTACGGTCAATGAGATGCTTCTTAAAAATTATTTTGATAAATTCAAGCCACTGCACATAAAATCATGTGAAATATTATATCCTCCTTGCTTCAACAAATTAAAACAAATGCCATTTCATACTTTTGTTCTGCAAATTACACTTGCATTGTACTGATTAAGCTTGATTTAGATACAGGATCAAGAATAAATGATGACCTTTTCTAGGAAAACATGTGCAAAAAATGAAGACCGACAACTTTAGCAGTTTAGAATTATACCCATTTGTTACTATATTTAGCATAACACTCAAAAAAATTCCTCTTTTAGATCCACAATAAGTAAGTATTAAAAAAATAATATTAAAAAAGATAATACTATTAAATTCTAAAAGTATATTGAAAATTTGAATTTTTTTACATGGTTTTAATACCTTGATTTTCATCATGAAAATTTGCAAATCCCCTTCTCCGTGTGAAAATCTACAAATCCCCTTATGTGTGTGTTGAATCTTAATTAATTATTAAATCTTAATTAATTAAAAAATAATTTAAATAAAATAGAGGTTGTTGCCTGTGTAATGGGTCGCGGCTCATTATAGAGGGTCACTACCCTCTTTAAAATCATTATCTTTTAAAATTGTTCTAAATATTTTATTTTATATTTTTTTTTAAATAAGTTTAAAAATTCTTCATTTTTAATTAAAGTTTTTATTTTTATTAATATTTAAATTTATTTTTTAAATAAGTTTTAAAATGATATTTTAAAATAATTTTTTATAAGTTTATTTTTTATTACATAATTTATTCACCACGCCAAAAGAAAACCTGCACAAATAGGGCGAGATGATAAGCGTAACAAGGAAAAATAGAAACCAGTGCACGTGCGGTGACTTTTCATCATTAAATTATATAATGTTTAAAAAGAATATCTTATATCTATTAACACAATAGAATAATATGACAATAAAAATTAAACACAAATTAATTTTATATAATTTTCTTGTCTTTCAATGGTTTGATACATGTATTTTCCTTATCCTCACTCAATCAAATAATATACAATACAAATTAATAACAAAATAAAATCATACATTAATAATAAAATCAAAATTAACTATTAAAATAATAATTATTACAAAATTTCAAAAACTTCGAAGATGTAAAATTAATCTACTCTCAAATTTCAGAAGTCTTTGAAAAAAAAAATTATTTCTTTATTCCATAATTTTGAATGAATACTTCACTATAATCCATAATCAGCCTATTTGTAGGTAATGTTTGTGTGGCATGTTCAATGATATGGTCATCCACAATGTCATTAAATGGTCGGCCATAAAACTTCAAGTTGTATATACAACAAAGGACAACATGTGGGTAACAATCAAGCCAGTAAAGTAGGATTAAATTAACTAACTTCATTTGATTGTCACCTTCAACCACATTCCAATAGAATGTACATGCTTCCATTTAAATTTTAATCTTCTCATTAATATAGTTATCTTTCTCAAATTGAACCCCTCATCCATACCAATATGATTTATCATCCACAAAACTCAATGTTAATTGTTGACAGAATATATTTAACTTTATGAATGCTTGCAATTCTTCATTTTGGTTGGTTGAAATTGATAACATTCTACAGTCACAAAAAAATTATGATTTCTTTCTTATTATAAATTCTACATAATCATATAAAATATAGTTCAACTTGAATTGAAAAAATCAAATATAAATTCACTTACCTTTTTTGCTTAACTTCACTGATAAACACCATAATTTCATTGATTCTTTCCTTCTATTGATTTTTCTTCAATAGTCTAAGGCTGCACAATTCATCATAGTGATGCTAATGCTATTAATTAATTTTTTAGACTGCGATAATCGGTCGAGTATCCATCCCCCTATAAACTGTAGTGTGTCTGGTAAACTTTTTTCACATGACTAATGTAGTGTCCCTCTGTTTCGGCCGCCTTTGATTTTTGAGTAAGTTGTTTATTGGTTTTGTTGAAGATAGTTTTACCTCTAATAAATATATATATATATAATGCTAATTATTTAAGATAAAATATGTGATTTATTTAGGTATCTTATTTATTGCATTCTACCCAAACACCTAATAAAGAATTTGGTATGTTTCTTGAAAATAAAGCTTAAGGGTAATCAAGGTAGTTTAGGAAAAACATATATATATATATATATATATATATATATATATATATATATATATAATGTAGCACTTAATTTAAAAGTAAAAATATGAAATTTACTTTTTATCAAATTGATATAAGAATGTGCTTTTATTTACATTCAACCTTTAAAATATATATAAAATCAAAATAATGTTTTAAGATAAAAGAATCAAACCATATTTAAAATACACTTATTACTTCTTCTTTTTTTAATAAAAGGGGTAAAAACTTTATTGAAGTCGAAAGATTAACAGTACATAAGAATAAGGGAGCCCATTAGCTCCCACAAAGGAAAATCCAAAACAACAAGAACAAACAAAACCACCAACCAACCAGCCATCTGCAACTTATCCCTCCATATCATCAACAATGACCTTCTCTAGATCAAGAACATACTCAGGAGATAACTGTCTCCACCCCTCAATCCTCCAATCATCCTCATGCTTAGAAGCCCATTTGGCCAAACAGTTGGCCGCCCTATTCCATTCACACCAGATGTGGAAAAAAAAGACCACTTCCAATGTAGAGCACCTTTGCAAAATCTGTCTAACCACTAACGCAATCTGCCAATTAACATCAACCACCCTTTTCTCAAGCAACAAATTAACAATAATTTGTGAATCAAATTCACAGATAACCTTTCGCCAACCCAAGGCACAAGCATGTTCAATAGCCCAAAGAATCGCCAACCCTTCCATAAGGTTATTAGAATTCCTCCCCTTATGGATGGAGAAAAGAAAAATGACCGAACCAGTACAGTCTCTACCAATTCCACCAATACCAGCAAGCCCCAGGTTGCCTCTAGAGGAGCCATCAGTATTAATCTTCAGAAACTCCGTCGGAGGAGGCATCCATATTCCAACCCTTTGAACTTTCTTTTTCGCTCTCCTACCTCTTCTAACACAGGAAGAGACTAGAGTCAACCCCTGCACCCCCAATCTATTCACAATCTCATCATCTCTTTTTTCCAATGGAAGGATCACTTCACATTTAGCTTCCACAGTCTCCTGGATCATACTAATAATTATGTGCCAAACCTGATGAGCCAACAAATTTTCTCTACAAAAAATCCTATGATTCATTTCCAACCAAATTTTCCAAAGGATGAAAGTAGGACTAATACTCCACAAAATCTGGAGAAAAGAGGCCTGAGAGGGAGGCTTTCCAAGATTACTCCAAAATTCAACAAGAGAAGCATGAACACAAGGATGTTTCCAAACACCCCACCACCAATGCCAAAGCAGCATAGAATAAGAACACCGGAAAAATAAATGGGGAGAATCCTCCTCACTACACCCACACAGAACACACATAGAGGGGCCCTGGAATCCGCGCTTACGGAGATTCTCCCAAGTCAAACATCTATTCCAAGCAAGAGTCCAAACAAAACAATTACACTTAGGCCATAAAAAATTGTTCCACACATGTTTCCACCAAGGGACCTCCACCCCCCCAAACTTACGAGAAAGCAACTCCTAATAACCACTAGCCACGGTAAAAATACCCTTTGGGTTCAAGCTCCAAGCTAGAATATCCTTATCCCTAAGGGAGTTGCATTGTCTACCAGCCAAGATATTCTAGAGCACAATACCATGCTCCTCCAACCCAAGAACAGGCCACTCACCAGGGTCCTTCCACCTAGCCACCTCCACTTGTCCACCAGGGTCAAAATTCTTAAAATTACTCACTCTAGACCAACCGGCCTCCAGAAAGCTTTGCAATAGAGCCACCAAATTAGGGTATTGACGTAGAATGGGCATGTAACCATCCCAAGAATTAGACCAAAACATAGCCTCAACCCCCTTATTACAAATCTAGAGCAGGCCCTCCTTGATTAGCGCAGCCCCTTTCTTAAGTGTTCCCCAAATCACTGAACCTTTCCCCACCAAAGGAAACCTGGGAAGCTCCTCCTTACAAATCCCTGGAAGATACTTGTGGGATAAGATCCTAGCCCAGTTATGATCTTGTTCCACACACCACCTCCAGTAAATCTTTGCATCCAATGCCAACCCGGACCAACTCGCCTTCCACAAACCAAGTCCCCCCAGCTGTCTTGGGCTACAAACAACATCCCATTTAATCAGGCTTCATTTAGATGAGGACAAGCTACCTGCCCATAAGAATTGTCTAGCCAGAGAGTCCATATCCTTCACAAACCCAGCTGGAGCTACCTGTAGCATGCACCTATAAATAGGAAGAGCCTGCACCATGGACTTAAGCAACAGAACCCGCCCAGCAAAAGACAACCATCGATGAGTCCAATGATTAACCTTTGCACGAAACTTGTCCAAGATATTCTGCCAAGACTCGCTGGGAAGTCTACCAACAGAGATAGGAATACCCAGATAGGTTAAAGGGAGAGAACCAATCTGGAACCTCAAGATATGAGAAATCCTTTGTTGAATAGGCCGTAGAGTATTAAAGAAGAAAATGGAGGATTTGTCTTCATTAATCCTTTAACCAGCCACAGCAAGATAGATATCCAAGGCCTTGCACAGATTCGATGCTTCTCTGATCTTGGCCAGACCCATCAAAGCCGTATCATCCACAAATTGCAAGTGTGACTGAGGAGGAAAGTCATTTCCCCACTTCCATCCCTGAATCAAACCCAACTCCACATTACGTTTCACAAGTCTACCCAGACCTTCCGCCAGAAGAATAAATAAGGAGAGATAGGATCCCCTTGACGAAGACCCCTAGAAGCACTAAAAAGAGCAGTAGGCTCCCCATTAATCAACACCGAGAATGAAGTGGAGGTAACACAACTCATCACCCACTGGATCCATTCCTCAGCAAATCCAAAAGCAATAAGAATTTTCCGCAGAAAGGGCCACCTCACTCTATCATAAGCCTTCGCCATGTCAAGCTTGATGAACATAGCCTTTTCTTTCGAGGAAGCCATTGAATGAATGGTCTCCGTAGCAATGACCACCCCATCCAAAATTTGTCGATTCTCCACAAAACCACTTTGTTCCTCAGAGATAAGCCTACTGAGCCATCTCTTCAGCCTTCCATATATTAGTTTGGAAATGATTTTATACACCACATTACAAAGAGAAATGGGTTGAAATTGACTAAGACGATCCGCCCCCTCACAGTTTGGAATGAGAGCAAAGGAAGTAGAGTTTAAGGCCCAAAGCATCTGCTTGTGTTTCTGAGACTCACGCACCACCTCCAACAGGTCCAACTTAATGATGTCCCAAAATTCTTGATAAAATTCAACTGAAAACCCATCACGACCTAGGGCTTTCCCTTTCTTCATTTGAAAAACAGTAGCCTCTAATTCCTCTAGCAAGGTATCTCGCATAAGATACTCATTCATCTCCCTAGTGACCAAAGGGGGAATACAAGCCAGAACTTGATTTTCTTCCTCAATAACATCCTGAGAGTCCTCATGAAATAAAGAAGCATAGAACTCTAAAGCTTCTCTAGATATATCCTGCAAGGAAGATAGAAGCTCACCCCTTTCATTTACCAGAACAGGCATAGAATTACCATGTCTCCTAGCCTTTACTGAGTTGAAGAAAAAGGAAGTGTTTTTGTCCCCCTCCTGTAACCACTCAACTCTAGCCTTCTACTTCCAAAAAATTTCCTCACGTAACTCACACTCCTCCAAAGTTTTCCAAGCCCAGGCCTCCTCCCTGAGTAAATCCTCAGAAAGACCACACTCCCTTATCTCTCGAGTGATAACATCCAAGACAGCTTGTGCATCAACCTTAGCACAAAAAATATTGCCAAAGTACTGCCTATTTCACCTTTTAAGTTGATACTTTACATATTGCAGCAGCTTAGAAAAGGAATACATGGCAGTGCCAAAAGCGGGTCTTTCCCTACTCCACCAATCAGCCATATGCACCTACAAAGAAGAATCTCTTAACCACATAAGTTGAAACTTGAAAGAAGGGGACCAAGCCACCTGAGCAGAAGAAGCAGAAAACTTAATAGGCCAATGATCTAAACCCCTCCAATCCAGAATCTCAGAGCTAGAAGACAACCCTCTGCCAACCCAGAAACAAGACACCAAGAAACGATCAAGTCTCTCTGCAATACAACTCTCCCCCAATCTCCTATTGTTCCAAGTAAACTTCCCATTTCTAGGCTTAATGTCAACCAGGTTCAAAGCAGAGATGCTCTCACGAAAAAGGAAAGCTAAGGGTTCCAATCTCGCAACACCACCCTTCTTCTCATAGGTGATCCCATAATAGTGGTTTACAATTTTTGGCCAAACTGGACACTAAAATTATTATTTTTAACTAAATCTTCACATTCGGGCACCTATAGCGGCTAAACTGTGAGGAATTTGAAGATGGTGCAAACTAGAGTCTCATCAAATTTGTTCAGATTCCAAAAATATTTTTCAAAATTTTTGGAATCAAATTGCACTTCTTTTTCCATCTCCCACGAAAATTGATTTTTTTCAAACAACATTTTAAAAAGTGATGCACAATCAGATACATAAATTTTTCCATGAAGGATAAAATTATAATTCTTTCAAATTTAGGTTTGTGACTCGATATCTAGTGCTTCCACTTAGTTAGATAGTTTTTATTGAATATTTTTTCCTTAATCAAGTTTCAAAGTCAAACCAATTACAATTATCAAACCGTATAACGCCAGAACTTTTTGTATATGTCAAAATTTTATTTTATTTTTTGTTGGATCAAGAACTTCAATATCTATGCACTCATATTTTTCATTTTTGTTTTGATAATCTTCTATTTTTCCACATGTGAAGAACAAAGAAATTCATTTTCGATGAAAAACCTATGTTTAATAAAACTTAAAAACAAATACATAACAAAACCAAAACATATTAAAATTATATTCATTGAATATAGCTTGTTCTCGAGGAATACCATAATCATTTGAAATAAATTTTAAATGAATTTATTTGATCCCCCAAAAGCTAAATCAAAAGTGATTTTTTATCAACATTTTGATAGGTGTAAAGGAGACACATTTATAGGTATGGTTTAAAACTAGCGAGGTTCTATCCAAGGGGATTTGATCTAAGGTGATTTGATCAAACCCTCTTCAATTGGAATCCTTAAAATGGAACTTTTTAAGGCTTAAATCATTATATTTTCTAAAAATATGTGATTTCAGCTAAAATATGTTCCTCTCAGGAATTGTAAACCACTATTATGACAACACCCTCATCTATCTCAATAATAGCATTGAAATCCCCTGCAACAATCCAAGGGAACAAAGGAGCTAGGCTTCGAACAAAACTAATATGAGACCACAATAACTTCTTACCAGGAAAATCAATAGGCGCATGACCATAGATGTTTGAGAGAAGAATAGCTTCCCCCAATTCTAGACTTGAAACAACCACAGAGATTGAGGACATGGAGGACACCCACCAAAGAGGACAAATCTTCAATGAATTCCACAAGCAAGCCACCCCACCTGCATTACCATGAGCCCCAATACACTGGCATCTGCCCTGCACCCACAGTTTAGGCATCATACCCATCATACCTTCAATCGTTAACTTAGTCTCCTGAAGAAAAAGAACGTCATGAGAATGAGAACGCAGCAAATCTCGAACAGCTTTTTGTCGAGGGCCACTATTCAAGCCCCTTACATTCTAGGAGAGGACATTCATTTTGAAGGGTTAGAGAAATGTGAATCCAAAGTCTTTACAGACCCAGCCTCCACCAGAGACTCCCCCATTAACTTTAATTTCTCCAAATCCTTCTTTCTCCTCGCTTTAGAAGACTTTTCCACCACACCTTTCTTTAGGTCCTTTTGAAGAATTCCCAATGAAGGAGAAGCCTTATTACCTTTTACCAAGCCCGCTCCCGATTTCACCAATGGGTTGGAGGGCCCTCCTTCCCCCAACATCGACTCCATAGAAGGCTCAATCCTCCCATGAACCACCATACTCAGGTCCGATTCCAACTGGACAACCCCAATTTCCTGAGGAGTTTGGATGTGCTCTGGGAAAATGCCTTCGTGAACCCCTTCTGAAACACCTTGATCCAAAATCAACAATCCTGGATTCACCTCCTGATGACCTAGATCATCAAGCACCTCAAATCTATTACAGGAATCTCCATCTTGGCGATCCTTAAAGGTCCTCTTTTGGCCCCGGTTCCTATTACGAGCCTTGGTAGGAATAAAACCCTTAGCATCCACAGCCTCAACCGGCACGATCTCCTTACCCTTGTCCCCCTTTGAGGGATTATGAGGAGGCTGAGTAGCCTGATTCCCTGGAGATTTAAACTTTGGGCATCTTCGCTGCAAATGCCCACATTCACGACAGATACGACAATGAAATGGCAAAGTCTCATAGTCAAGTTGTTGCACCCAAGAGCATGAACCCGCATGTATTTCCAAAGAATCTGGGATAGGGTTATTTAAATCCATTTCCACACATATACGAGCAAAAGTCATTACCTTTTTGTCCAGAGTTTGTTGAGAAGGACCCACCATTTTTCCCAGTAATGAAGCAACTTGATGCAAAATGTCATTGCGCCAAAATTTCACTGAAAATCTAGGGAGGCAAACCCAAACTGGCACCCGATTCGGAAGCTCCTCCGAAGGATCAAAACCCGCATGCCATGGCTTAATGAATAGACCAACCTAGTTGTGGAAGTAAGGCCCACCTTCAAAAACTCTATTGCGATCTGCCATGCAATTAAATGTCACCATGAAATAGTTGTTTGCTAATAACATTATTTCCATCTCACCCTCCGGGGACCAAGAGCGATGGGCCCATGATTCCAAAAATTGGAGCGAAACCCTCATTCCCAAAAATTTGCAGAGCAAAGCATGTTTTGAGAAATACTCAATGTCCTCCGCAATCAATTCAAGTTGGATAAGCAGCACTGGCCTTTCCTTGGAACATTCAAGGCATCCATTTGTCTTTGGAATACGAGAACCACCAACGTGAACAAATCCGTCATTACTTGAGTCATTTGAAAACAAACTATTATTCAAAACTTTTGAAGAACGATTGGAGGCGAAGTCCCAAAAGTAGCACAAAAATCCAAAGGGGATTTGACCCCTGATGACTCCCCCTGAGCCATGCAAAATCAAGACCCAAAACTTTGTGAAGGAAAACTGAAAACCACACCCGCGGAGCCCGTACTGGGTATGGATCAGACCAAAGGAGAGCCAGAACCAACTTAAAAGTGGCGGCCAACACAGAGAATAAATACAACAAGGAGAAACCACCGTGAAAAAATACTTCTGCCCCAGCCACAACCCACACGCCGGGAGAAGAGAGCACACCGAAAGAGAGACAACGCCCCTATAACCTAAACAGACCCCACCCACAAGAAAACACGGCTCAGACGCGGAGAAGGGACAGAGAATGAGCATGCAAAGAGGGTGAAGCCCTCATGCATGCCGTGGCCTCATGCAAGGAGCCGTTTCGAGGAGCGCCATAAAAAAACTTATATCCTTGGGAGAAGACCTTTTTAAAATACACTTATTACTTACATTCAACATAAAGCATATATTTGAGAACAAATTAAATGTTTAGAAAAATAAAATAAAATAAAACCAATTCTATCAAACTCTTCTCGTGTCTTGCATGTGCTTCTGCCAAGCTGTCCATGTGCCTTGTCTTTGCATCCTCCTTTTCCATGCATTATCTATGAAAGGCAACTGAGCATTCCAAGAGAACACATTCGGATGAGTCATGTTGTCAAACAGCTTGTGTACCTTGTCTAGGTTGGGCATTTTTGCATACATGGCTACAGGGCACTTGCAACTACAACATCTGAGGGCGCAGTTCCCAGTTTGGGCAAAGGCAAAGGGGATGTGGGGAAACATTTGTTGCAGTATTCGCTCCTCCAAACTCCTCCTCTCTGGTATTAATCTTTCACTTGTCCAATTTGGTGAACTATAGTCTAAAAATAAGGTTTTGATGGAGGTTTTAGAGTATGTTTATTAAAAAGAAAATTACGGCCAAGATTCTAAGAATGCGCACATTCAAGTTTTAGCATTACGACATCCTTAATCCTTCATGACTGCATTAATGTTTGGAATGGGCGCTGAATTTTGCTTTGCACCTGTCAATTGCATCTACTTGAAAGTTTTGAAGCCACTCCAATAAAACCATTTTGTGCTTATCCTTCAACATGCAGGCTCGCCACATTTCTTTGTTAAATTGTGTCAAACAGTTCATGGGCTGCACATACTTCATATTACCGTAACCCTTATTGCTTTACTTATACAGTTGATCATTAGGTGTGCATTATTGGCCTTCATGCCCGTGCTGGCTAAAAGCCCTATGACCATATTGTCACCTAATTTGGAAGTGCCTGGGAATCATATATGATTATAGGTTGAGTTTTGCCTGCATCATTTTGTTTCAACCTGAATCTTGAGCCCTCTTGAAACGGGGATATCGTCCTCATTTTTGTAGGAAACTATCTTCGTGGATGACTTGGAAGAACCATGTCTATCTCCTATGCCATTCCCCCTGCAGCCGATCTTCTTGCAGACTTCTTATTCTTTCCTTTATTGAAAATTGTGTATGCATTCGAGTTATTGGCTTGAATCCATCATTGCCTTATAAGTTATGTATGCTTAGGATATCGAAGGCTTTAATTAAGTATAGAAGAATTCGATTTTAATGAAGAAGTCATTCCTCTGTATTTTGAATGTGCTAAGCTCTCATTTATTGAATAGTATGGGATATGGATATCGTGTTTGAGATGGTAGTTATGTAGGATGCAGAATCTGTGTGTTATTCATGCCATTCGCTTCTTTCTTTCACCTTATTGACTTTAGATTGAATGTGTCGATCTTGGAGTAGGAATAAACTCCAATTAGGATACTTGGCATGCAGTTCTTGAGGTCTTTGTGTTGGTTCTCTGGCCGTCAAACAAGCTCTTACCGTGTAGAATGACTTGAAATAGAGATCCCTGTCATACGTTAGAATTATTTCTAATCTTACCTCTTTATTTCTGGAATAATCAATGGCGATCAATTGAAAATTTATAGGCGAATTTTAGCCATGGTTAGTTTCAATCTATCGGTGTTTATAGCTAACAGAGCGCTTTAATTGGATGATTACAAATCATTTGCATGCATTCAGTATTCTTATGGGCGAATGAATGTGTATCGAATTATCCATTTGCAGAATTAAATATATACATATGTGTGTGTATATATAGATATACATATGTGTGTGTATATATAGGGAATTTGATGGTTCGTTCATTTAGTATTTAGAATAAACACACGTTTCATATTTATAAAGTTGCGCCTTAAATGCATAGTTAAGTAGTTGTTAATTATATTTTAAAAAGATAAAAATATTAGAAAATGAAACAGAAAAGAAAAGAAATTGAGTTAATTATATGTAGGTAATTTGAGGATTTTTAAATTAGGATAATTTGTTTGTGTTTTATTTAATGTGTTATATTGCCTCTTCAATTTATTCTAAAATGATTTTTGTAGTAATGTACAAGGAAAATGTAGGGATGATTCTGTGATAAATAAATAAATGGTTGTCTTGTTATAAGCTCCATTATTTATTATTTGGTTGTAATGCTTCTTTACCTAAAAAAAGAAAAGAGGTTATTCAATTAACAAGGAAAAATAAACTGTCATTTAATAAAGTTTTCTTTTAGAAAATAAAATGTAATCAGTAGGGCTTAGGTGATTTATTACACATAAGAATTGAACATGTAATGTAAGTAGATATAGGAGAATTAAGTTATTACTGTGTTAAATGCTTAGGGAGATAGTTATAAAATATGTTTCTATTGTTTTAAATGATTTCTTGATGCACAAAAAGATAAAATATAATGAGGAGTTAAATATTCTTTGAAAATTTATCATTTCGATTATGTTAGTTTAAGATTATCACCTTGTTGTGTTAGTACAAGTAGTTTGTTACTAGAGTTAACTTAAAAGATTCATCTCTAGAAACCTTAGTTCTATTATAATTCTAGAAATTCATAAGGATATATAAATATTCAAAAATAGGAATACATTTACATATTAATGTTTATGTATTAGATTAGATAATTATTTATTATTATGATTGAATTTCAAACGAGTGTTAGTAAATAATATCTTAAAGAAAATTAAAATAAAGATTATTAATTGGTCACTAAATGTTCACATTGTGTATTAACTAAGAGAATTGATAGATAGGTAGTTTAGGTAAATGAGTTAGAATAAAGTTAAAGGAATTAGACTCCCCTTTTATGTTAACTAAATTAGCAAGCGTATGTTAATTATTTTTATAATTTTTTTAGTAGATGGCTAGTAAAATTACTTGGTGAATTAAACATTTGGAATTTGGTTATTAAATTATTATATTGAGTGGTAATTTTAATATTAGGGTTGAAGGTTAAAAGCAATGTTTTAGAAAATTTCATTAACAAGGAAAAGAGATTGATGAAACTATATTTAGGCAATTGTTTTCAATATTTGGAAGTTAATAAAGTAAATTAGACTATATTTAAGTTTGGGAAATTATTGGTTTTTGAATCTCTAATTCTTAAGTTGTTGCCTAAGTGATCTTCTATTTGTATTGATAAAATATATATGCAAAGGTGGCATTGATTAATTACTAGATGGTAGGCATTAAATAATGTTAGAGTATGACCCTTAGTCAAATTATTATGCTATCTTGGAAGCTATTGAGAAAACCTAGATCTTATTAAGAATTTATACTACTTAATGGAACCATGCTTACCTAAATGTTATCCATTTGAGATTCTATTTTAATTGATCTAACGTTAAGTTCCATGAGTTTGCAAATGTCTTCATATTATGGTTAATGAGCTTGTTTGAATATAATGGTTACTTGAGTGCTTGTTATAAATTAGTCAAGTAAGTTAGTGATTATGTGAGTGTTCTTTGATATCTAGTACCTTGAATATGTTAGTGGGATTTAAGTATGTTTGATGGTTCCAAATTGATGGTTTTTCCTCTTGAGTTGATATGTTGAAGTTTTGTGTTGGAACCATGTTGCCTCATTTTACCCTTGTTTGTGGGTTTTTGGTTAGTCGTTCTTCTTAGGCTTCCAGAGGAGGGGAAAGAATATGTTGCCTCATAATTGGTTTTCATTTTGGTTTTGTGAACGGTTGCTCTTATGCTCATTTTGATTTTGGTGGGTTTAGCCTTGCACTAGGAAGTCATTTACTTTGAAGTACTAGTGTGAGACAGTACATGCCTCTCTTGGTGTATTTACTGATTTGGCTTTGATTATTTGTGCAAGTGGGCTTACCCAATCTGTGAATTTGATATTTGTTGTTAGTAGGGGGAGTGGCTATCAATGGGGGTTAACGCACAAAGTGGTGTACGAGTAACTCATTGAGAGTTTCTTTAATCAGTGATAACCTAATAATTAATTAGGGGGTTTGGGTAGTCTCTCACATTAATTTAGATAATGTAGCCTCACTCATGGCCCAAGTGCTTGTTTAGGCTTGGGATGAGTGGGAAGGCCTGGAATGGCAAAGATCAACTGTATTTTCCTCTTGAAAGGTATGTTAATCTCGCATGAGTGAGAATGGGGGTCAGGGATCGGTTGAGGTTGCCAGGGTTTAACCAGGTAGGGGGTCAGTAACCTATGAAGATCTGCATTGGGTAACCCATGTCGAGCTTATGTGATGACACTCCACCCTCTAGAAACCTTGTGTGTTTGTTGTTTCCCCTTGTTGTTCTTCTGCTCTAGAAGTAGTTGTACCCTATGTATATTGAGGCGGTTTTTTCTTTATGTTTATTGTTGAAGCCTTCTTTTAGTTATTTGATGTTGCATATATGCCTCATGGAAACCATATTGATGCTAATGAAAGGTGCCCATTGATATTTATTGTTGGATGTTATCGCAATTTCATTTCAGGGCTTTTGGGTCTTATTGTTGTTGGCACCTCTTTGGTTATTTAGTGTTGACCTATGAAATTGGGAATGGGTTCTTGTTGGTTTTCCATTATTTTGTTGTGGTTATGTGTTGATGATGTGAAATGTTTTTGTGTTTATTGTTTCTTTGCTTGTGGAGTCTTGTTAAACCTTGTACACTTGATTGTTTTATGTTGAGGGTCCTTCTTTTCATCTCCTAGCACGGGGGGTGGGTCTTCAGACCCATGTGGACAGGTGGAACGTGCTATGCACCCCATTGGGTTCCCAGGTTGTGTTCATGATGTGGAAGCGGACATAGAGTTTCCTTACCTTCACTTGGTTGAAGACTATTCTTCGCTTGTACCTTACTCTTCCTTGATGTACTATTCTTGTACTTGATGTACTCTTTCCGTTGATATAAGGGAAGTATTATGTAATGTACTATTGTATCCATGATGTGTTGTATCTATGGAAATATGCTCCACAATTGTAATATTGAACTATGAATTGATTTGTAATAAAATGATGTATCTTTTTCACTTCTAATGATCATGGATGGTTGTATGTTATTTTTCATGAAATCTTGGTTTTCATTCGCTATCATTTTCGTAAGAGTCTAGGTTTCGTAATGTCATCTCGTATACCCCAGAGGACGTAAATGATTCTAGAAATGCATAATTGTTTTTCATGTAATGTATGTACATACTTATCTTATTGCAATGTTTCTCTTTAAAAAAAATGTGCGGTAATTTGATAGTTGTTGTCCTTTGGGGTTCACACGGCGGGGCATTACACCGATGGTGTTGGCGTGATACACCATCTAGTACCATGGGTTTGGGGGGAGACTAGACCTCATGACCTCTTGCCTGCAACAGGATGCTTTAGCCAATCGAGTTAGTCCCCTTGCCCCTTTAATGTTATTAATTTAGTAAGCATAACAATAATCATATTAATTGATAATTAAGTGATTACTAAGCATAACAGTAATCATATTAATTGATAATTAAGTAATTAATAGTAAGAAGATCCATAATATTATATAGTTAAGTGTTTACCAATAAACATTATATATACTGTAATGATTACCCTAGTTGGAAAGATATACGGGTTAAGAACAATAAATTTTGCAATAATAATTATGGCACTATTGATAATAAAATACAACTAAATAATCAAATATTATAATAATGTAATTAAACTAATCATAATTGTCATAAAATAGGTAATAATATTAAATTTTGGTTATAATAAATGAACAATAGCATAAAATAATATAAAAAGTTGCCCATCCATGGCTTCATTTCACTCTGCCATTTAAATGATCGACAATAAACTTTGTCTAGTCCTTAAGATAGAAAGTATCTACCAATAGATTGATATTGATATTGGTCCTAAGAGGGAAGTGGAAGTTAACGGTTGTTGGATTCACTCCATGAATGAAAGAAGACAATGTAGTAATACAAATGGTGAATAATTGGGGTAACTGAATTCTATGGAGATTAGTCATCTCAATTAGAATGTTGTGTGGGTGGATAACCTATAGAGATTCAAATTGTCCTTTTAAATTTAAATCAAATATTTCCTACATACTTGGAAAAATTCCTATTGTTTCATGTTTAAATATATAAAGGGAGATTAGCTACTTTGAAGAAATAAAACAAAATTTATATTCTTATCAGTTACTTACCTATGCTATCTACAATTTTGTCTCCTAGTCTTTTTGTTTGCACAAACAAGTAGCTTGAAATTTGGAGAGCCCAAGTCATGTAGCTCGAGAACAAGTATTGGGTCACATTGCTCATGTGAAGATAAATAACCTTTGTGTTGATGTGAAATTCTTTAGATTAGTTATGTCTACCATGATTGTATGGAGAATTGTTTACCATACGAAGCATGGTATGTGTTTTTTGTAATCCCTAATCATCCAACTTAGATGTGAAAGAATTAGTTTGAACTAATGTATTGATAACAAAATTTTGATACGCAATAGCGGTTGAAATTAGTTTTCCCATGTGAATATTATGATGAAGTAGTTTATAATCTAAGTTTCACATAATGTGACCTAATGATGATCTTGAAATGTGAAACCATGAAGAAAACTGCTACATTAGTTTGTTGCTTTCTTGTACCTACATAGGAAAAGGAAAAAGAAAAATATGTATAAACTACCTCCGCTTTTAATTTTAGCAAAATAATATTGTTTTCATGTACCTGCACAAGAAAAGGAAAAAGAAAAATATGTATAAACCACCTCCACTTTTAATTTTAGCAAAATAATCACTTGATGTCGGTCATTTCCCTAGTCATGCCTTCCTGGGAGCCCGAATTTCATCATTATAGAGGTCGTGTCAAACCATTAACATTGGAAAAATTAATAGAAGTCAAAAGAATATCTTCAATATATATGGACATTATCAATTTAGTTATGTAGTACTTCATCTTACTATATGTTGGACTTTCCCATTCAACAAACCCAATGTCTTGCAATAATCTTCTCAACGACATTGATTCCCTTATTGCTTGCTTGTATTCTAGAAGAAGAAACTTTTAGTCATTGCTTACCTCCCCATGGAATTGCACCTCACCATTTATTCACCATGCCAAAAGAAAACCTGCACAAATACGGCGAGAGGATAAGAGTAACAAGGGAAAATAGAAACTAGCGCACGTGCGGTGACTTTTGATCATTACTGCTCAACTTTCAAGAAATTAACGTCATAATATGAACTGCTCAAATTTGTTTTCCCCAGTGTCAGAATTTTAATAAATACGTGAAGGCAAGGATCATATGAAGTGACCTCTTATAGAGGATGTGTCGATTAAACATTAGACGAATTACCAGCAATCAAAAGAATATCTTCAATATATATGGAAATCATCATTTAAGTTGTACAATACGTCATTTGTATAGTTGTGTACAATACGTCATCTATAAGATGTGCTTGAATTTTTCATTACACTATTTTTTGGGTTTGTTCAATCCCAATGTCTTGCAATAATCTTCTCAACAACATTGATTCCCTTATTGCTTGGTTGTATTCTAGAAGAAGAAATTGCCAGTTGTTTCTTACCTCCCCATGGAACTGCACCTCACCATTTATTTGGCACGCCAAAAGAAAAATTGCACAAATAGGGCGAGATGATAAGAGTAACAAGGAAAAATAGAAAGCAGTGCATGTGCAATGACTTTTCATCATTACTACTCAACTTTAAAGAAATTGATGTCAGAATATGAACTACTCAAAAAAAAATTCCCTGACTTCATAATTCTAACAAATACGTGGAGGTGAGGATCGTATGAAGTGACCTCTTACAAAGGACGTGCCAATTTAACATTGAACGAATTACCAGTAGTCAAAATAATATATTCAATATATATGGAAATCATCATTTTAGTTGTACAATACATCATCTGTATAGTTGTACAATACGTCATCTATAGGATGTGCTTGACTTTCTGATTACATTGTTTGTTGGGTTTGTTCAATCCCAATGTCCTGTAATAATCTTCTCAATGACATTGATTCCCTTATTGCTTGCTTGTATTATAGAAGAAGAAATTTCCAGTCATTGCTTACCTCCCCATGGAATTGCACCTCCACTAATAATAAAATAGCATTCTAAAGTTGATCTATTGCTATCAATATCCCCTACTCGATCTGCATTACAATAACTTGCAAGCTTCAAATATTCTTCTTAAGTGTTGTTAAAGGTAATTCTAATTAATAACTACAATCAAATTTTAATATAGAAAAAAATTATAAAATTAGTTTACAAAATTTGATTTGTTTATATAATATTTTTAAATATTTTGTATTTTAAGATCTTATGGAATTTATTTAAAAATGTACAATATAAAAGTAAACTATTATTTTAAATGCATATAAAATATTACAAATGTGAACCTTTCTTATCATTCTAACCTATTGATATTGATTAAACTAATGGTGTCTTCAATAGAGAATGGTTGCCCACTAAGTCATTAGTGAAGCATGTCATCCCCTTACCCATCCATTATATTTTTTTTTGAATGTATTGCAAGGATGGTTCCCAAACATGATTTAAGGAGGTTCTAAACATTGGAAAAAGATAATTTTAGTAGAAGTTGAGAGGTGGTAGCTATGAAGGATCGGTTAGAGGAGGAGCAAGGGCATGGAAATTGAAATGATATTGAAAAGTAGAAAGGGGAAGTAGTATGAGTTGTCTAGTCAAGTACTCATTACTACTAAATAAATGTTATTATAGATTAATATTAATTATTTATTTTTACATGAAAATAAGTGCTATTATAATACTCATTAAAATTACGTCCAACAAAGTGGTTGTCATCCCAAAGCTAGATATGGACTATGTTGGTGAAAGCTTCATCAAAGAAATCATAAATGGGGAAAATTTAGGTGATATTTTAGTTAATAAAATAACACTCTATTTATATCTATCTCTCCTCTCAAACGTAGGGTAAACTTAAACACAAAAATGGGAAACATAGACAAGGGATGCGAGTTTTTTTTTTGACAAAACACCTCAAATAAATGTGGCTTGAGGGAATACCATGGTGGTTGGGTATGTTCAAAATGGGTTTGTTAAAAATGAGATTATTTTTTTAACTATTTAATGAAAATCACATATTACCCACCTATGCTCAAATTAGAGCTTAGAAAGAGGGTATGGATACCCACCAAGCATAATTGAAAAGGGATTTATGTTAGATGTTGAAATTTGGAAGGGCCAATGCCTATCACTTTAGCCTTCACAAAACACTTGCACATAATTCAATAAAGAAGAAATTTATGCACAAACTCTCTTTTGAATTATTTTAAATTATGATTAATTTTTTATGTAGCTTATATTATGTGAGTAATATTCAAATTTCCTTGGGTTGGGGCCCTAGCTTGGTTGGCTAAATCTTTCCTGTTGCAGGAGGTTGGTCACGAGGTCTAGTCTCCCCCACCCCCGTGGTACCGGAGGGCATGTCGCGCCAGCGCCGCCGGTCACGTTAAAATTTTTACAAGGCGCACTGCAGTTTATAGGGGGTCGTGCTACCCGATTCCTGCAGTCTAAAAAAAATTTAAAAAAATTCAAATTTCCTTCTAGTTTCCTAAACCCTCATGTTACACAGAATGTGAAGTTGTGTTGATTCTTTAATATGGGAGGCTTATTTTATTAACTATCATTTACAAGGAGAAATATTATGTGTGGATGGAAGACATTTATATTCTTAAAATCCCCATAATGGGCAGTGTGGTGTACAAAATTGTATACCCTTTACAATTTCACAATATGTTTAGATCCCTTAATTTGACTTAATTAAGCTTCCAATTTTCCAAATTATGCATTCCAAAGCCTTATTTTTACCTTTTTCTGAAAAGGGAACCAACATAATTTTAATGAATTTAATATTTTAATTGCCATGGAATATATGTCATAGACTTATAGGTCAGGACCCATTTTCCCATGGCGAATGGGTCCCCTTTAAGTGCCAACACCCATTTTTAAATATGTTTTTGGTGACATTTTAATGATTCAAATTCAATTTGCAATTGTTGGCTTTTGGAATCTAATTTTTGAGAAATTAAATAAACACCTATAAATACATAGTCTTTTTATCATCTGAAATCTAACTAGAAAGAACACACTTTAAAATGAAGTAATCCTATAAGAAAATATTATTGTCAAGAGCATTTAAGAGTAGATTTATCAGTCATTTATTGCAGCAATCAAGATCCTAACATCATGTCCAATATGTGTTCATGTCATCTTGTGAAGGCTAATATGCATTATTGATCTTAAAGAATCCAAGCATTCCAAGTATCCAAATCCATCAAGAAAATAAATATCAAGTTCCTTGGAGAGATGTGTTTAACTTCAATCCTCTAAGGGAATCCATTGAAGGGCGGTGAGTTGTAGCAAGCAAGTGTTCATTCATTATTTCCTTCTCCCTTGTCATTATCTTTCTATCAAGGTTTAATTACCAAAATTGGGGTTTGACTAAGGCAAACCCCCATACAAATAAAACAATTTTCCCTCTTTGTGTATGTGCAGATTACAAGTTGAAGAATTAAAGAAATCTTGAAAAAGCAATTTTACCTTGTTGCACAAGTTATCATCATTGTTGTCAAGCCATGGAAACTAAGTTGTAGAATTTATTTCTGACTTTCTAACAGTGGGACTTGTGTCAAATGAATGGTAAGATCCAACATTAGAGGATTGTCAAAAGTTATTTTGTAACCCTAGACTAAGACCCATTTTTCCAAGGGCGAATGAGTCCCTGTGCACTCCTCAAAACAAGTTTTTAGTGATAGGTACATGTGTTCAGACACTTCTCAGATTTTCTTGCAAACTGTCATTTTTATTTTTGTACATGTGAGAATCTGAATTTTAAGTATTATGTCTTATTTTTCATTTAGTTTGAGTGTTTCAAATCATTTTAGTTTTGTTTGAGATTATAGTGTAGTATTTATTGTATACCTTTACAATTTCACACTATGTTTGCATCCCCTTAATTAATTGGACTTAATTAAGCCTCTAATTGACCAAATTATGCATTCCAAAGCCTTATTATTCTTTTTTTCTGAAAGGGAAACCTATATTAAATAATTGCCAACATTAATTAAAACACCTTCAAAATTGAGTGTCTAGGATTTAGGTCCCCTTTAAGTCTTAGGACCCAATTTTTAATATGTTTTTGGTAGCATTTTAATGATTCAAATTCAAGTTTCAAATGTGATGTAGAGCAAGGTGGAGTATCAATAAAATCTCAAATCAACCAAACTTAGCAACTTTGAAACCCCAACTTGGTGCCTTTCTTCCAAAACCTTCAATTCTCCTTGTAGTACTTGGAACAGGGTTTTCCATCATAACTTCTAAAAAATGCTTCAAACCCAAAATTGGATCACCATTCAAAATACCCTTTATGCCACTTTGAAACATATCAAATTTTCAAATATGGTTATTTTGTAACAACACCCTCCAATTTTGATTGCTACGCAGCAATTAGTCCTAAATAGGCTTGTTTTTCAAAGCAACTACAAGATAAAATATATCCCAATCACAAACCTTCACTCCATGGCTTCAATCATGTCACATGGGGTCTAAATATACATATTTTATCAACTGAAATCATCACCAACTTTTCTATTCACAAAACCCTATGACTAACTATCCTCCTAAGCTTAATACATAGAGATATTAGGCTAGGGCTTGATCAAACTCGGCCCTAACTCCATCCCTTGCTCCTAAAAACCCTAAAAACATTAAAAACACCCTAACTACTTCCATTCCACTAATTTTCAAAATTTTCCACCGGTGGAATGGTTCCCTAATTCATGTTTCTTCTATCAAACCCCCAAAACTAGGGTTTCCTGACTATTTTTAGTAAATTGGCTCTAAATCCCTTCAAACCTAATGAAATCTGATAAAATCAATTTCAAACGATAATAGATTCAATCCCTCATCACTTCCAATTAAAATTAGTTCATTTGCAAACAGTACAAAGCCGTACAATCTCATGTAGCAGCAAGAAATCAATGTAAACACACAGAAAACATAGTTATAAATTCTTATTGTTTGATCTCCAAAATGTCTCCAAAGAGTTGCCTCGACCACACAAGGAAATATTTAAACCTTTTTACAACCAAAACCAATGGTTCCAAACTACTTTTCAAACAAATGACCGTTCAACTTCCATACAAACCAAAAATGCAAAGTTGTTTTGCAACTTTTGCAACATTTGCACAACTTGACATATATTTTTGCAAAAATGACCCCACATGACCCTAATCAACTTAAAACATGAAAACATGGTCTTAATAAACCTTATTACAACAAAAGTGACTCAAAACACAAAAATACTAACATAGAACCCCTTTTACATCATGTAGACCAGGTGCCCCTGCACCAAAATGTCAACTTATAGAATCTAATTTTGGGGAAATTACATAAAATCATATAAATACATAGTTATTTTATCAATTTCAAACCTAAGAATTATAACATACACAAGGAAAATTTTAAAAGAGAAAAAATTATTGTCAAGAGAATTGAAGAGTAGATTTATCAATCATCTATAATAGCAATCAAGATCACATCTTCATGTCAAAGTTCATGTGTGTTCATGTCATGTTTTGAAGCTAGCATTGTGATGTAGGTTTCAAGCATTAAAGCATCAAATCAAGCAATCAATCAAGCCAGTTCATGCAAGATCTTGAAAGGAAGAAAAATTGGGGGGTGTATGCTATGGTTTAGGACATAAAACAACAATCTTCTATGCTTCTCATTCAAGTAAACCCTAGAGATCTCAATCCAAGGATAGGAATGAGGGAAAGGGATATGCAATAGGGGTGTCCTAGGGTATGATCAATGACTAAAGAGGGGTTTACCACCAAGCTAGGGCTTGGAAATACTAGTAGAATGCAAGACCTAATTATGAAACGTAATGATATGCAAGACTTGAATAAAAGACCTAAAAATGAATGTAAATCAGATTAGAAAATTGAGACATTAGAGATGTTCACCTGGGAATCTGAAGTAGCTTAAATGGAGATCTAAAATGCTAAAAATATTGAAATTAATGTTTACTAGGACTCATATGCCAGTCTGGGAAATTTATGTTGGAAATAAGATGTCATTTAATTGCAATCCTAAACATTATTTATTTCATGTGTCTCCTAAGTCCTTGGAAAGTGTTCTCAAACACTAGGATTAGAGAGAAATTAATTTTGGATGAAATAATCATGTTAATTGACATTTGTAATTAATTCTAAATGATAGGAGCATGTGAGGGTAACCAAGATGAGTTCCTAAATAATAGGAGCACATGGGGCACCCACATGGAAGGTGGAACGCACCTTGAGTTTAGTTAACTATTTGGAGTAAGAGATAACACTTATGAATGCATGTAAAGATCCTAGGAGTTAGGGTTTGATGTTTACATGCATGAAATCCAGTTCAATTCAGTTTAGTTTAGTTCAGTCCAGTTCAGTTCAGTTCAATTCAGTTATGGTTCAATTATCTTTAGTTAGTTTTAGTTGAATGCTAGTTCACTTCAGTTAACTTGGAATGCATGACTAATAACTTGAGTTGCATGATAGATAACAGGTGACTTCCTTCAGTTAACAGGGGATGACCATTCTTGCATGAATGGTGGAGAGAGATGTTTCAATTAACAAAAAATGACTTGGACCCACTTTGGGCGCCCAAGTTGGCTTCTTGGAATTAACTCCTTTGCATGTTAAGATATTTTAGAAGGCTGAGTTAAGTGGGCCCATTCTTGGGTGCCAACTTTGAGGATAAGCCTTGAAGATATTTACGGAATAAAGTTTGAGTTAGTACTTCAGTTTGGGATGCCCAAATGGATGAAGGAAATGATTTAACATTGTTCTTCACGGTTAAACTCTACTTGCAAGAGATGTGCATACCTTTTAGGAGATAGGGATTGAGCTTTGTAATTGTAACTCTTTTGGAGTTTACAAAGTTGTTTATTGCCTATATATCTCAAGCAAGTTGAAGAGAGTTTGTATCAGTTTTATTGCAGGTTGTGAAGAAGATTTAGTGAAGGTAAAAGAAGCATTCTCAAGCAAGAATTGGAGTTATTGTAATCTACTTCAAAGATTAAATAATACATTGATTCTTGGTGGAGTTTTTTCCCGAAAGGGTTTCTCCACGGTATATGCTTGTGTAATTTTTCTAATATCATGTCTAATTCTTCTACAACTTTTGTCTTCATTCTACAAATGGTAAAATGGATTAATCAGATAATCACCCACAAAGAATCTGTAACAAAGGAAAGCATATTTAGATCAGCAATCTTAAAGTTTTACAAAGTATTAAGCTACATAAACACCTCAATTTTCAACATTAGGTATCAGAGCTAGTGGTTGGTTAAGGGTTTGGGACGCCTTTCTCTTAAAATTTTGAAGGTTTTTTGGATGTAGTGGGAGCTTTTAATTGTGTTATTGCAGATTTGTAAAAGAGGTATATATTCTTGCCTTAGAGGATTTTTATCATGTGTCATTGAGAGCTTGGATTCACAGGTTTGGTGTGAGCTTATGACAGAAATTTGGTTTTGATTATGTGCATCATGATGCCATGGGATTGCTCAGTATCATGGTTTAGTGGGAGCATTTGGAAATGAAGTGGATTCTTGGTTGTAGGATGGTTTTGTTATTATGTCATGGTATACTCTTGATTAGCAGTTTAGAGTTGTGGCATGGTACATGTTATGATAATTTTGATCATGAGGAAATGTCTAAAATTCCATATGCTTTTGATAGTGATGGTTTGATGTTTATCTTGTTGTCATGTATAGCTCGGTATCACAATTCAGTGGGAGCTTCGGTAGGATATAGTGATCTTCATGAAGAGGATGGAAGTCATGATGCAATGTGTGACTCAGTACCACGATTCAGTGGGATTTGTTGGCAGTGACGTGGATGCATCATTGGTAAGGTTACCCAGGTGATTGGGGATATGTTTTCTCAGTTTAGAGTGATTGTTATTATGTCATGGTTTACTCTTGTTGCATTTAGAGTTTGGCATGGTTCTCTTGAGACTAGGATGTTTAAGTATGTTATGGTGCATGTGATCTCCTAGGAGGAGATGATTAGATCATGGATGTCATATTTATGTTCAAGATTGGAGCTTTGACATTGATCTTGTGTAGTTCTCTTAAGTAATGGATACATTAATCATTTGCTTGATTACTTCATGATAGTGCTATGTTGCATTTGGAGTTTGGCATGGATTGGTTGGTTACAGGTCCTCATGGATACTTGGAGAAATAGGTGAGTCTTAAGTTCTCTTATGGTAAGAGATATTTTTTGGAATGGTTACTAGCAAGAAAAAAAAGTTCAACAGAAAAGATCGAGGAGCCTACACCTTGGTTGAACGTGAGTTGAACACACTCGGCAGTTTCACATGCCTCCAAAGAGGTAGTCTGGTTACAAAGACTTTGGAAAGGTATTAGTTTTAATTGCAAGTAAGTTAAACTTGAATGTGATAGTCAGAGTGCTATGTGTTTAGCCAAAAATCCTATGTATCATGCTCGTACTAAGCATATTGATGTTAAGTATCACTTTGTGTGAGAAATGGTTGAGAGTGGGAAGGTATTAATTGAGAAAGTCAGAATTTTAATTAATGTTATAGATTATCCAATTCCTTCAGACAAGTTCTCTTGGTTTTAATAATTTTCTTGGAGCTTCATGATTATGGAGGTTGCATTTGAAGTTGGCATGGATTGATTAGTTGGTGCAGGAAGGCCATTGGCCTGAAGTTTTGTACTTGATTTATATAATGATCCTTATTTAGAATAATTGCAATGTATAATATAAAGTGGGAGAATGTTAGAAATAGGATGCCATTTAATTGCAATCCTAAACATTATTTATTTCATGTGTCTCCTAAGTCCTTGGAAAGTGTTCTCAAACACTAGGATTAGAGAGAGATTAATTTTGGATGAAATAATCATGTTAATTGACATTTGTAATTAATTCTAAATGATAGGAGCATGTGAAGGCATCCAAGATGAGTTCCTAAATAATAGGAGCACATGGGGCACCCACATGGAAGGTGGAACCCACCTTGAGTTCAGTTAACTATTTGGAGTAAGAGATGACACTTTTGAATGCATTTAAAGATCCTAGGAGTTAGGGTTTGATATTTACATGCATGAAGTTCAGTTCAGTTCAGTTTAGTTTTCAGTTCAGTTCAGTTCAGTTCAATTATGGTTCAGTTATCTTTAGTTAGTTTTAGTTGAATGCTAGTTGACTTCAGTTAACTTGGAATGCATGACTAATGACTTGAGTTGCATGACAGATAATAGGTGACTTCCTTCAGTTAACAGGGAATGACCATTCTTGCATGAATGGTGGAGAGAGATGTTTCAGTTAACAAAAAATGACTTGGACCCACTTTGGGCACCCAAGTTGGCTTCTTGGAATTAACTCCTTTGCATGTTAAGATATTTCAAAAGGTTGAGTTAAGTGGGCCCATTCTTAGGCACCAACTTTGAGGATAAGCCTTGAAAATATTTACGGAATAAAGGTTGAGTTAGTACTTCAGTTTGGGATGCCCAAATGGATGAAGGAGATGATTTGACATTGTTCTTCATGGTTAAACTCTACTTGCAAGAGATATGTGTACCTTTTAGGAGATAGGGATTGAGCTTTGTAATTGTAACTCTTTTCGAGTTTACAAAGTTGTTTATTGCCTATATATCTCAAGCAAGTTGAAGAGAGTTTGTATCAGTTTTATTGTAGGTTGTGAAGAAGATTTGGTGAAGGCAAAAGAAGCATTCTCAAGCAAGAATTGGAGTTATTGTAATCTACTTCAAAGATTAAATAATACATTGATTCTTGGTGGATTTTTTTCCCGAAAGGGTTTCTCCATGGTATATGCTTATGCAATCTTTAAAATATACTGTCTAATTCTTCTACAACTTTTGTCTTCATTCTACAAATGGTAAAATGGATTAATCAAATAATCACCCACAAAGAATCTGTAACAAAGGAAAGCATATTTAGATCAGCAATCTTAAAGTTTAACAAAGTATTAAGCTACATAAACACTTCAATTTTCAACAATTTAGTCCCAGACTAGGGTTTCTGGGAAAAAACAAAAATTTGGCAGGGATATATCTAGAACACCTGAAAACTGCAAAATTTCACTGTACTGGGACTCATACGCCAGAAGTGGCATATCAATCTAGTTAGCCTTTTCTGGAAATTCAAAGTTTGAACCTGCTCTTCAATCTCTACTCTATCTTCTCAACTTGATTTTTAGGTCTGAATTATTGTATTATGATATGTAGAAGTCTTTTAATGCTCTTCAAAACAAGGTGACAACTTGGACAACTTTTCAAACTTGACAACTTCTTTCCAATCTTGCTCTTCAATGTGTCGTCAACCTAGATCTACAAATCACACACAAACCCTAGCAATAAAGTGTTACAAACATGTATGAAATGGCTCCAATGGATGTAGATCTTGACCCTTGCTTGAATGTTGTAGATCTTGAATTGAATGCTTGCTTGAATCATGAAACCCTACATCACAAATGTTAGCTCAAACACAAACATTATGCATGATGACTTTGACATGATGCTTGACCCTTGAATAATGCTCCAAAATGTTTGATAATCAGCTCTTGAAGGCTCTTGAATGCTCTTGTAAACTCTTGTAGACTCTTGAATCCTCTCTAGATCACAAATTTTCTATAATGCATGAATACTCAAGTTTCTAGGTCACTTGTAAACTTGCTAGATGAAAATGAGTGAAATAACCTTCTATTTATACTTGTTTATGCCTAATTCCTCGAAATTACAACACTAAAAGCCGACATCAGATCTAGGAGAATAAAATATTGCCAAGAATTTGAATCAAATTTGATTTTGGGCCACACGAGACTCATCTGCTAGAAGTGGCGTGTGAGTCCCATTAGGTTAGGCTATGGGACACATTTTTCAAGAAATGCTTAGAATGATGTAAAATCAAGATCGAGGCCCCAAAACTTAGGTGGGACTCATACGTCCAAGGTGGCGTATGAGTCCCATATCACTAAATCTAGGCCACACAATACAAAAACACTTGAATTATGATTGGATTTTGGTTTATGTTGGGATTATCCTTGAAAAGATGCATTAATTAAGGCTTGTGGATGCAAAATAAGGCTAATTGAGGCATAAAGAAGCCCAATTAATGATGGAAACCCTAGATTAGTGTGAAAGTGTGGTACAACACTTTACAACACCTTAAATAAGGTATCTATTAGGTTCGTTAAGTTCACAAGGGCCCAAGACTTAAGGTGAATGTGTTAAACACATTATAACACTAAATAAAGGTAACATTAAGCTTAATTTAAAAAGGAGGACCCAAACAAGTGTGAAAATGTCACGGACGACATTTTTTGACACTACAAATTCAATCCTTAGAGATATGTGTTAGACTTCAGTCCTCTAAGGGCAGTCATTAAGGGTTTGGTGTGTTGTGACAAATCTTTGTTCATTCATCAATTCATTCCATTTATCATTATTTCATTATCGAGGTTTAATTACCAACATGGGGTTTGACTAAATAGAATCCCCATTCACCCAAAAACACAAAAAAAAATCTTCTATCTTTGTATGTGCAGATTTACAAGTGAAGAAGGACTGAAAGTTGATCAAAGGAGCAATTTTGCAAAGTTTCATTTGTTGTCAACATCGTTGTCAAACCACAAAAACTCACATACAGATTTTATTTTCAGCTTTTTGACAATCAAACTTGAAGAAATTAGAAGCTTACATTTGGGATCTAAGGACTATAAAATCATATTTTAGACCCCTACACTAGGACCCATTTGTCCTTGGGTGAACTAGTCCTACTACAGGCCCTCAAACCTACTTTTTATGCTAGGTGCACACCATTCTACCCTTCTAAGATTCACTTGCAAATTATTGTTTCCATTTTTGTTATCATAAAATTATACATTTCAAGTGTTATGCCATGCAATTTACTTAGTTAATGCATTTTAAATAATCTCCCAGAACTACCAATTAGTCACTTTTGTCATAAGAAAACAACAAATTTCCCAAATAGGGTTGGCTCAACTCAAGGTTGAAATTCAACCCTATCCTTGGGAGATCTATTTTTCTAATGAAATTAGGGGAAAAGTTGCTTGGATCTTAGGTCATTTCACATTGATTTACCCTATGCACTTGAATCCTCCCCCCTCTTTTTCCTATGTTTCATTGTGGTGGGACATAGCCTGACACCCCCCTTTTTCTTCATTTCATTCTAGTGAACCTGACATTGTACATCATAAATTCTAATTTGGAAGTCCATAAAACCATAGATCTAGGATTTGCATTATTTTGTTTTGCATATCATTTAGGATTTAAAAATTATATTTTGCATCATTTAAAATTACAAAAATTTAAAAATATTGCATACATTTGACATACATTTCATATAGTATTCTGCATAAAGGTGTCTTTCAGTCACTTACATCAAAAAATTAAATCAAAAGTGTATCTCGAAAGTTATTATTTTTTTCATTGTTTGCTATCAAATTGTATTTGCATTTAATCATCAAAATCTAGAAAATTGTAACTGAAAGAATCTATCTAGAACCTAAAGCAAAGACCTTAAACATTAACTCAGAAACTCAAATTTTAAATTTTCAAACCCCTATACAAAGACCCATTCACGCTTGGGAAAATTTTCCCTTGTACAAGTCATTTTCAAATTTCTAGGCATAAATATGTCTCTATTTTCTTTATTTCTTGTTGTTTGCAAATCTCAGTTTCAATTTTTGAATTGGCATTTTTCTATCATTTTTTGCATTCAAGTCAATTTATCAATATAAGTGCATATTTTAAAAGTAAAAATTAGCATTCAAAAGACATCATTTGCAGATTATCTTTGCATCTTACAAATGAACCAATTATCAGATCTGAGACTTTGCATCAAACTTCATTCATACTTGCATCATGGATATGTGTTTTGGTAAAATATGGATGTCCTTAAGACATTTTGTTGACATCTCAAATTGTATGTTTGGAGATGATCCTAATTCAGTTGATAACACTCATGAATCTTCACCTCCTAATGAATGTCCCTGTGAGGTGGACATCTTAGGCCAAGATGAAGATAGCATGTAACAATTCATACAAGACTCCTTACATAACCTTGAGAACAATGCATCCTTTTATCTATCAATGCAACAACCAAC
The DNA here is from genome assembly GCA_007258455.2 of Sequoia sempervirens. Classification (NCBI taxonomy): domain Eukaryota; kingdom Viridiplantae; phylum Streptophyta; class Pinopsida; order Cupressales; family Cupressaceae; genus Sequoia; species Sequoia sempervirens. The sequence continues at coordinate 108,422,464 of VDFB02049217.1, read as the reverse complement.
ATCTCCTATTATCCCATTACTTGATATGTTCAACCTTTTTCATCTTGAGATTGAAGTAGAAAACAAGCATCAACCATAAATCACGAACGACCTTGCCTATGGCCATCAAGTTACTAATACACCAATCAACTTAGAATAAAGTTATGTTCAAGGATTTAAAATCTTAAGAAAACAAGTATGTTACATAACCAATGAGCATGAAATCCATCAATTTCTAGAACAAATACCATCATAACACACCAAGGGATTAGGATATCAAGATTCTCCTCCTCCCACTACCTCTCCTACTAGGAAAGGTATCCTCTTGCAAAATTGTTTCAAAACACCAATTAATGCCTCATGAGAATGATAAGGTCACCTTAGATCCTCCATCTTCACCTCAACAAGTTTCCCAATCAAGTAAGAAAACCAAGCCTTATAAACTCAAGAAATTACCATTCTTACACACTATAATCAAGATTGAACAAAAATTGGATAAACTTCTTTACATTTAAGGTTGATTACACTACCACCTATAAAAGAGAAAAAAAATGGAAAAAGTACAAACATGTCTTACTATGCATATCATGGAACTCTTGGGTATCTTACTAATGAGTTTCATGCTTTATAGAAGCTAATACGTGAAAATGATATTATTGATATAATTGACTAAAATTAGCACACTTTTCTCTTTTCCATTTGATAGTTGTAGAATCATAGCATACTCACTATTGCATGCATTATATTTCATGCAAATAATTTCTATATTGCAAGGAGCACATTCTCATCACTTATCTCAGCTCATCCTTTTCCTACACTTGGGAGGCAAGGGGTTAGATAAGCTAGTCGTAGTATGACACTTGTTGTCACCCCTTTGGCTAGTTATCCACCTTTCATATATGATGAGCAAGATTGGGATGTAGATGACTTGCTTTAGGTTGGCTCAATCGTGTCATACTAGCTTTATGTCTTCTCATGTTCTTTGTGATTGCATGTGCATAATGTGACCCCTATATTGTGTTGCTTGGCATGTCTTTATATTTGTGAGCCTACTTTGGATGACCCTTGTTACTCTGTTGGTACAAGGATATAAAGGAAGCAAATTTGTTGTGACATTCTTCTATGTATCAAAACCATTTTCTTTTCATTTGTATTGTGTTTTCCTTTTGGGTATGATGCAAGGTGTTGAGACATTTAGGTCTCTTCCATGTTGACCCAAAAGGCTTCTTTCTTTGTTTTCTCTCTCTATGTGTCATTCCTCCTTTGTGTTCATTTTTCTACGAGTATTTGGGGAATGATGATGATTCCAAGCTCTATTATAACACTGTAGCAAATAAATACAGTGACCCCAAATCTATAGATCTCTTATGTGTTATATTAGGATTGCATATGGGGGGCAATCTCCTTCCCATGACACAACTTTATCTGGAAACATATCATTGTCATAAGTCTTTCCAAACAAGCTCTCATGTATTCTTGTATTGTATGACATTTATCATCTTCTAGTTTAAAGTAATTTCTCATAGCATGGTGTTTAGCAATTTCTTTAAAGTGGGGCCATTCAACATCCGACTCATTGTTTGCATAATGGCATGAACTTTTTTAAGTGTGGTCTTCTTATTTCATGTGATGTATCTTATTGGTGGTAAAATTAGGTTTTATGTCCTTCAAGAGTGATATTTCTTGGCATATGGCATTCCTCTTGGTGGTAATGCTATGGCTTCCATTCCTTAAGTGCAAATATTCTATCCCTCAACTAGTCCTCTCTTGGTGGTGATATCAAGTGTGATGTTCCCTAAGGTGAGACCTTTCATGTACTAAGAAAAAACCCTTTGATTATACAAATCTTATGGCATTTAAAACTAATTTCTAGCCACCAAGAATAACACAATTTTCTTACCAGTGGTGCCTTTATTTCATAAGTGTTTAGCATAATGCAGCTTGTTATCTTTGTGAAACTTGTGACCATTTTATGTGGCACCTTATCAAAGTTATCAAGGAGTATAATTTTTAGTATGGTTGACGTATGGGAGCCTATATACCTGGCATGACTTTCCCTTCTTCCACCTTTTTGTGAGTTCACACCTTGTAGACCTAGTGTGTGTTTCTCACCTTATTACCTTGGGGCTCACCTAGTGTATAGCAGACTACACTTGCCCTTGTGAGCATATTTTTCATGGCCATCTAGAATAACACAACTTACTTGTCAAAGGAGCCATGTGAGCATGTTTGATGGATGTGATATAATACAACTTGCTAGTTCATCCCTTTTACATTAATTTTGACATCATATGATTGTGTATCTTATGTCACTATTGCATGCATGTGTCTCTTTGTATCTTTGTTGGTTTGACATGCGATCTTCGATCTTGGGGGCTTACTCATCCTCCTTGATCCTTATCATCTTATCTTTCCAACATTTGTACAATTAGACCTCTCTTGACCTATTTGTCTATTTTAGTGTGAGTTTGAGCATGGGCTCATACTCTCACTTAAGTGGGGACTAAATGTAGTGTAGGAAATTGTATACCTTTACAACTTCACACTATGTTTACATCCCCTTCATTAATTAGAACTAATTAAGCATCTAATTGACCAAAGTATGCATTTTGAAGCCTTATTATTCTTGTTTTCCAAAAGGAAAACCTATATTAAATAATTACCAACAATAATTGAAACACCTTGGAAATTTAGTGTCCTAGATTTAGGTCATAGGACCTATAGACACTTAAAATCATCCTAATCGATATTGCACATCTAAATTCAATTACTAACACCTTTTCATCTTGAATCACCTCTTTTCAACCGTTTAATTCAATAATCTTAATTGTTTAATTAAATTCATCATTTTTGTCTATTAATCGGATAATCAATTTTATTAGGTTAATTCATCCCCTTTCATACTAATTTTCATCCTATTTAATTAGATAATGTGAATTATTTAATTAAATTTCTTAAGTCCTCTCATTTAATTAAATAATCTTAATTATTTAGTTGAATGTCATTAAATCCTCTTTTATTAAATAAGTTAATTGTTTAATGAAATTCCTAATTCATCCATCATGCACAATTAAATAATTTCTTAAATTATTTAATTAACTAATTATCTTCATCCCCCCACTTGCAATAGAATATTCCCATGGAATATTCATCCATCTCTAATGGGAAATATCTTGTAACAACTTCCTAATTTTTAGGAAATGTGATTATTTAAATCAATTAGATCCCTTGATTAAAATCATTGATCCTTTTCAACTTGCAATCTCATCCATTGATTGGAATCCTTGATCCATGATATCTCCTCTTATTGATTTTCATCCATTGATTGATCAAATCAATCTTGACCATTGATTCAACTATTTTTCCTATAAATAGTCCTCATTTCTATGAGAAAAGGATCCACTTTCATTTAGAGTAACTACACTATAGTGAATTTTAGAGCATTCCTCACAAGCATTTTATCATTTAGCATCCATTTTAGTTAAGCTTTGTATCCATTTTAGCTTATCTTGCATCCATTTTCATCAATCTTCATCAATGGCATCCATTTGAAATATTGTTTCAACCAAGGGACTAGGAAAGGGATGACATTCCACATCAATGTAGCACCAATCCCCCAATGGGGTGAGGTTTGATGCATTCAATTAGTTTCCATTATGCATTTCTAGTTTGTTTCATGTTTAATGGCTTCTTTGTTTAATGCTTTCAATAATTTCATTGGAATATTGACTTAACTAGTTAGATCTCAGTTAATTTATTGTGGATCGACCATGTTTAGCTTAGGTTATGATCATACTCACATTCTGGTGCTAGAAGGAGGGCTTTACTAACTAGATTTGACCAATTTTCTTTGAGTTTTTCATGTTTTATAGCTTGCAAGACCTTGTGACATAATTGTTTTGAGGGAAGCCGACGCAATTGTTTTCATTGGTACGCTAGTTTCATTTGGCCAGAGTGACACAATTGTGTATTGTGATGTAATTGCAAAATGGCGACGCTATTTTTTGTATTGACATATTTGTAATTTAGCCATAGCGATGCATTTGTTTCTTTGATGTAATTTATGTTTCTATTTTTGTGTGCTTCATGTGAACTAGAGCAACGTAGTCATACAACAATGCATTTTTCCTAAACCAGATCGACGCATTTTCCATACAGCAACGTAGTTGTTCGAACCATAATGATGTAGTTGTCAAATAGCGATGCAATTGTCTGAACCAGAGTGACACAATTGTCTGAACAACGACGGAATTGTCAAGTAAAAAAATAGAGAGTTAAATCTTCATGTTTACTTTAAATTTTCAAGTTTATCTACTCTCTAATCACTTACTGACTTTTGGTTTGTTTATGTAAGGATAACTATTTTGCAGACTTGAAGTGGAGGAGAAAAGTATTCATTAACACTTGTCATGACATTATTTAATCTTTCAATTTGGGCTTTAAAACTTACAATGCTAAGTTTTTTAAAGTTGGCTTAAAACTAAACCCATAATCTTTCAAGTTGGGCTTTAAAACTCACAATGCTATGAATCTTTCAATTTGGGCCTTAAAACTCACAATGCTATGAATATTTCAATTTGGGCTTTAAAACTCACAATGCTATGAGTTTTTCAAAGTTGACTTAAAATTGAACTCAAACATCCTCACGCTTTGATTTGGCTTAAAATTGAACAACACAAACTCACACTTAGTTTGGTGCAATTAAAATGAACATATCATCTACTTTTGGTGCACTAAAATGAATCAGTGTCTTCTTTGCTTGCCATGATTGTGTATACTTTTAGTGTGTATCCTCTCTCCTTATGCTTCTTACAATCTAGGGTGAAGAGAAACACTCTAAGTTTACAAACTTTTTGCATCACCCAAAGGCTTGCTATGCATCCTCTCCCCTTGCACTTTGTGCGATCTTGGGTGAAGAGAAATAGAATTCCTTTTCTTTATTAGTTAAGGGATTTCCTATGAGACACATCCCTCAATGGAGAACTCATAAGTGACCCTAAAAGAACGTTTACCAGTGGGCTATATACAATCATGTGGAATCAAAAGAAAGTAGCATAAATTTGGGGCATGAATGCCATAATGTGCTTAAAATCCTCATATGAATATAATGGGTTGTACAAGAAGGGCTAGAGACTTAAGTGTCTCACACTTGATGCATACCTCTGGTGTTCACAATTATCACTAAAAACATTTGTATCTAGAGGCCAACCAAGTTTTCTTAAATTTCCTTTGAAGTAGTGCATCAAAATAGCATCATTCCATGAAGTTACTTTCCACATCTAATTTATAGTTGAGGCATAAAGCTTAAAAGTTCATTCTCTTGTAAAAATTTAGGTATATCAAGATAGTGCATTTCCTTGATATGGCCTATTTGACCCCTCTATAATTTCAGATTTAAAATCATTCCTTTGGGGGTGAGGTAAGCCTACTAAGAAGTGGCGTACCTATTGGTTCCATTTTACAATGTAACCAGGTTTGTCTTCTAATCTACCTATGGAATTGCCAATTCCAATCAAGGGCAGCTCGAAGGACCTGGACCAACTGATGAGGACTTTAAAAAGCCTCCTACACTTCGAGCTCTATAAGACCCGGGAGGGTGATCCCTTAATGTGTTTACAACCTCTGCCCCATCATTATTATAAACAACATTAACAATAACAGATAATCTCACTTAATAGCTCAACACGATAGGATAATATCGAATAGAATTGGTTGTTCATCGATAATATCAACTATTTGGAGCATGAGATAACTACAACACAATCCACAGTATAATATAGTCATTGATTTGCAATTTGTAGCAAGCTTTAGGCAAAGACAAACAAATACTGAATCATATGGGTAATTACAACTTAGTTCAGTGCCATATATCCATTGTAGGAGTCAAATTCATAAGCATCTAAGGGTATATGACATATTTAACACATAGCATATGAAATCCTTGACGACATTACATTGTAATCTCATCAATATGTATTCTAACTCAATACTACTTATCAAATCCTTATACAGAACATATCCGCCTATAATCCCATTCAAGCATTTTAATTAATTCCTTGAATTAAAGCTAAAATAAGGATCATACACACCACAACAGTGAGATGAATGAAACAACCCTTAGTCATCTTATTCAAAATTTAGATATGCATATACAGTGGAGAGACATGAGTTTGAATTTATCATTTCAACTCGAATGCTAGTACTGTTATACAACATTAAATCCCCATGAATTCAAAACCTGTTACAGAATGACTCAAAACCTAAATTGCATTTTTCTCTAAAACCATCGAACTTTACAATTTGCTCCGCAACTTCACCTAGACTTGACCCAAAATTATCTAACTTGCTAACCTGTACCTCTGGCCTTGAAATACTTCTTATAGAAAATGAAGGAGCAAACAAGCATCAAGCCAGAAAGTACACATGTCACCAACCAATTGGAGCACCTGGTGATATTCCAAAAATTGTTACAACAGCAATCACCCTGGAGAATATTCTTGTTCATCGTGCCCGCTGAGAAAAGTTGATGCAGCAACAAAAACCATAAGAATCCTGCACCAAGACTTCCACCAAAGCAAAACTGGAAACCATTGAAACTGCAACATCTGATCTACCACCCGTTAGCAGCTCATTCTTTTTAATCTTCCTCAGTTAAATATTTAGTTACCCATTTATGGCATTCTTCATCAGTCGACTAGTCAAAACTAATCATCTAATTCACCTTGGTACTATAAGGTGTGTATTTTACCGCTACCTAATTTGCATCTCTTTCAAAAGATTCCAAAAATGAGCTGGTACTAATGATTTTATCCATACAGCTCACCAACAAATCATAATCTGAGTCATCACAAATTAATTTAATTTGATCATTGATGACCTCACTTGCTTGATCCTACCATTGCTGGAGTGACCTAATTTTCCCCTGCTCATCAATTATATCAGGTAATAATGTGTTACCCCAATCATTAAAATTCTTCACCAATTCCCTGATCTTCCTACTCAAATCATCTAGTAGGGTCTGAAAACCTTGCAGTGATTTAACTAATACTTGAGTAGGCCTTAATGATTGGGGCCTATTAATTGTATCAAACTTTGAGGCCTTATACATTACATTTAAATCACTGGCCCTAGGGATCCAATTTTCAATCAATGGTATCACTACCTCCTGATCCCTATCAATATTATTTATTGCATCTAATAATAAAGAATATAAAGAATGTACAGGTGGCAATTTATTATCAACCCTCTCATTTAAATGTCTCAAGACAGTAGTAACAATCTCTTTTTGCTTTGAAAGAGATCCTTCCTCACTTATCTTCAAAGATGCTAATTCATTAATTTTGTGCATGAGTTGCTTCTTTGTAGAATCCACAGAGCATTCTATTTCTTCATCAATTTCCTCTAAAGAAGGGGTGAAGGAAGGATTCTGACTAGGAGACCCTGGTGTGGAAACAATTGCAGAAGCAGGAGGCACTGGCCCTGGTGTGGAAGGTAACATACTGGTCCTCGGAGCACTTGATGTCTCCCCAATCTGTTTATACCTCAACCTTTCCACCTCAGTCTGCAGCTCAACATTCTTTTGCTGCATCTTGTTGTACTCCTCAATCAAAAGGTTATACTTCTCCATTAGGCTCCTCTTTTTGGCCTCCTCCCTTTCAACAGTATTTTGGGCCAATTTAGCCACATTCACAGTCAAATTAGTGGCCTTAGTGGTTGAGGCCTCTGAAGCTCTCTTTATTATTATCCCTCCTCTTAAATTTGGGTTGATATCAGAAACATATGGCTTTCTCCCTTGTGGGGCCAATGCCCAAATTGCCAAGGTTTCATGCTCTTCATTGAAAGCAGAGTCTTGCAGTGCTGCCTTGACCTCTTCTTCAGAGTCTTGCAAGAGATGCTTGGACTTCAAAATAGCATTAAAGGCAACTGCATCTACAATGTCCCATTCAGGAAAAATCATTACACCAGCCCGACTCACCAATTTTCTACCTTCCTCAGGAGTGATGCTCTTGAATTCTTCCATTTATTCAACTTTCACTTCCTCATCATTCTCCTGGTCTGACCTATCAGGTCTTAGTTCTCTTTTTTTCTTACATTTATCTTGATATTATTCAAATTTCATCCTCCATACCAATTGTAAGAATACAGGAGTCTTTACAAATGCATTGTCATCTAGAAATTCCTTGCATGCATCCATTCTTGCATCTTGTACACATTTTCCTTTCATATCCAAATTGGATAAAACCAATTCAGCTGGCCTAGGAGGGGAAGGCATACCAACCTGCATGTCATGATCAGTAACAAAAATTTCATCCATCAGATCCTCATGTGGTTGATCAATTATTTGCCTCTTAGGGCTTGCCTCAGATGGTGGTGATGAGGGACTATCTTTTGGTGATGATTCTAAATCAATGATTTTAATTGCCCCAGGCACTTTGAATTTTGGACCTGGTTGTGAAGGCAATTTCATTATTTGCTTCCCCTTTCTGTCCACTTCTTCCTCGTCATTGTTGTCATCCTTTTTCCTCCTATAAATGGGCCTTTTTCCTGTAGGCTGATATGTTGGCCTTGTTTCAATTGGTCTGGCACCTTGTTCTTGAACACCCAAACTCAATTCTAAATTTATCTTTTTGGTCCTCAAGGTGCCCATAATTTCCTTGAAGTTCTCCATCATAAAATCAATTTTCTTATGGTATGGACTGAACTCCAACAATGGATCATACTTTAGATCCATTTTGTGCACAATATCTAATAGCTTATCATAAGCTATCCATTTCTCCTTGTTCAACTCCTACTTTTTTAGGTCAAACTCATTTCTAATCAGGTCCTCAGGAAATTTGAACTCATGCACAAACTTTCCAGCCTTTATTCTTTGTCTGAAAAGGGCAAAGAAACCCTTAAGATCATGTTGTCGCTTTATGCCACACTTTAAATGGTAATCATCAAAGAATTTCCCAAAATGCACCCAGCCTCCTTTTGAAAAGGCAAAATCAGACACCCCTGTATAATCTGGGAAAAATGTTCTCTTGCCTCTCCCACTGAGGTTTTCCTCAAGGGATACAACCTATTTGCCACATAACTTCTGCAAACCCCACTCTTGGTGGCACATTGTACGGTAGTATATGAGGGGTTCCTTGAAAACCATATACCCTTAAAATAGTGTTGACTGGGTATGGGATAATGTCACCCCAATTATGGTAGACTTTCAGTTCTAGCTTCCTCCCCTTTGGTCTGAGGAAATCATTCAATTCCTCAGGGATCCTGGGTTCATTTACCATCAATCTAGCCCTCAATCTGGAAGCAAGGAAATTATCAAATTGCACATAACTAGTGTTTTCCTTATTGCAAGATAAATCTACAGTCCATAACTATACTGGCAATCTTTCTCCATCAACCAATTGCCTCAATTCCATCTTCTCAAAGAAAAATTCAACATTCTTGCACAGGAACATATACATCAACATAGATTACCAAAATAATTGTGTGTCGGTATCATTTTTCTACAACTTTGACAGTCCTTCATGTATCCTCTCAGCCAAGAAAGGAGCAAAGTCATAAGTCACAGAGAAGTTAGGGTGTTGTATTTGCACCCCCATGGACATGTATGCAATGGGCATCACCGTACCAGGAATGAAACCCAAGATCTGCCATAATGAATAAAAAGTGGCCAAGAAATGATTTACAAAACAGTGTAATCTGAAAGGTTCTTGGTCACTGGGGCTAATGTGAAATCTCAAACCTCCTGCATTAGCCAGATGAGGTGGAAGCAACTTAGCTCTGAAAAGAGACTTCAACTTTGTATATTCCTGCTTCATTTCCAAAAGATTAATAGGAACCAAATATTCATTTGGTTCACTCAATTCAAAAACCTGTTGAACTTCATCTCTATTAATGCTTAACAAAACCCTTTCATCATTATCCCTGATTACTCGTGTGACAGGGTCATATCTTGTGGCCACTACTCTAAGCAAGTCTATATCAGGGAACACGTTTGGCACCACCAGCTTCCCCAAATCATACATCCAGCCGTTTGAAAAGGGGTGAGGAAAATTCCTTTGTCCATACCACAATCTGAACATTTCCAATCTTGTGAGAGGAACCCTAGCATCAGCTATGTTGGAGCAATTATATACTAACCCTTCCCCTAGGATTTTCCCTCGCATCAGAACCAATCCCTTCTTTCTATAATTCGTTGACAAGGGCAATTGATCTAGGAAATCATCGTACAGGTTTCTTCTTAAATAGTCAATTTGGCTAGAATGTTGCTTTGGCGGTGCCATCTTGGACAAACTAGGGCCTCTTTACAATTTCACACTTCAAACAGCTAGGACTAACCAGAGATATGAAATTATAGAACAAAACACTACAATTTCTCACAAATTTAATTAAACTATAGCCCTAAAATGTTTATCAACAAGTCCTATGACAAGTATAGCAAATCTTTTCCCAAATTTAAGTGCAGAGTAACTAGGAAACACAGAAATTGACTCATGGCTTTGTGCTTGCAGAAATCCCAAATTCTGGCTGCAAAGACTCACAACATCGCTTTCATCTCTAAGACTGCTTCACAAAATACTTGAATGCCTTGTGATACAAATAAAGTAGGAGAAATAATTTTATTTCGATCAAATCATGCCAGCAACTGTCTCATCCACCATTAAATCTCACTCGCATGCTACACGAACGGCTCCAACCATATTTGATGCAAATTTAAATTCGAGCCATCGATCTTTCAATTAGATCAAATCATTGAACAGTCGCCTTCAAAACAAGCTGACACAATCGCCAACATGGCAATAAAAGGCCCACCATACCATACACTACCAAGGAAATCCACATGGTGGTCGCCCACGATATCGCAATCAATAAAGACCCTGCAACTTATGATCACGTGATGGCCGACAACCATAGATCTTGAGCATCGATGATCTTGTTCCTTCAACACAGTCACCAGCCTTATCATTAACCGTCGAGCAGCTTTCCCACCGAGATTATAACATACCTGTTGATTTAAAACATGTGCATCTTAAGAATACTTTAGTAATCCATCATCTAATGTATTAAATTTGGATTAATCCACCATGGTGCTTTCCTTATTCCCTCGGTAGATGAGACACATGGCACCCGCATGTGATATCGCGATCAATAAAAACCTTGCAATTTCTGATCACACGATGGCGAGCAACCGTTGAGATTTGACAATATTTTATCAACGTTCACTCAAACATTATCCCCTTCAGCCTCACCAAATAGGACATGTGGCACCCGCCCGTGATATCGTGATCAACCAAAGCAGTGTGGTGGGGTCATCACTGGATGGCGGGGAACAACAGAGATCAAATGATAGTTGATCAACGGTCGCACGAATTTTATCCCTCTGCAAAATAAAACATTTATTAAAAGGACAAGGGGACATCACTAGGCGGATGGTAAACAATGACATAAGTTATTTTTAAACGATGAAACACGAGGCCAACCAAGATTTAGGAAAGTGAAATCTCACAGAAGAAAGAAAATATTAAGACCAAAGGGACCCAGCCTAGACAAAATGATAGGACATAAGTCGTTTTAAAACCCTTCAAAAAGGTAACAGCGAAAAAGATCCCAACCAAGGCGTAAAATAAACACAAGGGTTTTACATGAAAATAAAGCTAAAACCCCCAACCCTAGGAAAATTCTGACACCATGAGAGACTAGCAACATAAGGTAGGGCAGGAATGGAACACAAGGAGCCAAAAACTGAAGTTCCATCAGTACCTTTATTCCTCTATATTGTTAATTGATTGATTTTGTTGAGCCAAACTAGTAATTCTTATGGAAGAAGACTTGTGAAATATCTCCCATACCCATTGAGTCAGTTAAACACATTGCTTGGCATTCAAACAACTCAAATAAATATCAACTTGGTCAAAAATTTCAAACCCTTTGCTTATATGTGAGTGCACTTCAAGGACAATATATTGTTGCATACCTCTAAATATATCTTGTTTTTTCAAAACAATATATTAAGTGGTTTCCCAATATATTTGACCAAATCTCTACTCACTTATATCAAAGTTAACTTAGGGAACTATGGCTTAGCTCTTTGAGTTCCACAATGTCAAGCTTTTGTGGAAAACATTTTTCCTTTTCATAGACATTCTTGGTTTAAACATAATCAGGACATTTCATGTGGTAAAAGAAATCTCATTAATCAAAGATTAACTCAATTGAACCCACAAATCAAGTACACCTTGGTTTCATTTTCAAAAATCTTGACTTCCAAACAACAAAGAGCAAACAAGAAAATGCATACCAAAAATTTAAACCAAGGGTCTATCATCACACAAACATTGGTTTCTTAGGTTTCAACACTCTAAGGGAAAATCACATCTTTCAACACCTTGATCTTGTAAACAAGTCCCTCTTAGGTTCAAAACATTAGGATCAATCATCACATTCACATCAAAATATTTGACATCCCATCTCACAAATAACTTTAAATTTTTGACACAACCTCCTAGATTTAGGTTTTCATCAACCAATCACCTAGTTTAGCTATATGTTTGGAAATGAATCCTTTTTCATATATTTAGTTAGGTTAGCCAAAATCCTTATAAACAAGATTATTCTAATATCACAAATTTACTTTTAGGATTCACAAGTTCATTAGCATCCTTATCAAAACAACAAGCATCAAACCTTAATTAATCTAGTGTTGTCCAAAATTTAGAAGTTCATCTTCTACATCACCCATCCTTTAATCATCCATTCACATCATTGGTCTTAAACACCTTAGAGGTTCCCTGATACCTAAATTTGAATCAACTCAAGAGTTCCAACAATACAAATCACAACACACTACTCCCAAAGTTGATCCAAATTTTATGGTAACAACAAGATCACAATACAAGAAAGACATGGAGCAAAACAAAAATACATCCACTATGAGTGATCCAAACCATCAAGAATTTGATCCTATAATTTACTCAACCTCATCAAAAAATCCACCGCAAACTTCACTAGAAATGGGGTATGAAGTAGAAGATGTCACCAATAACCCAAACAAACTCACCATAGAGGAATTACTTGAAGCAAAAAAAGATCCCAAAAGTCACCATCTCATCACCACTTTGATGAAATTGAACCCAACGCAATACATGCTAGCCTTGGAAAAGGAAGGAGCTAAACAACATTTCTCATTTTATTTGGACACAATTAGGGAGCAACCTTGGGAAATGCACATATCCCTCAAACATTCATCATGCAACCCTTGGTCCAAGGTGTTGTTCAATCTATCACCCGACCATCTTCAACACATGCACCAAGTCAACCTTTGACTTCTAGTCTTGCAACATGACTAGGAACCAACCTTGGTCTCACCCCAAATCTAGGAAACAACACAAAATACCCAAGACACAACCATCCCCCAAAACACAAATTGGAAACCCACATTTTGTGCCCAACCATATTCTTCCACCACCACAAGTGTTCATAATTTTACACAAAGTCAAGTGAGTCAAACACCCCAAGTAAGTTTGCAAGGACAAGTGAACACAATCGTGCAAGGTCAATCCTTAACACAACAAGGTAACACATCAAACCATCCAATTGGCACATCAAATAAATTGGTTCAACTCAAACCAACCAAGGAAACACATCAAATACATTAGTCCCAAACCCAATCAATCAAGGAAACTCATTAGTCCTGAAAGGAATAAAATTGTATGTTGGCTATGGTTTAGGACATAGAACAACAATCTTCTTCACTTCTCATTCAAGGAAACCCTAGAGATCTCAATCCAAGGATATGAAGGGGAAATAGATCTACAATAGGGGTGTCCTAGAGTATGATCAATGACTAAAGATGGCTTCACCACCAAGCTAGGTCTTGGAAAGACTAGTAGAATGCAAGACCTAATTATGAAACTTAATGATATGCAAGACTTGAATAAAATACTTTAAAATGAATGTAAATCAGAACAGAAAACTAATAGATTAGAGATGTGCACTTGGGAATTTGAAGTGGCTTGAATAGAGATCTAAAATGTTGGAAATACTGAAATTAATGTATACTGGCACTCATATGCTAGGTTGGGTGATTTAGTCCCAAATTAGGGTTTCTGGGCAGGAACAAAAATCTGGTAGAGACAATTCTAAAACACCTAAAAATTGGAAAATGACCTATACTGGGACTCATATGCCAAAAGTGGTGTATCAATCCTGCTAGGATTTTCTGGAAATTCAAAGTTTGAATATGTTCTTCAATCTCTGCTCTGTCTTCTCAACTTGATTTCCAGGTCTAAATTACTGATTTATACTCTATAGAAGTCTTTTAATGCTCTTCAAAACAAGGTGACAACTTGGACAACTTTGCAAACTTGACAACTTCTTTCCAATCTTGCTCCTTAGAGGGTCTTCAACCTAGATCTAAAAATAACACACTAAAGAGGGGAAAATGTTGTTTTGTTAGTGGAAAGGGGTTTGCCTTGGTCAAACCTCGTTTTGGTAATCAAACCTTGAAATACAATGAGATAGAAAGGAGGAATGATGAATGCACAAAATGCAATGTTACAACTCACCAAACCTTAAGAATAAAGTGTTGCAAACATGTATGAAATGGCTCCAATGGATGTGGATCTTGACTCTTGCTTGAATATTGTAGATCTTGAATAGAATTTTTACTTGAATCATGAAACCCTACATCACAAATGTTAGCTCAAACACAAACATGATGCATGATGACTTTGACATGATGCTTGAAACTTGAATAATGCTCCAAAATGCTTAACAATCAGCTCTTGAAGGCTCTTTCAAGCTCTTGTAAACTCTTGTAGACTCTTGAATTCTCTCTAGATCACAAATTTTCTATAATGCATGAATACTCAAGTTGCTAGTTGTAAAATGAATGTTTCTGGGCAGGAACAGAAATCTAGCAGAGATATATCTGGAACACCTAAAAACTACAAATTTCATTGTATTCGGACTCATACGCCAGAAGTGGCATATCAATCTAGTTAGTCTTTTCTAGAAATTCAAAGTCTAAACATGCTCTTCAATCTCTTCTCTATCTTCTCAACTTGATTTTCGGGTTTGAATTGTTGTATTATGCTCTGTAGAAGTCTTTTAATGCTCTTCAAAACAAGGTGACAACTTGGAAAACTTTGCATTTACTTGACAACTTCTTTCCAATCTTTCTCTTCAATGTGTCTTCAACCTAGATCTACAAATCACACACAAACCCTAGCAATAAAGTGTTGCAAACATGTATGAAATGGCTCCAATGGATGAAGATCTTGACTCTTGCTTGAATGTTGTAGATCTTGAATTGAATGCTTGCTTGAATCATGAAACCCTACATCACAAATGTTAGCTCAAACACAAACATTATGCATGATGACTTTGACATGATGCTTGACACTTGAATAATTCTCCAAAATGTTTGATAATCAGCTCTTGAAGGCTCTTGAATACTCTTGTAAACTCTTGTAGACTCTTGAATGCTCTCTAGATCACAAATTTTCTATAATGCATGAATACTCAAGTTTCCAGGTCATTTGTAAACTTGCTAGATCAAAATGAGTGAAATAACCTTCTATTTATACTTGTTTATGCCTAATTCCTCAAAATTACAACACTAGAAGTCGACATCAGATCTAGGAGAATAAAATCCCACCAAGAATTTGAATTTAATTTAATTTTAAGCCACATGAGACTCATACGCCAAAAGTGATGTATGAGTCTCATTCGGCTAGGCTTCGGACACATTTTTCAAGAAATGCTTAGATTCAGGTGAAATCCAAATTAGGGCCCCAACACTTAGGTGGGACTCATATGCCCAAGGTGGCGTATGAGTCTCAGATCACTAAATTTGGGCCATACAATCCAAAAACACATGAATTATGATTAGATATTGATTTATGTCAGGATTATCCTCAGAAAGATACATTAATTAAGGCTCGTGGATGCAAAATAAGGCCAATTATAGCATAAAGAAGCCCAATTAATTAACAAAATCTAGATTAGTTTGAAAGTGTAATACAACTCTTTACAACACCCTAAATAAGGCACCATTAAGTTCATTTAGTTCACAAGGGCCCAAGACCTAATGTGAATGTGTTAAACACATTGCAACACTAAATCAAGGCAACATTAAGCTCAATTTAACAAGGAGGACCCAAACAAGTGTGAAAATTTCATAGATGACACTTTTCAACACTACAAGTCCCAAATCAAACACATCAAGGAAATGCATCCAACCAATTGGTCCCTCAACATCAAAACAATTAAGGAAATCCTTCCAATCAATTGATCCAAAATCAAAGTATGCCACTAACAGCACAACACCAAGTGACACCATCTTAAGCTTTGGTCCCCCAAAAAATGAAAAATCAAATGGGACATCAAGCCTACATTCCTCCACCCCAATCTCAAACTTTATAAGGAATGATAGCACAAAATCAAGGACAAAATATACCAAATCCAAATCTAATTCCCAACCCTTAAAATCCCATCACACATCAACCACCCCAAAATCAACTCAACCCACAAATAACTCACAATATAATCCCCCAAAATCCACCACTTGTTCCACAAAATCAAAACATCTCAAGCCAATACCTTCAAACAAGTCAATTTTTCCCAAACCAAAACACCATCCCATTAGCACAAGGACAAAATGCATTAGCTTATCAACAACCAATTATAAATCAACAACAACAACAAGCTCAATTGCTAGCACAACAATAGCAAGCTCAATTGCTAGCACAACAACAACAAGTGCAATTGCTAGCACAACAACAACAAGCTCAATTACAAGCCCAATAACAACAAGCTTAACTACAAGCATAGCAAGAAGCTCAATTGAAAGAACAAGAACAAGCATAATTACAAGCCCAATAATTGCAAGTGCAACAATATGCTCAACACCAACAAGCACTTACACAACAACAACAACAAGGCTTGTACTACAACCCCTAACAATCATATGCAAGCAAGCAACAAAACATCTTGAACCAAAATGCACAAGGAACATACAGCACACCTCCACCACTATCACTATTAAATATGTAATACCAAAATCCGCCATACACACCATATAACACATCCCCTTAATAAAATCCCATATTTAATTTATTTACCATTCCACAATATAACACATATGCTCCACCACAAAACAATCCTCAAGATGATTTTTCATCACAAATTAGAATGTTCACACAACAAATCCAAGACATACAAGCAGTGAAAAAAGAAATCATATGTAAAATTGGACTTGTGTCCATATCCCTTTGATAGAAACATTGCAATGATACCATTCCCACTCAAATTTGAGATCCCCAAATTTGACGAATATAAAGGGCACGGAAATCCAAAAGATCATATCAAAGAGTTTTACATGACATGTATGGAAGTTGAGTACAACGACTCCTATTTGATGCACCTTTTCCCACATAGTTTGGGAGGCCCAGCAATAGAATGGTTCTCACATTTACCTCTTGGAATTTGCACCTTCCAAGAAATAATAGATCGGTTTGTGGATCACTTCTCCTACAACCTAGACATTGATGTAATTTTAGAAGAACTATATAGCTTAGAGCATAACAAGGGTGAATTCTTTATGAATTTCTTGCAACGATGGAGGCATAGAGCCAATAAGTGCAAATGGCCAATTCCCAAAGAGCAAAAAATAGGGATCATTATGCCAACATGGAAACAAATATATCCTTCCAAATAAAAATGCAATATGTCACATCATATGAAGAGCTTATCCCTAGGGGTATTAACATTGAAAGAGCCCTTATTACATGTAATGGTGGAAATAGGGTGCCCCACCTTTTTAGGAGATGGAGCACAAGGATAGGGTTCCTATTTCACTATTATTACATTCACGTCGAGTTCACCAAAATGTAATGATGGAAATAGGGTTCCCCACCTTTTAGGAGATGGAGCACAAGGATAGGGTTCCTATTTCACTATTATTACATTCAAGGAAACCCTAGATATCTCAATCCAAATGTAGAAAGGGGAAAGAGATCTTGTAATAGGGTGTCCAAGGGTATGATTAATGACTAAAGAAGGGTTCACCACCAAGCTAGGGCTTGGAAAGATGAGTAATATGCAAGACCAAATGTAAAAACCTAATGATATGTAAAGCTTCACTAAATGACCTAGAAATGAATGCAAAACATAATAGAAAGCTGATAAATCAGAGAGGTGCACTTGGAAACCTGTAGGAGCTTGAATGGAGATCTAAAATGCTAAAGACACTAAATTTAATGTAGATTGGGACTCATACACTAGGTTGGATGATTTCTAGTCCTAGATTAGGGTTTTTGGGCAGGAACAAAAATCTGGCAAAGACAAGTCTAGAACTCCTTAAAACTAGAAATTTGATTGTACTGGGACTCATACGCTAGAAGTGGTGTATCAGTCTTGTTTGGATTTTTTAGAGGATCAAGATTTGAATCTTGTCTCCAATCTCTGCTCTATCTTCTCAACTTGATTTTCAGGTCTAAATTGTTGATTATGCTTTGTAGATGTCTTCCAATGATCTTCTAAACAAGGTGACAACTTGGACAACTTTGTAACTTTGACAACTTCTTTCCAATATTTTCCTCCAATGTATCTTCAACCTAGATCTGCAAATAACACACTAAAGAGAGGGAAAATTTTGCTTTGTTAGTAGAAAGGGGTTTCCCTTGGTCAAACCCCATTTTGGTAATCAAACCTTGAAATAGAATGAAATATAAAGGAGGAATGATGAATGAACAAAATGCAATATTGTAACTCACCAAACCCTAGAAATAAAGTGTTTCAAACATTTATGAAATGCCTCCAATGGATGTAGATCTTGACTCTTGCTTGAATGTTGTAGATTTTGAATTGAATGCTTGCTTGAATCATGAAACCCTACATCACAATTGTTAGCTCAAAAACAAACATGATGCATGATGACTTTGACATGATGCTTGAATCTTGAGTAATGCTCAAAAATAATTGATAATCAGTTCTTGAAGGCTCTTGAATGCTCTTGTAAACTCATATTTTCTATAATGCATGAATACTCAAGTTGTTAGGTGAAAAATGAGTGAAATAACCTTGTATTTATACTTGTTTATGCCAAATTCCTCGAAATTACAACACTACAAGTCAATATTAGATCTAGGAGAATAAAATACCACCAAGAATTTGAATTTAAATTAGGTCTAAGTTAAGCAGGAATCATATGCCACAAGTGGCGTATGATTCTCATTAGGCTAAGCTTGGGACACATTTTTCAAGAAATGCTTAGATTCATGTGAAATCCAGATTAGGACCCAAAAACTTAGGTGGGACCCATACGCCCAAGGTGGCGTATGAGTCCCAAATCACTAAATCTAGGCCATACAATCCAAAAACACCTAAATTATGATTGGATGTTGGTTTATTTCAGTATTATCCTCAGAAAGATACATTAATTAAGGCTTGTGGATGCAAAATAAGGCCAAATAAGGCATAAATAAGCCCAATTAATTAATAAAACTCTAGATTAGTGTGAGAGTGTAATACAACACTTTACAACACCTTAAATAAGGCATAATTAAGTCATTTAGTTTACAAGGGCCCAAGACCTAATGTGAATATGTTAAACACATTAAAACACTAAATCAAGGCCACATTAAGCTCAATTTGATAATGAGGGCCCAAACAAATGCAAAAATGTAGAGGGATGCATTTTTTTCATTACATTACATAAGGAAACACAGAAGCATACAAGGTCAATCGCCCATCTACTAGTTCCAATGACAAGTCCCACATTTGGGGCAAGAACAAGAACGTTACTAATGATGGTGTCATTGATGCAAAAGTGGTTCTAAGTGCTCCAAGACAAACAAACACCCAACTAATGAACAAACAACAAAACATGCAACAAACAAACATGCATCCACAAAACAACCAAATCAACAATGCTAACATGCAAAGTGGACCACCCCCATAAACAAATACCCTCAACAATGTAAGTACACACCTTTGGGGGAACCTATTGAAGTAGTCATGAAAAATTTGGTGCAATCCAATCTCAACATGCTTCCTAACTACCAAGATAACCTCAAGTCAAACAACCATGGTACAATGAGAAGAATCTTTTTGATTTCCATAAAATCAAGGGACACAAGATAACAATCTACATGACACTAAAAAACATTATTCAATATCTTATCGACAATGGAGACATAACCGTAGACCAACAATCAGGTAATCAAGATCTTAAAATATACAAGAACCTGATGTCGGATCATAACTAGGGAAATGGCAATGGAAAAGGGAAGGATTACACCAATGTAGTTCATGTGTATAATAATGTGGTAGCATCTTGCGATAATTTCATATATGTTATCACAATCAAAGGACCTAGTGCAGAGTGTGGAGTTGCCACACATCAAGGAAAGGTCACTATCCAAGGAGGACCATCAAAACCTAGGGTATCACCCTCACTTCTGAAGTCAAACCCTAGTCATTATAGTCTCTTAGACCAATTGAAGAAGACCCCTACCCAAATCTCCATCTTCGAGTTATTGAAACTATCCCCTATGCCTAGGGATATCTTAGAAAAGGCTTTGTCAGCTTCTTATGTACCTGAGAGTCTCGATATTGATAAATTCTAGGCTATGATTGGACATATCACCACTCCTCATCTTCTCACCTTTTCGGAGAAAGACCTTCGAATGTAGCCATTGCACAATCACACATTGCACCTTGAGGTTGTCATTCACAAAAACATAGTCAAAAGAGTCTTGGTGGATGGAGGTGTTGATCTAAATATTTGTACCCTTCAACTAATCAAGAATTTGGGTTACTCTGAAGATGCCATTGAAAAGGAAAAAGGTGTTACTATAAGGGCATATGATGATCAAGAATGGGTTTCTCAAGCCACAATCAAGATCCCTATCTAAGTAGGACCCTCCATTGCTAAAACAACTTTCCAAGTGCATGACCTTGATCTTCCATACAACATCCTTCTAAGTCATCCGTAGATCCATGCCATGTAGCCCATACCTTCCACATACCATTAATGCTTTAAATTTCCCTATGAAGATAAATAAGTTACAATCCATGACAATCTCGAACCATTATATTACTACAAAAACCTTGAAACAAAATACTACAAGATCCCACAAGTGCTTAAAAATGATGAAGGGCCAACATCCTCCTCATTCATTGACCCATCTTCCCTAGCTTCCACCTCTAAATCCAAAACACCCATCATACAGAACATACTGGATATCAAAGAAGTGATCAAAGATAACGGTTGTGGAGACTATAACTTGAAGAAGGAATATTTTGTAATTGGAGAGTTCCCTCTTTCTCCTAACTCTCATGAGAAGCCTCAATCTATCAATAAGGTATCTGAGACACTCAAGGTAGCATTTACCACTTTCACGAAGTAGGGAGATTTGAACAAAGAAGTCATTGATGAGGAGGATATATTTAAATTGTTATATCAGGATAACAAACCCATGCCTATTCTTCCAATGGAAGATGACAACAAAGGATTATAGCTAATGATGTGTTGGGGATACAACAAGAATGAGAAGTTGGGCCAAAACAATAATGATTTGCTAGAACCCCTTTCTCTTGAGACACGACCTAAGAATATTGGTCTTGGATGTACCAAAAGAAAAGTGACCATTCTTAGCAAGGGTGATTTTTTTAAGGAAGTCGAATCTTCCTCTTGCTTACCTACACCTTAAAATGATACCATTGATGACTTTCCCCTCAATATCACTAACCTATTTGAGGATACCTATATATTCATGATAACCACTACATACTTTGCTCCAAACAACCAAATGACTAAACTAAAGCTAGTCTACCCTCAACTCATAAACTGGGACCAATGAGGACCACCTATTCTAGATTCATTCAAAAACAATAAAGCAATCTCTGAGTTTATGGGACTTCGTGACAACATGCCATATGGGGACCATAAAGCAAGTTTTGGCATTGAACTGGATACACAAGCTTACTATGGGGAAATGATTGAATCCCTCAGTCGCAAAATCAATGATATGAGAACAACGTGTCAATCCTTAAGTGAAAACCACAATGTGGCACTTTCTAATCATAAAATAGTAAAAATAAAGGACACGTCTGATGATGAAAACCTCTCTAAGGAATTGAAAGATGAGGGATTCAATCTTCCTCTTAGTGTAATACATCAAGAAAAGTCAGTAGTACTTATAGAGAAAGTTAATCCAGTAAATGTGGGGATAGATGACGCACCTCATATCACTTACTATACATAATCACATAGATGAAGAGAAATAGAACTTGGTAGAGTTTTTAAAATAACAAAAGGTGAACTTTGCATGGTCCTATATAGATATGGCTGGCCTTGATATTGAAGTAGTTTTCCACCATCTTGTCATATACCCTGATGCTAAACCAGTAAAGTAGAAGTTGAGAAAGATGCATCTGCAAATAGCATTGTTGGTCAAACTAGAATTACATAAAAATTTTGGCGTGGGATTTATTCAACCAATAGATTATCTTGAGTGGGTTTCAAACCTATTGCTAGTCTCAAAACCTATTGGGGGCATCATAATATGTACTGAATTCAGAGATTTAAATAAAGAATGTCCCAAATATGACTTTCCTCTTCCAATCATTCATATCATTATAGATTTGACTATTGGACATGAGATGTTGTCAGTTACGGACAAATTCTTAGGATACAACTAGATCATGATTGTCATGGAAGATCAACACAAAACAACATTTACATGTCTGTGGGGAACCTATTGCTAGAATATGATGCCATTTGGGTTGAAGAATGTTGAAGCTACTTATCAAAGATAAATGACACTGATTTTTCATGACATGATCCACAAAACTATTGAAGACTATGTGGATGACATTTTAGAAAAGTCAAGAATTTGGAAGGAGCATATAGAAGTATTGGAACCAATCTTTGATAGACTCAAAGAGTACAAGGTGCGGTTGAATCCAAAAAAGTGTCTTTGGTGTCACATTAGGCAAACTCCTAGGGTACATTGTGTCACAAAGAGGAATTGAGATAGATCTAGCTAAGGTTAAAGCAATTTTGGATATGGAGCCACCACAAAGAATCATTTTATTAAAACACTTACAAAAAATAGTCTATTAAAAAATAGATTGAACTAGGGGACACTCCTCAACATACTCCCACACGGCCAATAATACCTCTTATGCATAATCATATAATTCACTATAATTATTCAAATTCACACTCTCTCAAATGAGAGAGAACCTCCTTAAATATAGGAGAAAGGGAGGAAAAATACCTCAAGAGGAATTAGTCAAATCTATTCAAATCAATTTTTCATAAATAATTAATAATCTAATAGTATTATATTATTAATTACTAAGTGGTATATGTTTTATAACATAAGGTTTTATAACTTGATATTAGAATAATATATAAATTTTATAAAGCTATTGACCCCTAATAAGATTATGTTCTAACACCCCCCTTAATGTTAATAGGGGGCATCATATGTCAATTTTTATAAATAAAAAATGAAGTGCCTCGATAACGTAGGCCTTATTTGATATTGATTAAAAGGGACACAAATATATGTCAAAATAAAGAGCATGTATTCTAGACTACATGAAATTCATCTTGTCAAAATTTATAATCTTACTATTTTAAAAGTATGTTACATATATGATGTTTTATTAAAAAATATTGGAGCCTACTCTCCTCAAATAAGCCTCACCCAAGGTTCATTAAATAGTGTATGTGGAACTTAATACAATTTATTTATAGGAATGTATACAATATTCCCATAGTATTATAATACAATGTGCCCATAGGACTTATACATATAATTCCTAGATGTATTATATTATTCTTGTTAGGTATTTCATATAGGATATATCCATTAGGAGTTTCCATTTTCATGTATACTCTCCCTCAAAGGTAGCTCCTTGAGGCCATACATTGATCTAAATTTGGAGAATATAATTCCTATATGTCTTAAGTTATGCATATTAGGTCTTACATCCAAAATTTAACAACTAGGAGGTAGCATTGACATGTACATTGCCCCTAAGTGGAATCACCTTAAGGCCAATAACTGCATAAAGGTTTTATCTATGATGGATAAGTTTTCAATCTATTTCTTCTTTATCATAGTATACAACTTAATAATTAGATGAACAAAATTGGGGGGGAATTTTATGATGGAATACTTTTCCATTGAGTGAAACTTGACCATGATGTTCAATGTGTTTTTCTCTCTTTGGAAATGATATTATTTGGTAAGAGTGAAATAACTCAAGCTATCATATTGTAATATGATACTTTTAAAAGTATCTATTTGAAAATATTCAATAAATCTTTAAAGCTTCATTGATTCTTCAAGAGTTATTTTTATATTTTGGCCTTTTGATTAAAAAACATAGATTTTTTAAAGCATTACTCTATCCATGGAATACCATATGCACCATTTATTTTGGATGCATAATCTAAAATAAAATCATGAGTATAGAGAGTAACATAGTAATCAAATAAAGTTGGTTCTTGATTTAAAAAATATTTTTAATATGCATTTTTCATTTACCAGTAAGCATATAGTATTCCTGATAAATCTAGAATATATTTCTAATGACCATTATTAAGGAGATCATTTAATTTAATCTCATGAACATAAATATGAATATTTTTTTATGTTTCTTTCAAAAAAAATCATGCTTCTAAACATATAATAATGATCCACATAAAAATTTAAACAACAGGTGAGCTATCCTTTCTAGGCTTGTTCCCCTGATAGTTTATTAAAGTGAAAGCCACCCATTCAAAGTAGGTGAATGTTACCCATGAAATTTTAAGAGGATACATGAAGCTCATACTTATGCAAAATGTATCAAATATTTATACAACTAAATGAATCTTTTTTAATTGATGAGGAGATTCATGAAATTAATGAATGACCTCCAAGGAACATTCATCAACTACTTTTTCATAGTGTATATAAATGAGATACATGTGTTAAAAGTGATACATGGATAGAGCACTCGAATCATATGAAATAAATATTATACACATTATCTTAAAACCTAAAATAATTAGCAAGAGAATTTATGTGATAATCTTGTATTCCACAAGGGAGGGTAGAATTAGGAGTACCACCTAAATTTTGGTATATCGATAGTATGGATAGTTCATCATAAGTATGAAACTAGAAAAATAATATAATATATTACATCGTTATATGTATTCCTTATGAACCCCAAATAGATGATATTTTAAATAAAATGAAGGATAAAGGGTGTGGTTCCCAAATCATTCAATTATGGACACAACACAAAACACAAATACCAACCACAAATAATTGAATAACTCGTGATTTTTTTTACATTATATGTACATCATTAAAAAATAACAACAAATACAATCATTAAGTCACCTCATAAAATTACTATAGATAAAATAATTGTTTTGATACATCAGAGCTAAAATAGAAATTACATCATTAGGATAGAATAACTAAATTCACCATCACATTTTACAACCCAAACCTATAAAATAGAAATTACATCATTAGGATAGAATAACTAAATTCACCATCACATTTTACAACCCAAACCTAGTCATTACTCCTATCATGTAGAATATTCTCTAACAAGAGATATTGATAATGAATTTAATTGAAATAATCTTGTTTTTATTTTGATATCAATTATGAAATACAATAAATTATTATATCATTTTATTTAGCATAACATAATGTATCATTCTTTTATTTCACTAAGTACTCCAAAAAAGTGTACTTTTTTTCTTAGTTGTAAGTTATAACTATGGAATTCCACCAACTTTTAAAAAATAAGATGGATGACAATATCTCACCATAGTCTTCTTTGCATTACCTCACAATGTTATTAACAACCCACTTGGTTCCAATAACTTGTACCTACAAGAAACCTATAAAACTAGATGCATATTTAGTCTCTCCATCAAGATGAAATAATCATGATAATTTTGAAGCAAGTTATATAAGGATATGACCTAAAGGCCAGACCTATCAAGCTTCAGGGGCTCATCTAAGATGGCCTTATTGGACTTGAACCATTATATACTTGGTTGGCCATTAATAATTCATATCAACCAAGTTCAAGTCTCCCAATAATTTGAATACAATCCAACCATAGCCCAATGTCATTGGTACACAATATAATAAGGGAAAACAATATTTGAGACCAAAGATTGTCACTAGGAACACATATAGGATCTCTCAAGAATTTCCAAGTAACTATATGACACACACAACCCTCATGTACAACCAATACTAACACATATAAGTATAAATGACCTATTCCAAAAGAAGGTACAAAAATTATGAGATTGCACATAGAATCGTCACTAACACACAACCCTTCTTATAATAAGAACAAGAGATAAATTCTTCATTATTTCAACGAGCTAAGATTATCGAATGTCCACCAAAAAAGGATCCTCCCAAAACCATCTCTTAGACTTGTATTTGTTTGAGTTATTTCTATTCCCTTTTTCTCCTAAAAAAAGTACAACAAAGATTAACAACAATACCTAATAAGATGGAAGTTGACAAAACCTATATATAGCATAACTGGCTTCATCTTCATCAACATCAGTGGTGCTTATGGAAAAGGTAAAAGAGTAGTCTAACTAGATCGATAATAGTTAAAAAGTTTTGGTGTTGTCAAAGATAAATTTTTGTATTGAGACAATTGATAGATAAAACAAGACATACCCTAAAATTCTTTGATAATAAGAAAGCATTATAGCAGATAGAAGTATGCTTAATACAATCTACACACTAACTCATTTGATTGCAAAATACGACGAAACTTTCTGACGAAAGATGTATAATTAGATGTATCGTCGAGTACCTATGTATTTAATGTGAAATTTTCATTTTTTTTAAATTTATGCCCGACGTTCGTCGAAATTGCGACGCTCCGTGTTTTTCGTCGCTATTTCAACATATACCTATGTATTTGTGGGCCAACATATGGTTAATAGCCTCCTTAATTTGTGGGCCGGCGGGTATATGGTTAGCGTTCGTTGGGGTTCCAACAAATATTTTTTAATAAATAAAAGTGAGTTTGACAATTTATCTATACTTGCGATAGTGTTTTGCTATACTTGCGAATTTTCTATACTTGTGACAATTTGTGGAGGTTATAGGCCGAATTTTTTTGGTGCAAAATATCAGAATTATTAGATTTTGTTACATGTCTATGATTAAAAATTATTGGAGTGTGAGTTTGATATTTTTTGAAGATCTAAATATTCAAGCTTGGTAAAGAAAAATCATGTCAGATAATATTAGTGCAGAACGAAATGAAGAGACACTTGCTAGATTGTGGGCTAGATTGAAAAGAAAGTGTGATGGGAAATGTTATTGTCCTTGCAATAATTGCAAGGGCTTAAAAATGAGAAGAGTTTTAATCACAACAGTTGAGAAACATTGTAGGCAGCATGGTCACGTTGAAGGGGGGCATGATTATCGTCCATTGGTAAGTCTTTCATTATATGTCTTTATATTGATTGAATTTGTAAATGTTTATATCGTTTTAACATTTTTTATATATAAAAAAAGTCACTTGATCATAACCATGGTTTATTTGTGTGGATCATTATTATAAAGGTTGGGTGCCCTAGGGCACATGATATGGATTATCACAGCCCAGAGAATGTGGTTTTGTAAGCAGAGGAACATGGAGTTATGAATATCGAAGATGAAGTTAATGATCCTATGGAAGAAGATGATCATGCGCCAGAAAACACAGTTGAAGATGATGGTACAGATACATTGATCCATGACACATTTAGTGGCGCAGCTGATCATGATGATCGAGATGACTTTGATGATGTTCATGATTTACTTGTACTTGAGAAGGCCTACGAGCCCCTTTATGAAGGCTCCCAAACAACTCTTCTCTCTATTGTATTGTTGTTGGTGAACTTGAAGGTTATGAATGGTTTATCCAACATAGCAATCTCACGGATGTTAAGGTATGTCATATATGTCATCTTTTTTCATCTATTTTTGTTGTCAGTTCATCACTAGTAAATAAAGGATGAAATATGTACCATTAATATTCTTTATATTAAAAAATTATTTTTTCATTGTAGATTGATAGGTGATTTTTTGTTACCACCATCAAATATTTTACCTCGCTCACACCGAGATTTATCTTCCATTATGAAAGATATTGGAATGGAGTATCAAGCAATAGATGCATGTCCCAATGATCATATTATATATCATAAACAACATGAATTTGCAATAGAATGCCAGAATGTCATATCAGTAGATATCAAACAGATCAACTAACAAAAGGTGCCTCGCAAGGTTCTTCGTTATTATATTCCCATTATTCCACTATGCAATGATTATTTAGGTGTGAAAGCTTAGTGCAATTTATGGATTACCATGCATAATAGAAGTGGAGATGGAATTCTTTGAATGTTGGGATGGTTCTGCATTTAGGGACATTGAGGAAAAATGGCCACACTTTAAAGAAGAACCTCGTAATCTCGATTTCATTGGTAGCGGACGGTGTCAATCCATTTGGAGAGTTGAGATCTATTTACTCGGTGTGGCCTATTTTTGTTATCAACAATAACATTCCTCCATGGATGTCAATAAAGAGGGAGCACATAATGTTGAAAATGATTGTTCCAAGTATTTGTTTACATCAATTTTCTTTAACGTAGTAGCATCTCATTTGTCTTATTTGTTGCATAATGACTTATATTTTTTTCATTCAATAGTCATGTACATTAATTTATATATATTGCAGTAAAATGGTTATAATAATTATGTAATGTTTATGTTCATTCAACTAGGTAAGTACCAAGTTAAAGATATGAATGTATATATCGAGCCTCTTATCAACGAGTTACTAAAGTTATGGAATGGCGTCACTATGTATGACGTCTCTAGACCAATAGGACAAAGACAATTTCAATTCCATGCAATGCTTGTATGGACAATTCATGATGCCCCAGGGCTAACACATTTTTGTGGTATGTTATAACATTTGACTGCACTTTAACAATATTTAATTTTATGAAGTAGATATCATGCATGTTTTTTAAATAATATATTCATTATATATAATTATAAAAATTGACATATTTAATCCAATTATATATGATCTTGCAGGTCGGTTTGTGGTCCAAAGATGAAATCTCATCATTCAACAAATTTAGGAAAGTAGGTGTTTGATGAGTATAGGCACTTCCTCCATAGAAATCATAAGTATCGAACTACTGAAAAACATATTTTCAATGGGAAAGAAGAGACTACATCAAAACCACGAAGAATGACACCTCGCCTATGGAAGTTGGAATATAATAGAATTAATCGTCAAAGTTATACATCGGATCAAATTGTTTATCTATCATATATGATATGTTTGGAATTTATATTTTTATATTGTGTTTTGTTTACCCATGTTGTAATTGACAATGATTGTCGTTGCTAATTTGTTTAACTTATATGCTTCATAAAGGTCGTCAAGGCATTAATGGTCGGCTTCCACAAGGACTGAAAAGTTATCCCAGACAGTTTAGTAGGTTGCCCTACTATGAGCAGCTACAAATTGTGCATTTTTTTGATACAATGCATATTGGAAAGAATATAACATAAATGTTATGGAAATTATTGGATGGAGGGCATGACAGAGAAAAAATTGTCAAAATTTGTAGTGACATTCAGGAAGCCAATCATGCAATGAAAAATGTCATTCAATTAAATAGCAATGGAGACCAAATTAATATAAGCACCCTTCCTTGGTTATTAACGGAGCAACAAAGCAATGCTATAAAAGAAGTCATACGAAAAATTTGATTTCCCACAGGATTTGTTGCGAACATAAACAATATCATAACAAAGAAAGGTGAATTTGGGTTAGGGATGAAAATGCATGATTGGAATACCTTCATTAAGGTATTTATTCTGGTATATTTTATATATATTTGTATCTGCATGTACTTTTCAGTGTATTATGTTTACTAGTTTTGGAAAAATAATGAAAAGATCATTTTATAATTGTTGCAGTACGTTCTACCTCTATCTCTCCTAGACAACTTTGATAACAAGTAAGTTATATATGATCTTGGAAAATACATGAGGTAAGTAGTGATATTTGTTCAATTCGTTGTATAGATCTTATATTTTCCATTTTTTTTACTTGTTATGTAATATATTGTATATTTTTGTTAAATATCGTTAATATATTTTCACCTTGAATCACTTGCAGATGGTTGTCATCTAAAAAAAATCCATAAAGAAGATATAAATTATTGGAAGAGAAAAATTCCTCGTCTAATGTGTGAAATGCAAAAGTGTCTACCTTCGACATTTTTCAATGCACAAGAACACTACCTCATACACCAAGTTGGGAGATTGAATTGTGTGGACACTACACACAAGGTCAATGTGGATGGTTGAGAGGCACTTGAAATTTTTGAAGGCTTTGGTTAGACAAAGAGCACATCCTGAGGGTTCTATGGTGGAGGGATATATGGTATACCAGACCATGGTGTACATTACTGAATATCTTCCTAAGCTCGTAGCAAAGATCCATGTAGATCGCATTTGGGATCCCAACTCCATTAACAAATTCGAAGGGGAGTACCTGATGGGGAAAGGTAGATTGAGGAAAGTGAGAGGTAACTATAAGATGGTCATGGAGATTAATTATAATACATTTTACATTGCTACATTCTCTATTTGTTCCTTTTTAGTCAAAATATATAGCCCAACTTCTTCTACCGATCGGTATGAATGCAATGTGCCTATGTCAATATTGTACAATGTGCTTCCTCGTTCACATTGTTAGCTCTCAAAAATGTAGGTAAAAATACCTCAAGAGGTTGCCAAACTCTTGGTACGTTTCAGGGTAACATACAAGGCCAAATGGTTTTAGACCTTCTTCTCTTTAGGTGCTTCCAGACCTAGGTGGGTCTACCTATGTGAATGAAGCAGACTTAAACTATGTGATTCCTCCTACAGCTGTCTATTCACAATGGCAATTTGAAAGTGAACAGATGTACTACTAATCTAGCATAAATTTTATAAGTATTATCAAATAAATATGTTCAGTTAACAGATGTAAAACGTTTAAAATGAAATGGAACTAAGTGATGAAATGTGAAGACCAATGCTCTGTTGGGTATATGGAGTCAAGTAGAAATCAGAGACAAGTGACTTATGACTGGCAATAATTCAAACTGTTTGGAACTTCTATGTTTATAACTTGTATAAATAGGCAGGGATGCAATTATCATATTCTTCTTTAATAATCCAAAATAATATTCCTAAGTTGTTGTGAATAATCAAGAGGACTTTAATCTTTACGTTAAAGACCCAATTAATTATGCCACACAAATACAACAAATGTGCATTGATAAATTGAAAATATGCTTGATATATCAATTTAAACAATAGAGTAATATTAAATATGGAGACAATCTGGCAATATCTTCAATTAACTTAACAAACAATTGATACCAACATAGAGCCACCGAATCAGAGATTTTCCATTAACTTCATCAAAAAAATTACACGTGCATCTTGGTCCTTTATGATGTAAACATTGTATCAATCCCTATTCTCTTATTTCTTCTATCTACTCCTATCTTAATAATTTTTTATTGGTCCTGGTCTCTCTTATTTATAGGAGAGGCAACAAGCTTCGAACCAAAAGACATGACTTTTGATAATAAAACTTAACTAACATGTAAAATATAACTGAAACAATTAACAACTAACACATGACAATTCTATTAATCTCTGAGTAAAAGCCTGAGTCACCAAAGACCTGTGCAAAGCTTTTACTTTATGATCATCATTGATAGTGATTAATCTTCATTTGAACTGAGGTATTTCTCCTGCCAGTTGCTTATGGTTAAATCATTCGGCCACTTGTATTCCTGTGCAGCAGTGAAGTTTGACAAGTGGCTTTTCCATCCGCTATCGAGCAAGTTTCTAGCATCTACAATGAACTTTGTATAACCATTATCCAATGCAATAATTCCATCAAGCAGAGCATGAAATTTTTCCAGATTCATATTACCATCACCCTATATATGTTTCAAACATTGTGGAACGATTTGATCAAATTCATTTCTCCATTCATCCACATATCCTTGAGTTGACCATCACCTTTAACGATCAAAGGGCTAAAACTATGTTTTATTGAATCAAATGAATTCCTTTTGTTTTCTACCTTCTTCTTCATATCAATCAAATACTTATGCTCATCAATGATTCCTTTTACCATTTATTGAGTAGGTTTTAACCTTGGGGGTGCATTAGGATCTCTTCATGTGGCTTTACACAGAGTGGTTAAGATATGGTAAGTGGGCTGCCATCTTTTCTACAGTTCCTCTAAGATAGGGGAATTAGTATTTATCTATTCCAGAGCTTTTACCAAATGACTGAAGCCCTCCTGAACTCCACTTATTTTCTCTTTTAAAAATTCAACTCTGTGTTTCAATATTTCCTCCATGGTACTCAAGATGTGTTGTTTGATATCATCCATATTATGATTCTTTAGTTTCTCAACCTCTTCTTTCAATTGTTGAATTTGTGGATCTTCAACTGAAGCAGGTGGATGATATACAACCATTTCATTCCCCTTTACATTTGTGGCTTGTTGCAATTGTTGTTTCAATCTGACATTTTCAATGAATAACTTATTTATCTCCTCATTTGATAGTTTGAGTCTTTTCTCATACTCTGACATCTTCTTTTCCATGTTTTCCACTACATCTCTTGTAAACATTGTTGAATGCATTGTCATGGTTGTTGCTTCTATGGGAGTAGTTTCTTCATAGTTTTGACCAGAGCAAACCCTCTCATTCCTGCACCACATCTAGAAGCCTAGGCTTCCTTGTGCTTTTTTGTTTCGTCCATACGGCAAGGGTCTGGGTGGTTGGATTATATCCTGTCCCTGATACTCCTTTCGAATCAAATTCTGCAACCAATTTGGGATCATCTTGACTTCTGATTTGATCCAATAGAAACACTTTGGAGAGCTTCATTCCTGGTATAATGAGCATGTTACTTTTCAACACTAACTCCCTTGCTTCTTTAGGAGTAATATTGACATTGTCAATATTTAACTCTGCCATTGTTTGTGCCTGCACTTCTGCATGTTTCAAATCATTAGCTCCAATAAGGTTAATTTTCAGTCTTTCATCAAATTGTTTCATCTTCATTTTTAACCAAAAATCTTTGAACTCCCTAGTATGGATAAATTCATCATCCTCCATGAATCTTAGGGAAGCAATAATTCTTTCATCATCCTGCATTTCATCAATGGCCTCCTCCGATATTCTCATCTTGGGATCATGAGGCTCAAGGATTTTTTGTTTCTCTGCAACCTCTTTCATCTCAGCCAAAGTTAAGACTACCTCTTGTTCTTCATCACTTAACTCATAGTCCACTAGTGACCCAATCTTATGTTTCTTGGCAGGAGGCTCATTTGTTTGAGATGGAGATGGATGAATTGGTGATGAAGGTGGTGTATGTGATGTAGAGGTTGTGGATGCTGGTGGCTGGGGTGTAGGAAGTGGAGATGATTTCTCTTCTTGAGCCTTTTTAGATAATTCACCAAATTTACCAAGGACTAATTGCATTCTTTTCAACAAATCTGGATCCTCATCAAAAAACCCCTTGAACTTCTTATATTTTCCTCTCTCTTGATCCTCCCATCTCATCATCATTAACCATCTTTTCCTTCTTTCAAGCACATCTACAAAATGGACCAGGTTTCTTATTGCATCCTCTTCTGGATCAAATTCATTTGTTATTGCCCTCTTTGTGAGTAGGGTTCTTCTGATATTGTTGACATGGCCTTCTGGATCACATATTCTCTTTTTCCCTGATCTAAGAGCAAAATTAGCTTTTATAAATCTCTGCAATTCCTCCAACATATCTGATCCAATTGACAATTCTTCAAATACCGTCAAATCAAGTAGAAATGTGCCTTTTTCTAATTTTTCATCAAACCATGCTCCATCCAGAGCATTTGCCACATAAATTCTAAAAACAATACTCTGCTAGGCACAAATTTTGGTAAAATATGAGGGGCCTGATCACAACCATATACCCTGATGATGGTGTGTTGTGGCATGAAAAACCAATTAGCATAATTATGTGTAAAACCTTGATTTGGTTTGTATTGCATGGTTCTCATGACATCCATTAGGGATTGTGGTAATCTTGGTGTAGGAAAACCAAGTTGAGCAATCAGTCTAATGACAAAATCATCCCTAAATACAACATAATCACTTTCATTGCATTTATTGTCCCAAATATAACACCAATTTTGTATTGGGAGCATAACTCCATTCTCATGTGTTCTCAATTTCATCCTCTTTGTCCATTTTGTTTCATTTTGAGATAGAATCAAATGACATAATAAGGAGTAATTTCTAAAAGTTATGGGGGCCTTGGATTCCCTAACCTATAATAGACCTTCATGAATTTGTTCCTCAATGAATGAAGGAAAATCAAACTCCACATTCGATTCAGGATGTTGGATAATCATGGCCATTCTCATCAACCTTATTCACATATTCTCCTTTGCATCAACTCCAAGAATTTGACATAATGCATAGTAGGTATTTTTGAAATAGATCTGAAAGTCAGACACTGGAAAGGGTTCAAGTCTTGAAGAGTGAATGGGCAGGACTCTGTTTTTGTCACCCCTTTTCATGTGTAAGGGGAGTTCATCAGTTCTATAGGTCCTTTTCAACCTTCTATATTCTTGCTCCAGCTTCCCCAAGTCAATTTCAGTGACAGCTTTCCTGTTTAGGTCAAAATACCTAATTATAGCTTCCCTCGAGATATCTACTAGACATTGACCATCTAGAAGTCTGACCATTTTTTATGGGGCATGATATCTATTGGTCAAGGTTCTAATTAGCTCGACATCAACAAAAACATTAGGAACAACTAATTTTCCCATGTCAAAAGTCCATGGGTTTGACACTGGAACCCTTTCATCTATGTTCCTATAAAAATGCCAATATAAATTCCACCC
Source organism: Sequoia sempervirens (assembly GCA_007258455.2). Lineage (NCBI taxonomy): Eukaryota > Viridiplantae > Streptophyta > Pinopsida > Cupressales > Cupressaceae > Sequoia > Sequoia sempervirens. The sequence goes on along the minus strand of VDFB02049217.1, from coordinate 108,387,436 downwards.
AGACTGTGGAATTATTGGGTCCCTACACCCCTAAGCTAAATCCTTAAAGACTTTCTTATAACCCTTACCTACTAAACCAAGTAACAGGGCAAGTAATGGCGACTGCAATGAAATTCTACTAGATTTTTCTTCCTTTTTAGTTCCTGCCTCTAATTTCTTTGGCGCCATTGTTTAAATTTCAATGAATGATAAGTAGACTTACCCAGAATTTTGCTCGCTCTGCAGAATTCTTCCACTGTCGTACTTTGAGCTCGCCTGTATTCAAATTATGCTAGCATGAGTGCACAAATTCTCAATTTTCCTTGTTAAATTTTGATATCATACCACATTAATTTCATATCTTAAGTTCATCATTCAAATCTTTCATACCAAGCTGAATTTCATACTTCGATGTCGATTGATGTGACTAGCCTTCATTTAATGCTCCAACAACAAATTACCACACTACCGCATGACATTTTTCGTCCCCCCGCAGTATAGCGGTTCCTCCTTATCTCTATTCTTATTTCACCACTCTATCGTGGGCTCCATTCCAACCCTCCACGGTATGGCGGTGCATTATTACCTATGTTCTTAGCTTACCGCTCTACCGCGGGCTTCATTTCAACCCCTCACAGTATAGCAGTTCCCTCTATTAGTATTAACCATGACCCCGCTCTATTGCGGGCAAGACATCAACCTTCTATGGTATAGCGTTATACAGTGTATTAGTTCCTTTACCCACCATGCTATCGTGAGCTACTTTATTGGAGGCTGGGGTAAGGCGGAAAAAGGCAATTTTGACCTTGTGGATGGTAAAAACATGGTTTTTAAGGAAAAAAATTAATTTCATATGAAAGGACCATCAGAATTTCAAATGAAAATTCTAGTTCCAACACATGTAGACCATTCCTACAATGTTTTTATCGGTGAAGCTTGCTAGTTGTTGTGCCGATATAGTTGGTCGAGAGTGGGATGCACTCCATTTGTACGTCACAAACAATCTTGATTGGATGACGGTATGGATTGAACAATGTCAACAATCTGGTCACACATTAACATGGGAAGGTGTGGCTTCATTGGTTAAAGAGGCTCATCGTAATGGAGATTCCAATGTTACACCAAGGGAAATTGATTTAGCATATGGTTTAAGAGATAAATAGGTGCGTATAAATATATTAATCACCCATATTATTTAATTATTTTCAATTATATTGATGTATATATATGTTGAGTTTCTTTTTCTTTGCATACATTCGTCCAAGACTAAATATATTTATCAACTAACGATGCAATAATTTTTACATGTTTGATATATTGTAGGTGAAACACCACAAGGCTACGTGGTACAATGGTCGTAAATTTTGAATCAAAAAGTTGGATGACACAAAGAAAACTTGTGATTCTGGGATAACTACAGCCTTTCAAGTGACTAATGTTTCATCTAGAAGCGACATACATCCAGAAGTCTCAGAAAATTGATACTATGGGATTTTGGATGATATACTTGAGTGTGACTTTAAGTTCTTCAATTAGTTTTATTTGTCGTCCAATGGTACAGGTTACGATTGAATGAAAATGATCCTAAGAGAACTTTTATTGAACATGATAATGGATTTACCATGGTTAATACAAGGTCGATTGAGCGAGCTGGAAATGAGCCCTATGTTCTTCCAAGCCAATGTGAGCAGTATTTTACTTAGAGGTTTCAGGTAAACTGGGTTGGTCATTTTTTGTTAGACATTATCCAAGAGGAAGGTTGGTAAAGTATAATGTGGTGGAAGAAGAAGATAACGAAGAACTACAAGATGATGTAGATGATGATCAAGATCAACAGTTAGTTGATGATGTGCCTGACGAAGATGTCGAAGAAGAGGAACTAGATCATGATGATGTAGGATTTAATGTTCATGAAGATGATATATGTGATGACAATATCAAAAATGATATCAATGACGATGATGATGATATGACCAATCCTTACAATGTCGAATCTAGATTGGATGATACAGACAAAGAGTTGGATGAAGAAGAAGATCAATGACATTGAAATGTATGAGTTATGCAATTATATTATCTATTTGATATTGATTTCTTGATAGAATTATATTTGACTTATATGTCTACATAATTAATTCATGATGTTTTTTAATTTTTATTCCATTACATAATTAATTCATGATGTACTTTTTAATGTTGTTAATTCATGATGTTACAACTATTGTAGCTCTCCTAGAAATCTACATATGATCAAATCCTAATTACTCTACGACTATTTATGATTAGATATTATTTGATCATATCTTTGGTTATTTCATTCCCAAAAAATTAGTGTTTCCTCATGTTGACCCCACATAGTGACATGTGAATGGGGCCAACTTTGAAAAAATTTCAATTTGTGTTTGTATGGAGTGAAACTTGACATGGTTAGCCTAGACACATGTGTTGACGATATGGGAGGGTTTCGAGACTCAAACATGAGGTCATGCTATATAAAGGCATCTCGTCCTTCCTAATAATACAAGTTGCCTTATTCTTCATCTCTTTCATATATTATTCTTAGCATTTCTTTGGTTAATGGTTTCAAAAGACGAGGCTCTCTGAGCCTCACCTTGGATCTATTACACATCAGTTTGTGCATTTTCATTAGCAATGAATATTTAGCTGATCTTTAAAAAGATCATTGAATATAAAGATGATAATAGGAAGCTAAAAAAATGAGTATATTTTGTTTATGGAACCTAAACCACAAGGTTTGTCACTCTAATGCTAAAACCAAGTCAAATTAACCCCTAACACCTATTGGAAAAGTCAAAACATTCCTTTCTTTTAAATTCACAAGAACGAATAAACCTTTTGAAACCACACATACATGTTACGAAAGTTTATGGTAATCCTACTTATAGTGAAAGTTCACATGATAAGCTAACCAATGGCACTATATTGGAGGATAGACCCACCTATGGAATTAATTTAAGAGGTAAGGGATGCCTCTTAGTGGAATTCTAAGTCTTGGATTAATCCATAGTGCTAAAATTAATTCTAGTGTTATTCCCTTGGTGTTATATTTCTCTCTACAATTTCCCATACTTAACCATTTCATCATCCCTTTTCCCAAGCTATTTGTATCATAATATAAACTTGGTCCAATCTCACATTATCCCTTAGGTAATTATCCATTTCCTCCAAGTTGAATGGAACCTTTTGTACCAATGCATCTATGTTTTTCTGCCCTAATGGATCAAGACTTGACATCACCTTAACAATCTTCTTTATGTCATAGCATATCTCTGAAGTTCCTTTGGCATGCATTAGATGTGTCAATATTAACTAGATTGAATATATTAATTTTAAAGTCTCTTAACACATTCCATGACAAGAAAATGACTCATTTGGATTAAGGAGTACTTTCCTAAACCATTCCTTCATATTCAACAATCCCTTCTGAAACCCACATCATAATTCATATCCATGTTAGTTGTAATGAGTGTTTTAAACCAACAATCAATGAATCATAGGAAAGAAGAAAACTTGTTATGCACAAGGATAAGAATCAAAGAGACTGAAAGAATCGATTCACTAGATATGCTCCCCATTACTATAATAGACCAATGTAAAAAAATAAGTCATAACAAGAATAGGACAAAAAAAAACTAGGAAAAGAAACCTTGTAGGCTACATTAATAAGACATTCATTGCAAGCATTTCTTCCATGATGTTTAAATGACAAAATATCAGATAGCTCAATCTTTAGTCAAGTAGTATTTCAATCACTGATTCTTAGACATCCATCATGATTAAACATCACACATCATAAGCCTTTTTAACAATCACTAGGACTGTAGATAATATTCAATCATGTCATAGGAAATAAATCACCAAAAATTATAAAGAAAGAGAAAACCAACTATATAAGCTTAGTAAGCCACCATACAAAAATTATATTTTGTAGAAAATAAAATAAACTATATGTTGACATAGCATATATATTTTGTATATAAACTATATGTTGACATAGCATATATATAAACTGTATATTTTGAATTTTGGCCCCGCGCGCGCAGGAGCACGACATAGCATACTGCACCGAGACCCTAACTGGAGAGTTGCACCAAGAACCACTGCATCCAGCCCCTGAGTGGAGAGTTGTGAGACTTCATTGGACAAGTGTTGCAAGGCCATTGAGTCAAGGAAGACTAGGAACCATTTGGCAGGAGGAAAGCTAGATCGAGAGGTGAGGGCACTTAGAAAGGGAAAATCGACCAAGGGACAATGACTGTAAGTGATTTTTGGCCTGTGAACTATAGTTTTTTTTATATAGGTAAAACGCAAGCAAGCTGCATATATTAATTCAAATCAAAATACAAAATTTGTACATGATACTGGGCCAAGCCAGTCTTTGTAGGATCATAAAACAACATTTGCATTAGGCTATCCCATTGCCTCCTAATCCCCATAGACTAATTCAAAAAACTTACATTCTATTATATTCCCCATCATTCGGCTTCATCATAAAATTTTGTGGTTTCAACCACGTCTGCAAAGTCTCTGAGCCACTGCAGGCCCATCACCTCAACCACGCCCAGCCTTTTGTAGAGAAAATATGCTCCAATCCCTACCCAATGCCAGTGGCGAACTAGCTATTCTCTGCCCATTTCTAGGATGAATGGCTGCCACTCCACTTGTGCACCCTACTGGAACATCTTGACTATGTCATCTGGGAGGGGAATCCCCATGCTAGGCCTTGCTACTTCCACCACATTCAAATCCTCCTCCAAGACCAATGCCATGAACACCATCCTCAAGAGCACCAAGCATCTTACTTTGGGCATATTCAAATCCAGCAGAGATGCCAGAAAATGAGAGGATATATCTGAATTCGCCTTAGTTTTATTAGCAGAGAAACAAAACTTCTACCCAAGCAACATCCGAACCGCTTCAAGCCACAGAATATCCTTATTCTGGAAAATATTCTTCAGTTGCTGGTCGAAAATGAACCTTGAGAATGCCACTTCCGACTTTGTGCATTTTAGTTTGATAGGGGTCTCCATTTTTTAGTGCGAAAATGAGCCAGGGAAATCAGCATAAATAGCCAAGTTTTCCAAGTTTGCCCACTTCAACTACGTGAGCCAGCTATCTGCATTTATTAAGGTTTGTACCAACCTCCATTACGGCTCCATCGCACTTGATGAAAGGGAGTACATAGCCTTCCATGTGTTGGATCTTCGTACATTCCATTTGATCTCAATTTCTTGAGAGAATCATTACGCCTTTCCCAATGCTTCCCTTCAGAATGTTTGTGAGTTTTTTCAGCTCACCTTAAATCTTCTCCCCTGTGCGGCATTGAATATCTATCTTAACGTATGATCTTTCATTGATTGATGATTAGAGCTTGACATGGATGGTTGATGCTTTGCTTATTCCCTGACCTTTCCATCCTCTCCCTGATTCCTTGGGTGCCCATGCATCGAGCTGGCCAAGCTAGCACAACGACCCTCATAGATGATACATGGGTGCTCCTGTGAACTACAATTTTTGTATATGTCTTAGCATATTTTTTCTACTATAAGATTTAAATGAATTCCCATCACATAACAACACACAAAGTTCACTATGGTTCAAATTTCTAAACTTCGATGAAATAAATTTACATATTGAGGTCCACAAATGATCAAAGGGATTGAAAACAATACATGGTTTGTGAGTGCAAAGAAAAATGCCTAGTGCCTGTCCATAAGAGAATCTATAGAAGTACATGATGCAGAGTCAAAGGAAGGAAACAAACTCACACAATCTCATTTGACAAGCCACAAACAATCTTGAACTTTCCTTCTTTTGACACACTTATTCAACCATATTTCCCTTCACAAAACTCAACACAAACACTCAACTTTTGCTTTAGAGTTTCAAACCATTTCCATACCTTGAAACACCTTAGTCAACTTCATCTTGATCAAAATGAACAATTACCCAGTTTTCCCTTTCATTTTACCATTAACTCTCTTTATGACTGTCCTAAACTTCACAATTTCAACTCAACATAAAGTAATCTAATCCAAAACAATATTTAGGCTAATATAGACCACAAAATTTCCATTCCATTTCACTTCAAACAAATGTAAACCATCTCCCATCCTTTATTCTTGACAATTTAACAAAATCATATACTATACTTTCATTTTAGTCTCCAAAACAGGGTTATTATTAGACAGATCCATCAAAGCAATGGAATTTTTAACTTCATGCTTACACCAAACCTTATATAAAATGAGATCAAATTATACCTTGGTAATCTCTTAACCAAAACAACCAAGAACTCACACTTAATCATCAAAATCCGTTAAAGTTCTTATTGTCACTAGTTCCTTCATACCCTGTTTGCAACGCTTGTAGGTTTGCCAACCTATTTGTCAAGGCTTCATTCACAATCTAAGCACTATTACACAAGTCTATCCACACTTTTTAATGCCCTCCTTGCAGATCTAAAACATATTCAAAACGGGTATCAAAACTTTTACAACACAAGCTTCAAATATTGTTGTCTTAGACAAATTTAGGCCTAATTAGGCCTGATTTGCATAAGGGTTTGTTGCTTTACTAACTCCTGACCAAAGTACACTTGTCCAGTGCTTGGGACATGTTTAGTTTGACTGCTATATTCTCTTCAAAGCATCAAAGTCTGTTTACAAATTATTTTCACAAAACCCTCAGGGCTTAACCTTCATAATTACTCTATTCACAGACTATGCACATAGTTTTTCAGTCAAGAAACTTCATTCCCTCACATCTTATCTTTATTATTTTTCCCTAAATCCACTGAAACATGAAAGAAAATTCATAGGAGGATAATCTCACAAGAAACCAGAATATTCCACCAATTAATAAAGGAGAAACATAATTATTTTTGTCTTTGCTTACCCTAACTGAGGGTTTTAGTAGTTTGAAGTAAATCCACAATAACTCACACAAATCTTAACTAAAATGCATGAACTTTGATGTAACAGGAAGGTGATTGAGATTATTACCATATCCAACCATTCTACCATGCCTTCAAGGTTGTACAATTCTGTACAATGCCTGGAAATGCAAGATTTATGAAGAAAAATGATTAAAAATCAGATATTTTCCTTGAACTTATTCTTTATTCAACCACCCTCGCAGTTCTAAAAGATACAAGAGCCTTTTTAAAGGAAAAACAACTGACTTTTAGCCTTCTAACTGCAAACACAATGTTGGTGACCCTACAAACCATTCCCATGCTTACCAAGTGATCTCTGATCATCAGACCCTTACAAGGTTTATTGATACATTCACAACTATTGTTACCTCCACATGCATTTGACTAGTAGTGAAAACCTTGGTTTTTAATCCTCCAACCCCATACCTTGGGATCACATCACCATGAAAGAAATTCATCCAACATCCTTATGAGTGCAGGTACCACCAAATAGGTATATATCAGATCTGTCTTCCTTGAGTGAGGGAAATTTAGGAAGAGAAGAGGAAAGCGAGACATGTAGTAGGTCTAAAAGAGGGAGATCAACTAGAGGTCAAAAGATTAGAAGAAAATTATGTAAACGCATGGAATTTTTTCTTGCTGAAGGGGGTCATGTTCTTATGATGATGAGAGCATAGGTGGCATCGAGTTTCCCTTGAGGTACAAACATCTATGGAAACAATGGGTACCCAAGGAACTTCCTCCAATAAACACTAATTTTTGTGTCAATGAGAGGATATATCACATAGCACCATCGTCATTACATGGTTTGGACCTATTTTGCATGGATGGAATAAAGGTCTGTTACGACAAAGTTATTGAATTGATGGAGTATGTTGGACCCTGTTACAGTTACAAAGATTGGATGCAACTGGTTCGATATACACGAAGTATGTGTAGGTATGCCCTGTTAGCAAATTATATATAGCTAAAAGATAAGGATCAAAATAAAGGAGTGGCTACGTACATTGACGGAAGGCCAAAAGCATCGGGGAATATTGCAGGGTTTATAAGCGATTACATGACCTAGGTCAACAAATAAGCAACCCAATTGCATATTCGAGGTGTGTGAGGGAAACCGTGTATTCGTATGTGTGATAAAATCAATAGCTGCAGTGGAAGAGTTGCTAGTCGATTACAATTTGAATCACTTAGTTACAAACATAGTTACTATGGGGGTGGTATGTATTATGTACCATTTTACCCAACCTTCAATTAATGACTCCAATATACTATTTTATTCTTATTTTTTTTCATAAGTCTATTGGTTTCATTTCGGTAATGTTCTTTTTATATTTAATTTCTGTCATAGTGGGACATTGTCGTGGGAGAGCTCCAACCCGAGCGGATGCGTGGATGCATGCTTTAGGCAGCTTCTACCCGGCCGGGTTTACCTCATTGTAATTGTACAAATTAGACAGGCAAAATGTTTTATTATTATGTTTTTCATAAGTTTATTGGGTTAATTTTGATAAATTTTTAATATTCTTGTCGCAGTCGGATGATCAGGGAAAGGCACCAGCAGTAGAGGAGAGCATCCATAGGGAGGTGCAATCACTATTATGCGATGATGACATCGCATATTCCGCAAACCCTCTAGATATGATAAGGAAGACCCAAAAAAAAATGCAATGAAGAAATCCTTCAGTTGTTATTCATAGTGCCTCAAATAGATCATATAAGACAAAGGGTTAAAATATTGACTGAGAGAGCATGAAACTTGCAAGTAAGTTGTCCTTAAGATCTTTAATTATAACATAAGTTCATT
>VDFB02049217.1:108312475-108378592 GCA_007258455.2 Sequoia sempervirens | reverse complement strand
TGTTTATTTTAGAGGTTGGATAATAGCGGCTACATTATTTTTGTGTTTATATGTTGATGACATGCTTGTATTTGGGTCTAACATGGATCACATACGTGAGCTAAAACAACAGTTAGAAAAATATTTTGCTATGAAGGATTTAGGGGCAACAAAACAAATCCTTGGTATGAAAATTTGTAGAGGTAGGAAATTTTTTTTTTTTTTATCTCAGGCTAATTATGTTGAAAAGGCGTTGTAGAGATTTCACATGGAGAATGCAAAAACTGTCAGCACACCTTTGCCTAGTCATTAAGTGACTAAGGATATGTGTCCAAAGACACAAGAGGAGGAAGAAAAATGTCAAAGGTACCATATGCTTCAGCTGTAGGCAGTTTGATGTATGCCATGGTATGCACGAGAATGGATATTGCACATGTTGTAGGAGTTGTTAGTAGGTATTTGAGTCATCCCGAGTTGAGCATTGGAATGCGGTAAAATGGATTCTCAGGTATTTGAGAGGTACATCCAATAATTGTTTATGTTTTGGGGGCTCTAATACTGATTTAAAAGGCTATGTTGACTCAGATTTGGCAGGGGATATAGATACTAGGCGGAGTACCACAAGTTATGTATTTACAATTGGTGGGACAGTTGTGAGTTAGATTTCTCGATTGCAGAAGGTGGTTGCTTTATCCACCATAGAGGCAGAGTATGTTGTTGCAACAGAGGCGGCAAAGGTGATGATATAGCTGCAACTTTTCATGGATGAGTTGGGCAAACAACAGGCTGGAAATTACTTGTTTACAGACAGCCAGAGTGCTATACATCTTGCAAAGAATTCTACTCTACATTCTAAAACAAAACACATCCAGTTGAGATATCATTTCATTCAGTCAGTGTTGGAGGATGGACAGGTTAAGCTGGACAAGATACATACAGATGTCAATCCAGCGGATTTGTTTATGAAGGCGGTGACAAGGGAGAAGCTGAGCTCCTCTTCAACTTCGGTTGGTCTTTAAGGTTGAATTCAAGTATAATAGAGCAGCAGGGTCCAAGGTACTCATTTCCAGTGGGAGCTACAATTACAGCAGTGTCGTCCAGAATCAGTCTCCAAGTGGGAGATTGTGTTGGTGTGGAGCCTGATCAGTCTCCAAGTGGGAGATTGTTGGTATGTGGCAACTGATCATGTTATACTATATAGCCCATGGTTTACTATACACCCCGGCCCCTATCCTTGCCGGGGTCCTTCCTACTTTTTCGTGTCATGACCGAAAAAGGGAAAAATCAATGAAAAAGGAAAAATCCAATTTTGTAGAACCAAAAATCTGGAAGCTTCTAAGCTTGTTAAAAAGGGGTTCAGTTGGGTATTACTATATGATGAAAAACGCGATTATTCGCAAGATTGTAATAGGTTTTACACTAGATAATAAAAGTATTGGATGGCTGCGGTTTGGTGGATGTAGCCCAGATTGGGTGAACCACGTTAAATTTATGTGTTAAGATTTATTTTGTGTGTTTTAGTTTCTTTGTTTATTAATTAAATCTGCATTTAATTGTTAGATATCTGCCATCTCTAACCCTAACATCAACAACCTATATACACATCTACCACCTATAGTAGCATAGACAGAATCTGGTTACAAAATGACTCCTTTGACTTGTAACAATAACAGAATGCAGATTGCACATATTTGTCATCAAGATTAATGGTGAATTTTGGCCTGACTGACATCCTAGCATCTCCACCTTTTTCTTCATTAGAATATTTTACAAGGTGACACCTTTTTCTTCATTAGAATATTTTACAAGGTGACCTTGAAACTGTCCTATAATAGCTTGATCCCAGATTCTACATTGGGTGTCTATAATACTAGAAAAATATTCTGCACCAATATCATAACTGAAATGTGGGTGTAATATGATGTCAACCAAAGAAAAGTGAACATGGAAAAATCCTTTTTCTTTCCATCTTTTGATATCTTCGGGTAACAGGAAAGGAAGATATACAGGGCAAATGCCTGTGCCAAAAACCCTAAGGTTTACCTCAGATTGGCACATAGAATTCATCATTTTTTCCTTTATGCCTTTTTCAGGATACAAATAAGAAATTTTAACATCAGGGAATTTGAAATTTCCATTTTCATCTATATACTTATGTTTGTCTTGAAAATGATTATGGATAACAGATGAGAGAGAACTGCTTGCATTCATAGATCTTTGACTAGCCATTATGAAGATTGGAGAACTTACTTGAGTTCGCTTATCCTTTTGTTGCTACATTTTTTGTCTTACTGCTCACCCTTCACACGCCTGTCCTTCGGCTTCAACATGGGATTTACGGTCTTACTGCGGGTCCACAGCTACTCGCGATTGCTACTGTCGTTCAGATCACCAAGATCTTCAAGTTTGACTGACAAAACCTAATGAGGCAATAGTTTCTCAAATGCCCAAATCAATCCCAAGACAATTACGATTAATACACAGACTATTTTGACAACTAATCCAAACCCAAATGAACAATACACACTTGCATAAGAATCCTGGATTTCTTGCTCAATATCAGGCATTGCAAACATAAATAATCTCTGAATGCATATATGCATGTAATATCAAGGTTGTCAATCAATAAAATTTTATAAGTTTTTTGTTATTCTGCAAATTGGTATCAGAGCTAGGTTATGGCTTTTGAATCCGGACTAAGTTATCAGTGCAAATTTGCCTTGTTTATTTTTTGTTGCCTTTGTGTATTAGTTGTTCTCGTAGTTATTATCTACATATGCAATGCCTGATATTGAGCAACAAATCCAGGATACTTATGTTAGTGTATATTGTTCATTTGGGTTTGGCTTGGTTGTCAAAATAGTTTGTGTATTAATCGTAATTGTCTTGGGTTTGATTTGGGCATTTGAGAAACTATTGCCTCATTAGGTCTTGTCAGTCAAACTTGAAGATCTCGGTGATCTGAACGACAGTAGCAATCGCGAGTAGCTGTGGACCCGCAATAAGACCGTAAATCCCATGTTGAAGCCGAAGGACGGGCGTGTGAAGGGTGAGCAGTAAGACAAAAAATGTAGCAGCAAAGGGATAAGTGAACTCAAGTAAGTTCTCCAATCTTCATAATGGCTAGTCAGAGATCTATGAATGCAAGCAGTTCTCTCTCATCTATTATCCATAATCATTTTCAAGACAAAGTAGAGTATATAGATGAAAATGGAAATTTCAAATTCCTTGATGTTAAAATTTCTTATTTGTATCCTGAAAAAGGCATAAAGGAAAAAATGATGAATTTTGTGCGCCAATATGAGGTAAACCTTAGGGTTTCACATAGGCATTTGCCCTGTATATCTTCCTTTCCTGTTACTCGAAGATATCAAAAGTTGGAAAGAAAAAGGCTTTTTCCATGTTTACTTTTCTTTGGTTGACATCATATTACACCCACATTTCAATTATGATATTGGTGCAGAATATTTTGCCAATATTATAGACACCCGATGTAGAATCTGGGATCAAGCTATTATAGGACAGTTTCGAGGTCACCTTGTAAAATCTTCTAATGAAGAAAAAGGTGGTGATGCTAGGATGTCAGTCAGGCCAAACTTCACCATTAATCTTGATGAAAATATGTGCAATTTGCATTCTGTTTACTATTACAAGTCAAAGGCGTCATTTTACAACCAAATTTTGTCTATGCTATTGTAGGTGGTAGATGTGTATATAGGTTGTTGAATACTGTTTTTCCTCCTTCAAAATTTTCTGCTAGGGTAAGTTATACTAAAGCAAATTCAAATGTTGATGATTTTGGTTGACATATAGATTCAACTGGGTTTGATATTGGGTTTCCTGTTATTGAAAAACTTATTAACCAATCTCAGCCTAAGTTCCAAGAGCTTCCAACTCCTTCTAGGAGTTTGTTATTTGAAAAACCCTGCACTCAAAGATGAAGGTTAGCAAGCATTAATCTGAGAGCACTTCCTGATGAAACTCTATTTGAGCAGCCAGAGGCCTTGACTAGTGGACGCCCTAGTATGTCCACAAGATCCTATTCCATGTCCCGCAATTTTCCTAGCACATCCAATAAACCATTTCTTGATTATAATCTTGAGGAATCTTTAGGACCATCTAGTAATTTCCCTGTGTACAAACAAACTTCAGTCAATCCCTATCCATCATGGGCCTCTTTGGCCACACTTTCTTATCTTAGTAGCAATCCAGAGCTTCTTGATAGATTGGCCAGATAAGTCAATCAACGACTTGCCTTAACTCCTAAGGAAGAAGAAAAAGTTGATCAGAAGGGTAAAGGGATTAAGCTTACCAAAATGGGAGAAAAAGGTTGTATGATGAAAGAAAAGATCTCCAAAGTAAAGCTCCCAAGAGCAGGATCTGAAAAGAACATATATAAAATGGAATTGAATGACCAAGAACAGGAGATCATAGGTTATGAGCCTGGCAGATGGCCGACTCCTAAGACATTTACAGTCATCAATTCTGATAAGAGGTTATGGGGGAGGTATGAAGCATGACTTCATACAAATCTGGGTAGGAAACAAAAGAACTCTGAAGCCCAAAGAATTAGATGGCGCAGTGGATGATCTCTGCACAAGAAAATTTAGATGACATGGTTGTAGATACTAGATTTTCTGGTGATTTATCTTTAGAAACTATAAATAAATTAGATACTATTTTAGAAGATCAATAAAAGATATATACTACTACAAAGAATTTTGAACATTATTGCTCTACTCTGTCTAATGATATAGCTGGTGTAAGTTATTATGTAAAAGAAGTTCATAAGAGTGTAAAGATTGTCATATCCACTCAGCAACACCAAGATAGCTATCTTACACATATTTATGATGATCAACAGAATAATGAGACTTCTAGGAAAGTTAATGATCTAGAAAATAAAACTCTCTTATAATTTATTACTAAGAAACTGCAAAAGGTAAGGATGCTTACTAAAAAGATAAGAGTTTCCCAGACTGGAAAAGATAGCTTAGAAGAAGACAAAGACAAAAAAGGTAAATTTGTAGAGCCTCCCAAACCAAAGAAGGTTCTTATTCAAAGGAGACACAGTGAAGAAAAGGAAGAAACAAAGCTTCCACTTCTAGGAAACCTTCTCATAAGCCAACTCCACATGTTCCTATGCCTAAAATTAAGGAACATAGCTTAGCAAACAAAGAAGAAAACCTAAAAGATTGGCTTGCAAAATTGGGAATAAAACCAGAACAAGCAGAACCTATGTATATAGATGAACCTAGTTTTTCCAATAAAGAATCTGATGTTAACTCGTCTGATGTACATACTTTAGTTGTGTCTGAAAGTTCTAGTGATTCTGAGTCTTCTGTAAATAATGATTTTGAGGAGATAGATTTAGATTTTTTCGGATCTAAGCAAATTGAAGAGAAAGAACCATGGGAATCACTGAAGAAGCTGACAATGGATATTGAGATGCAAGAACCGGTGACAGAAAACCTCAAACCGGAACAAATGAGACCCTATGCTTCCAGTGGTTACATTTTGAATATTGATAAGCTGGTGAATCCTTACGAAGCAATCTATACATGGACTGATACACTAGAAAATATGTTTGAAAGAAGCGGTTCATGGATAGAACCAGCAAAAGTTCTATATGTTGTCAAATTAATGTCTGGAAAATTGAGAAATTGGTGGAATAATCTACCAGATCAGGGACCCATGCCTAGAAATATTCCAACACAACCATCGGATCCTATTTTGGTGGATCCCAAAAATTTGGGCAAAGATGATATTTTTCAAGTTGGCTTTGATGAGTTTAAATGGTTATTAACTAATTTATTTTTTGATGATATATCCAATCAAGCCCTTAAAGCCAACAAAATTTTGCAATCTATGAAGCTGAAGAATTTGGCTAAATTTGATGAATATAATTGTATGTTTGAATCCTACATGGTTGCAACTGATAAAATGCATGATTTAACCACAAAGCAATATTATTTGAATTCACTTCCTTGTGGTTTAGGTGCTTGGGCTCAGGACTACATCATCTGAAAGGAACATAAGCAACTTGATGATGTAATCTTTCCAACAATAAAAAGACTGATCAGATATAAGTTCAAAAAACAATGTTTGTTAGGAGCTTTACAGCTCAATAAGGAGGAATACAAATATACATGTAATTTAAAGGAATTTTGTGATCTTCCTCCCATTAATCAGTTAAAATATTTTCAGCAATTGAAACAATTTAAGAAAGGTGGCTACGGCAGAAAATGCAGATGCAAAAGATGTTCTAAATCCAAATATCATGAACGAGAGTACACCTTCAAATGCAGCAAACATGGTAAGTATGGTTATAAAAAGAAATATAGGGCAGTCCCCTATAAAAGAAGAAAGTTCTCCAAGCAAATACCACCATACTTATTAAAGAAAAGAAATAATAAGGTCCCTAAAGGAATCAAATGTTTTATTTGTAAAGGACCTCACTATGCTACCAATTGCCCTAAAAAGTTAAATCCTAGTACTAAGATATATGAAATGTTTGAATATGAGAATCCAGAATGGGAGATAATTGATAGTAGCAATATTTCTGATAATTTGGAAAATTTGTATGAGTTAATTGAAGTTGTTCCTAAATCAATTTTCATGATGAAATTTAAGGATCTCAAGGACAAAAATAGACAAATGCAGCAATACTCTAATCCTGAATCAGAAAGTTTTGATCTTGGCAAAGATTTCCTCACTTCACTTCTCAAGCACGCACTACAAGATATTCAAGTAAAACTGCAGATCAAGAAGTCTAAAGATCCTTATAAGATGGCATGAACAAAAGAAGAAAGGAAAAAAGTTGTTCATCAACATTTGGCCTGTCTTAAGCAGTTAGAATCAGATAAAGCTGAAGTAGAAAAATAGCTTAAACTACAGAAGAAGCCTTCTAAAGGCTCTAGTAAAGAAGTTGACCATGGATACAAAATTCCTCCATGGCAAAAAAAAGACAAACTATCTTCCTCCAAATCTTCTTCAATACACAAAACATCTAAGACAGATACCGATATGATTGCAATCTTTAAAAAAATTGATCTTCTAATGAATGATGTTGCAAATTTATGAAGATTGCTAAAGACTCAGCAAAAAGAGATAAGAAATCTTTCTGCCACGATGGGAGAAATTAAAGATCTCTTATTTAAAGCAGATCAACAAATTGAGTCAGAAAAAGTCTCTTCCCAGGGAGAAGAAGAAGAAGCAGAAGCGACAATAGTGTAGTCCAGAAGACAAGAGAAAAATCATGTTCTCTATTGCTTGCTAATAATGGTAATTATGTCAGAATAAATTTTTGTTTACCAGGATACAAAAAGATTCCATTAGATGCATTTGTGGATACAGGGTCTTCGCGATCATTGGCTAAAACTAATGCCATACCTCCAGAATTCTGGAAACAGAGACTTGACCTACCTCACAGCTACGCAATTAATGGAGAAAGGATTCATATGGGCAGGTATGCACAAGATGTACATATTAAAATAATGGGAAAAATATTTATAACTGATTTCATTGAGTATAATGATCTAGAAGATGACGTTTTGTTAGGATTCCTGTTTTTGACAAAATATGAGCCTCTTCAATTTTGGAAACATAAAATCTCATTAAGACACGAAGATGGCCAAATTGAAATCCCAGCTCTTAAAATAGTAAATCACAAGTTTGAAAATAGTGGGAAAAGAGGTAAACAAGAATCAGTCAAATAATTGATAGAAGAAACATCAGATATGTTTGATGAAATCAGACAGAGATTTGAAACAGAATGTTATAGTATGAACCCATTGCAGTTTTGGTCCCAGGATCATGAAGAGTGCGAAATCCAAATAAGGCCAGCATGCCAATCAGTCATACCCCATGAGCCTACCTACTTAATGAGTCCTACAAAGACAAAAGAGATGGATGAGTAACTCAAAGAATTACTAGATGGACATTTCATCAGACCCAACAAGAGTCCATTCTCATGTCCAACTTTCCTGGTAAACAAAAGAGCAGAACAAGTGAGAGGTAAAAAGAGATTTTGCATTAACTATAAGCCTCTTAATGATATTATTCTTCCTTTCAATTATCCTATCCCTTTCAGAGTTGATTTAATCAAATGAGATGCTACTAAAAAGGTTTTTTCAAAGTTTGACTGCAAATCAGGTTTTTGGTAAATTAAGGTTAAAGAATCAGATCGATACAAAACAACATTTTTAGTACCTCAAGGGTTATATGAATGGAATGTAATGCCTTTTGGTCTATGCACAGCTCCAACATACTTTCAGAGAAGAATGGACCAAGCTCTAAGGCATTTAAGAGATTTATGTGTTGTTTATATTGATGATATTCTTATATTTTCTAATTCTATTTTTGAACATTTGTAGCATTTAGAGGAATTGTATGCAACTATTAAGAAGCATGGAATATGTTTAACAAAAAAGAAAATGGTGATTGGTAAAATCCAAATTGATTTCCTTGGCTTACTTCTAAATAATGGCAAAGTTCAGCTTCAGCCACACATCCTTCAATGCATTTAGGAGTTTCCTGATATTCTCTAGGACAGAAAGCAAATTTAGAGATTTCGTGGATGTCTAAACTATGTTTCTCCTTTTTACAAGGGTTTAGTTGAAGATCGTCGAGCCATCCAATCACATTTAAAAGAAGGAAAGGAAGAGTGGTCATTGGCAGCAACAAAAGTAGTTTAGAGAATAAAATCAAAATGTTAAAATTTGCCTTCTCTGCAGACCCTCACTCCTGATTTACCTTTGTATCTATATACTAATGCTTTTGACAATACTTGGTCTACTGTGTTGATCCAAGAGGAAGGAAACATAAAACAAAATATACCATTCAGGTACATTCACAGATACTGAAAGTAGATATCATATCTATGAAAAAGAGATACTAGCAATGAAGAAAGGTATAGAAAAGTTCAAAATTTTCTTAAAGCCAGTAAATTTTATTGTTCGAACAAATAGTCAAGCCTTGTGGAGCCTGCTGAAAAAGAAACCAAACAAAGATATAGCTCAGGGTAGAATTGATAGATGGTATTTTGAATTTCTCAGTTATGATTTTGAGATTGAATGGATTAAAGGAGAAAATAACCCTCTAGCTGACACTCTGACAAGAGAACTTGCAGGTTCAATATATCATGATTTAGGATTTAATTCTCCAGATTGGTACAGACTTGATGGAACCTCGATGTACATGGTAAATTATGGTAATGGCATAATAACCAGTCTTCCATCTCTTCCTAAAGAGATTATTCAAGTTTTGTTGGAATCATACTTCCTTAACAAGTGGCTTCTAGAGATGAAACGTCAGATTCATTATTATCATGGGCAAGGATTGATAGATTCATATGAAGAGGAATTCAAAGAATCAATTGGGTTAGCCAATACTCCAATCAGGTATTGGTGTGGAAATAATTCTGTTCATATCCGCATCAAAGGTTTGTTCGGCATGAACTGGTCAAAATGAAGTAAGATGAATTTGTTAAAAAACCTAAAATATGGTTTTATTACGAGAATCAATTTTGATCAGGACACATTTGAAGAATATGTTGATTTAGTTGGAGCAAGGTTCAATCTTGATATGGAAGAATTTCTGAACCTTTTACATCCTCAGTTCAAAAGAACAATGTGCAATTGTATGGTGCAATATCTGATGCATTTTCCCAGAACAGGATATAACTTTCCTAGAATTGAGTTATACCCACTTGAAGCCAGATGGAGACCTAAAGTAAGAATCGAAGATATGGAGATCAAGCTCAAGCCAGCATTACTCACCAGAAGGATAGAGTTAGATCAAGCCTATTCCCAAGATTATGTGGTCCAGATAGACTACGCCTTCAACCCTCGGCATGAAGATTGGACAATGGTTTACCAAGGGTTACCAAATGAGTTATTAGATCCAGTACCTTTCTGATTAGCTAGCACATGAGCTTGTCTATGCTGTGATGTCACCCACGTTAAGATGTGACAACAGGATGCAACCCTGTCAAAAAAGTGAGATCCTTGTATCCACTTACAAGTGTTAAGTGGTCCCTTCTCACTTATGGGTGTCCTAAAAGTGATTGTCTTTATTCTCCACTATGTTAGTGCTCACGATAGACTGCCTAACAGCTATCTACTCCATAGTGTGGTAGGTAATGGGACGCGTGTCACAAACGTATGGTTGGATTCCAAATTTAATGTAATGTTCCATGAGGTTACAAGCTCAGCCTCTCCTTTAAATTGTTGAGGATGCCTCATTCTCGACACAAGTTGTCTGGGTTGGAGTCTTAAGTCTAGGAAAGAGTCCCTAGTTTAGCATATCAGATGTATGCTCTCTCCTGCACTTCATGCAATCTGGATGATCAAAAATCTGAATGCATATATGCATGTAATATCAAGGTTGTCAATCAATAAAATTTTATAAGTTTTTTGTTATTCCACAAATTGGTATCAGAGCTGGACCCAACCTATATACACATCTACCACTTTATTATAATGATAAAGTTTATAACAAAAGAGATGGATGATTTAATTATTATATGTTAAGAGAAATAGAGATTGGCAGGGAGTTTTTTCCAAGTTCATGCAATGCTAATGAATCAAATTTTGTACAAGCTAACTAGTTTATCAAGATGGAGTTAAGAAGGTTCATTTTTTTAAAAATCTTAAACATGAAATCTTAACCTCTCTTGCTTAATTACAATTAAAATTAATTTATTCACTTAAATAGAATATAAGTTACAAATATTTATAAGATGATATATTAACATTATTAATATATTTCTTAAGAATTCATAACTATGAATTCCCTTTAACTATCATAGTCATTATGTTGATTATGGATTTTGATATAGAATAATAGTAGCACATATTTGTGGTCTTAAATAATGTATATTCCAATGGTTCTACTTTTAAATAAAGTTTTTTGTAAATCATCACATTATGGTAACTAAATTCAAGGATCATTGCTCAAAGATAATGATATAAACCTTAACTAGAAACAATGGCATTGCTAATAATTTTAAAATGTATTTCTCCGCCCAAAATACCAAGTTGTGAATAAATTTCCTAACCATTATCACATGAGAACTATAACCATGACAACCTATGTAGGGCTTCACCACTTTCTAAGATGGACAAAGTTAAAAAATAAAATTGAATTGAGAGTGTAGACATGCCAATCATAGAACAAACCTAAGTTTAGCTCATGCATTTCTACTAACTAAATATTGGGTTAATATCCTACTTGAACTTATTTTAGGTCATTAAATACTACTTGTTTATTTATTTTTAGAGTTGCTTAATATTTGAATGCCATGCGATGTGAAGTGCACATGCCAATTTAAGTCTTTCGCGTATTTAAGACATGTAGATCTAGTTAAATTTAGACATAGGCCTTGGTTAGGTTTTATTTTAGCTAATAATTTAGTTCAAATATAGGTGAGACAATCTATTTACTTGTATATCTATATACATCTATAACTTGTGTCATAGGCTATAAATAATAGGTTTAAATTTAGATCAAACTTATACTTCATAAATCAATCAAATATAAATATAATTATACAACTTAACCATTACAACTCAATCTAGGTTAAGTATTTTTAAATTTATTTATAATCTTAGGATAAGAACTTAGATCAATGACAATAAAACCTATCCATAATTTTTACGTTAATACTTAAGCTAGAATATTTCAAAGCCCTATACCACACACTATGAATTATTAAACATGTTTAAGTAACTTATCTAGCCAATCAAACCATTTAATATTTACAATACAATGAGATGAATTTACATATATGTTCAACCACTCAATAAAACAATAGATATCAAGCTAAAATGTTATCAATATTAGTAACATAAAGACTTACATAATGTTGAATGGTACTTTCATTTAGCAACAAAATTACTTTGGCTTGACTATGTGCATACATGGTACCAAAAGAACAATCCAACACATTGTGTGCAGTGGATTATGACCAAATGTTCAAATGATTTTCAACTCCTACTTAATATATATTCTTTTGCAATAATAAAACAAAACAAGGTAAGAAGAGTACTTACCTCATCCAGATGAATCTTGCTTCCACCCTCTAGTTGAAACTTGAATTACACTCACATTCTTAAGAAAACCTCTGAGTGTTGAGTATATCAAAAACTCTCCAATCCTCCCTCTTAGGAGCTCTCAAAATTAATTTTTGAAAATCAAAGATTATTCAATGAAAGACAAGAAGAAAGAAACATTGGAATCCTCATGTGCACTTAGTTATAATCATTAATATAACATAGTAATCATAGTTGAAGCAACATGAACTTACTCATATTCAACATATAATTTAAAACATTAAACATATCTAGGACTAGTGGTAAAGTAACCTATAAAGTAAAATGACAAATCACAAAAGGATGTATGAAATGATAAGAACAAATAATTCATTGTTTATATTTATCAACTAAGGTATCACCAAATTGCATTCATCAATATAATATCATTATTTTGTAAGCATAACAATAGGTTAAGAAAGTTTTTTAATAAGTATTTTTTGTTGAGTTAATTGTGTAACAAGAAGAGTAGAAAATAGAAATAGAACAACAATAACAATTGAAAAAATAGAGACAAGAAATTGACATAGTTATTTAACATGGTTCACCATTAAATGGCTACATCCACCAAGGAAAAAAGGTCACTCTATTTCATTGATTAACAACAAAACTTTGTTACCTCTGTTGGGCCAAAGGCATTTGAATGCATTAGCTCCAATAGTTTTGTTTTTATATCTCATTCTTTGGTGCAAAAACTAATTCTATTTTGTTTTTCGAAGATACAATGTTCATAAAAGTCTAAATCAACTATTTTCAGTCCTAGAATTTGATCCCTTTGTTAAAAATTGAGGTGTTTATGTAGCTTAATACTTTGTAAAACTTTATGATTGTTGATCTAAATATGTATTCTTTGTTAAAGATTCTTTGTGGGTGATTAATTTGATTAATTCATTTTACCATTTGTAGAATGAAGACCAAAGGTTGTAGAAGAATTAGATAGGATATTAGAAGATACACAACATATATCGTGGAGAAACCCTTTTGGGAAAAAACTCCACCTAGAATCAATGTATTATTTAATCTCAAAATAAGATTACAATAATTTCAATCCTTGCTTGAGATGCTTCTTTTGCCTTCTACAAATCTTCTTCACAACCTGTAATAAAAAATGATATAAACTCTCTTCAACTTGCTTGAGATAAATAGGCAATAATCAACCTTGTAAACTCCAAAGAGTTACAATTACAAAGCTCAATCCCTATCTCACAAAAGCTACGCCTATCTCTTGCAAGTAGAGTTCTATCATGAAGAACAATGTCAAATTAACTCCTTCATCCATTTGGGTGTCCCAAATTGAAGTCATAACTCAACCTTTATTCTGAAGATATCCTCAAAGTTGGCACCCAAGAATGGGCCCACTTAACTCAGCCTTCTGAAATATCTTATCATGCAAAAGTGTTAACTCCAAGAAGCCAACTTGGGCACCCACGGTGGATCCATGTCAATTTATTTTAACTGAAACATATCTCTCCACCATTCATGCAAGAATGATCATCCCCTGTTAACTGAAAGTAGTCACCTGTTATTTGTCATGCAACTCAATTCATTAGTCACGCATTCCAAGTTAATTGAACTCAACTAGCATTCAACTAAAACTAACTGAAGATAATTGAACCATAACTAAACTGAACTGAATTGAACTAAACTAAACTAAACTAAACTAAACTAAACTAAACTAAACTAAACTAAACTAAACTGATACTGAACTGAACTGATCTGAATTGAACTTCATGAATGTAAACATCAATCCCTAACTTCTAGGATCTTTACATGCATTACAAAAGTGCTATCTTTTACTCCAAACAGTTAACTTAACTCAAGGTGGGTTCCACCTTCCATGTGGGAGCCCCATGTGCCCCTATTATTTAGGAACTCATATTGGATGCCCTCACATGCTCCTAACATTTAGAATTAATTACAAATGTCAATTAACATGATTATTTAATTCAATATTAATCTCTTTCTAATCCTAGTGTTGGGGAACACTTTCCAAGGACTTAGGAGATATATGAAATAATGTTTAGGATTGCAATTAAATGGCATCCTATTTCCAACATTCTCCCACTTAACATTATACATTGCAATTATTCTAAACAAGGAATAATTATTATAAATCAAGTACAAGACTCAAGGCCAATGGCCTTCCTGCACCAAGAGAACTTATCTGTAGGAACTAGTTTCATAAGATAATCTGCAGCATTAATCAAAGTGTCAACTTTCTCAATTAATACCTTCCCACTTTCAACCATTTCTCGCACAAAGTGATACTGAACATCAACATGCTTAGTACGAGCATGATACATAGGATTTTTGGCTAAACAAATAGCACTCTAACTATCACATTCAAGTCTAACTTGCTTGCAATTAAAACCAATACCTTTCCCAAGTCTCTGTAACCAAACTGCCTCTTTAGAGGCATGTGTAGCAGCCATGTACTCTAATTTTGTGGTGGACAAAGCAACTATGGGCTGCCTCTTATTCATCCAAATAACTATAGCTCCAAACAAAGTAAACACATAGCCACTTGTCGACCTCCAACTATCCAGATCTCCTGCCAAATCTAAATCAACAAAACCCTGTATGTCCAATGATCTATGCATAATATCAATGTCATTAGAACCATGATAAACCAAACAGTAATCAGAAGTACCTCGTAAATATCTAAACACCCTCTTAACATAATTCCAATTTTCTTTACCAGTGTTAGATATAAACCTACTAAGAACTCCCACTGCTTGGGCTATATCTGGTCTCGTACAAACCATTGCATACATTAAACTACCAATTGCACTAGCATATGAAATTTCAGACATTTCCTCATAATCAAAATCAGATTTAAGACTCATGTCTAAACTTAACTTCATGCCAACTGGTAAAGGAATATTAATTGGTTTACTGTCTTACATGTTAAACTGTTTCAAATAGTATCAACATAATTGCTCTGACTTAAGCAAAGCTTTATGTTACCTCTATCTCTACTAATCTCCATACCAAGGATATATTTTGCAGCCCTTAGATCTTTCATCTTAAATGTGCTCGAGAGTTGTGCTTTCAATTCTTTGATCATTACCTTGTTGTTACCAATAAACAACATGTCATCAACATACAAGATAATAATTAAAAGTTGATCATCAATAATTTTTATGTAAACACAATGATCTTCCTCACTCCTAACATAACCGATTTTCAATGCAAAAGCATCAAACTTTTGGTACCACATTTTGGGTGACTGTTTCAATCCATATAAAGATCTCTTTAACCTGCAAACCAATTCTTATTTTCCTTTTACAAAAAAACCATTAGGTTGATTCATATAAATCTCTTCATCAAGATTCCCATGTAAAAAAGTAGTTTTCACATCCATTTTCTCTATCTCAAAATCATAAGCAACAACAATAGATAAAAATAATCTAATAGAAGTTAATTTAGGAAAGAGAGAGAATATTTCATTATACTCAATTCCCTCTCTCTGGGAGTAGCCCTTGGCTACTAATCTAGCCTTGTACCTTCCGAGATTACCATTTGCTCCAAATTTTTTTTTAAAGATCCATTTACAACCAATGACATTTCTTCCTTTAGGAAAACTCTCAAGATCCCATGTGTCACAAGTATCCAAGGATTCCATTTCCTCATGTATAGCTTGTGCCCAAAGCTTGTGTTCATCTGAAGACAAAGCTTCCCTGTAAGAACTAGGTTCATCATTCATACTCATTAAAGCAAATATACAATGGAAGGATATACCTATCAATGGGATTCCATTGTCTTGTGGATCTTCTCAAAGGGGTTTCTACTTGTTCCTCAATATGCTCATCTTGAGCATCTATCTCAGAAGAACTCAGTGAACTCTCCTCTTCCAATCCATCCAATTATTCTTCAACATGTGCATCTTGTTGCTTCTCATTATTTATCTCAAAATGCATTGTTCGATAAGTATCCTTTTCCTTTGGTTGTTCTTCTCCTGAATAAGCTCTAAATTCCCTTAAAAATCACATCTCTAGATAAAGAAATTTTTCAAGATAGAGGATTCCAAAGCTTGTAACCTTTTACATTTTCACCATAACCTATGAATATGCATTTTTGTGCTTTAAGATCCAATTTAGATCACTTTTCTTGAGGCACATGAACAAAAGCCTCACAACCAAAGATCCTTAAATGTGCAATGTACTAGGCTTCCTACCTAACCACATTTCATAAGGAGTTTTATCTTCAATAGATGAACTAGGGGATCTATTGATTAAATAACAAGAAGTACTTGTAGCCTTAGCCCAAAGGGACCAATCTAGCTTAGCACTACTTAACATACTCCTAGCTCTTTCCATTAAGGTTCGGTTCATCCTTTCTGCTACTCCATTTTGTTGAGGTGTATATGGCGTATTTTTCTATCTCACTATTCCAGGATGCTTACAATAATCATCAAATTCCCTTGAACAATATTCACCACCATTATCTAATCTCGACACTTTTATCTTATGATCTAATTGTTTCTCAACCAAAGCTTTAAATTCCTTAAACTTATTAAACACATTAGATTTTTTATGCATAAAATAGATCCAAGTGTGTCTTGAGACATCATCAATAAATGTGACATAATATCTAGATTTTCCAATAGAGTCAATATCCACAGGGCCCATTACATTTGAATGAATAATCCCTAATAATCTTTTAGCTTTATTTGTTCCACTAGGAAATTTAGATCTAGATTGTTTTCCAAACACACAATGCTCACAAAAGTCATTTTTGCCAATATTATAATCAGGAATACTGTCAACCAATTTCTTATTAAGAATGGTCCTAAGACCTTTTTCACCAATGTGGCCCAATCTATGGTGCCACAACATACATATATTTTCAGCTTCAGTTACATTGGCTAAATTATTTACATTGGAGGTATTCAACTTAAACAAAGTCCCAATCAGAGATCCTTTAGCAACCACCATATTCCCTTTCACCAATCTGTAACCACCTTTGTTAAATGTCACATGCATT
This sequence comes from Sequoia sempervirens, assembly GCA_007258455.2. NCBI lineage: Eukaryota > Viridiplantae > Streptophyta > Pinopsida > Cupressales > Cupressaceae > Sequoia > Sequoia sempervirens. The sequence goes on along the minus strand of VDFB02049217.1, from coordinate 108,361,535 downwards.
CCAGAATCATTGAACTTAAAGACAAAAAGTAGATTTCTAGCAAGTCCTGGAATATGTAAAACAACATTAAGGGTCTTAACCCTACCATCACTGAAACACAACTTTACCTCTCCTTTTCCAACAACCTTTGTTGTGTTGTTGTATCCAAAAAAGGCATCCCCTCCATCATATGCAGTGTACTTATTAGAATAAATGACTAATGCATCATTACTGTCATCTATGGATTTCTCTGTAGAAGGATCAGAAATCTTTTTCTTGCTCTTACAATCCTTCTTAATATGTCCAGGTTTTCCACAATTCCAACACTTTACCTTACTCTTACTAGGCATTTTAGATTGTCCTTTGGACTTACCCTTTCCTTGTCTTCCTTAGATTCCTTTTCCTTAGGCCTACCTCTTACAAACAAGGCATCTTGGGAGCCAATTTTAGAGTTCCTCCTCATCTCCTCTGATAGGAGAGTAGGAATTATATTTTCCATCTTTGGATCTGCACCACTACCACTGATAGCAACAATTAGATTTTCCCAAGACTCTGGTAAGGAACAAAGTAACAAAATGCTTTTATCTTCATCTTCTAACTTTACATCAATTGATGCTAACTGACTAAGAATCAAATTAAAAGCATTTAAATGATTTGCAACAAAATCACCACCTTTCATTTTTAAAGAATACAACTGCCTTTTAGATACAACTTATTAGTTAGACTTTTGGTTTGATAGATATCACCTATTCTCTTCCACAATTCATATGCAGTATTTTCATTTGAAACATTCAAGAGAACAACATCAGCAAGACATAATCTTATGGTTCCTCTTGATTTCTTATCAAGCTTAGCCCAATCCTCATCTAACATAGTTGTAGGTGACTTTGTTTGATTATTAACAGCTAACCATTGATCTCTTTCTTCAAGGAGATCCTCCATTTTTAGTTTCCACATTTCATAATTAGATCCATTGAACCTTTCAATATCTAAACAAGAATTCATTGTAACAAACTTATTTTCTTGCTCTAAGTGTAAATCATTAGAGAATGGAAAGAAGAAGTGTATAGAAAGGGGTGAGGCCAGTAATACCATCCCATATAAGTGGGAGAAAGAGCCAGAAAAGGAGAAGAAAAAAAACTTGGGGAAAAGGCCACCAATCGAATTTTTGGAAAAGGAACTAATAGAGTCAATAAGACCACCAAAACCAAAAACTAAGGAGGTAGAGCCGGGGGGAAGAAACTCAATGGGTCCACAGGAAGGGGAGAGCCAAAAAACCTACGGGCCAGTTCAATATGAACAACCTTTCTCCCCAGGCTCAGATCCTCAGCTTGAAGAAGGTTTTCCCCACCTCATAGACATCAGGATTGAGAATCAGTCGATGGAAATCACATAAAGGAGGTGGACTGATCTGGAGCCAGAGGATCAAGAAGCAACACAAATGAAGGAACTCGCCAATTACAAGGATCTCGAAGAAGGGGTGGAGGAAGGTCAAGATCAAGGTAGTATGGAATCAAAGACAGACTGTGATGAGATCTCTGAGGAATACCAGGAGGGCATACTAGGTGAGAGAGGAATTGAGCAATTCCCCTCGGCAAGGAAAACACCAAAGATTAAGTCCGCTAGTCAAAGAGGACGCAAACCCAACAAAGAAAAACTTAAAGTGGTAGGATCAGCTAAAAGCCAAACAAAATTTGGCCAAACGATCCTTTGAAACGAGAAGGGGCTTCCCCTTCTCGGGGAGCCATGAGAATCATTAGTTGGAATGCTAGGGGCTTGAACGCCCCTAGCAAGTGGTGCCACTTCAGGCGCCAAGTAGGCAACATTAAGTCAAATGTTTTGCTTATCCAGGAGACAAAATGGAGTAGGGAGGAGCAGGAGAAGTGCATGAAGTTTTGGAAAGGATGGGGAGGGATTCTTAAAGAGTCAATTGGGGCTTCTGGTGGATTGGGGACAGTGTGGAACCCAGCCACGGTGTGTTGTAAAATCGTAGAAGAGAATCAGAATTGGATGATGGTCTCAGTAAGGACTTACCAGGGGAATGCAGAATTCAAACTAATCAATGTATATGGCCCTATAGCCCCAATGAACAAGAGGAATCTTTGGGTAGCAATCTCGACTTCCCTAGAATAGATAAAAGATGAAAAAATCATAATTGGTGGGGATTTCAATGCCACCTTGAATAACTCAGAGAAGCAGGGTGGGATGAGAAGTCTAGCAAGATCTCAAATGGACTTCCAAGAATTTGTGGATAAGAATATGCTACGGGAGATACCAACAAAAAATGGAGTATACACCTGGACAAACAGAAGAATGGGCCATACTGGAATAGTAAAGAAACTGGACAAATTCCTAGTGGTCGAGGACTCGAACCAGGGGGTGAACATGTTGGAAGCCTCTATTTTTCCCTGGAGCGGATCTAACCATTTTCCAATCCAACTTGTAATTCAACCGGATATTTTCAAGGGTGGTTCACCCTTTCGATTTGAAAAGATGTGGATGTGAGACTCAAATTTACTAGAGCAGATCTCAATATGGTGGAAAGAAGTTTGGATTGGTAATCACTCACACCTATTCTACTTCTAGAGGAAACTTTCCCATATCAAAGCTAAACTACGAATCTAGAATAAGGAACACTTCAAAAACATTTTTGAAGAAAGTGACAAGATAGAGAGTGAGCTTAGGATCTTAAATGAGAAAGTAATTGAAAAAGGTATGGGGCAGGAAGAATTTCTCAAGGAAAAGGAATTGTTAGGTGCTCAATCCAAGATTCTGGCAAGAATGGAATGCTACTAGAAGCAGAAATCCAAGGAATTGTGGCTCCAAGAAGGTGACAGAAATACCAAATTTTTTCACAATTCAACCCTGGTCAAAAGAAATACAAGCAGGATCACAGAGTTGGTCAAAGAAGATGGGTCTCTCACCAAATCTGTGCAGGAGATCAACTAGGAGACCATTAGGTACTTTGAGTCTTTGTTTAAGAAGGAAGATCAAATGGATGGGAGTCTCAGGGAGGAGTTCATCAGAGGTATTCCAAACTCGATCTCAGAGGCAGAGAACAAAGAACTCACTAAACCAATCTGTATGGAAGAAGTCAAGAAAGCAACCTTCCAACTTGGAGCAGATAAATCCCCAAGGCAAGATGGCTTCCCGACCTTATTTAATTTGATCAGACATGCTGGGAAATAATCAAGGAAGACCTAGTCAAAGCAGTGGAAGAATCAAGAAGAAAATCAACAATGTTAGGGGCAATTAATCATACCTTCATTGCACTCATTCCAAAAAAGAAAGAGGAAAATTGCATGGGGGACTTCAAGCCAATCTCCCTTTGTAATACAATATATAAAATAATAATGAAGGTTATCGCCAACAGGCTCAAGCTGGTAATTGACAAAATCATATAAGAAGAGCAAAGTGGATTCATTCCAGGCAGGTCAATTGTAGAAGGCATAATAGTGGTACATGAGACAATCCACACGGCACGAAAGCTAAGACTTCCAAGTATGATCCTCAAATTAGATATTCTAAAGGCCTACGATTGGGTGGACAGACAGTTTATGTTAGATGTGTTGATTGGGTTTGGTTTTGATAGGAAGCTAGTGGATTGGATTAGAAGTTGCATAATTGCACCAAGATTCTCAATTCTAATAAATGGAGTAGCCCAAGGTTTCATTGACTCCTCCCGTGGGCTAAGGCAAGGGGATCCATTATCCCCATTTCTCTTCATCATAATGGCAGAAGCCCTTGGTAGGAAAATTGGACAATCCAGGTTGGAGGGTTCATGGAAGGGTATTGAGGTCACCCCAGGGGTGGGTGCAAGCACACATCAACAATTCATGGATGATATCATCCTTTTCGGTTTAGCCTCAAGAGTGGAAGCAATGAAGATAAAGAAGGTGTTGGATGATTACAATAGGGCTTCAGGATAGGTCATCAATTGAAGAAAATCAGAAGTCTTCTTCCTTAATACCCAACCTAGCCTACAACAAGACCTTGCAAGGATCTTGGGTGTAAGACCAGCTAGCCTCCCTGGGAGATTCCTAGGGATGCCCCTTTTCACTAGGGCCAATCGTATTGGCTTCTGGGACAAGCTAGTTGGGAACTACAAAAAGAGGATAGAATTATGGAAGGGAAAATGGCTAACTTCAGCAAGCAGGCTACTCATGGTAAAAACCGTTTTGGCAGCCATCCCAGTATATTCAATGTCATGCCTAAAAATTCCTGAGGGTATCATGGAACAACTCAATCAAATTATGAGGAAATTATTTTGGAATGGACCAGAGGAAACAAATAGGGTTCCCCTATTGGCATGGGATAAGATATGCAAACCACAGGCCTCAGGTGGGGCAGGAATCAAACAACTGAAGGAGATGAATCAGGCAATGGGGGCTAAATTGGTATGGAAAATGTACACCAACAATCAAAAATGGGTGAGAATCTTGAGGAAATACCTCGATTCAGATGATCTGGTGTGCATAGTTAGAACACTCAACCCACCAAGAGGCTCAGCAATCTGGAACTTCATTTATGAATGTAGGGTTATCATTTGTAAGTATATCACATGGGTAGTCCACAATGGTAGGCATGCATCATTCTGGGAAGATTCATGGGATGGTCACTCTAAGCTAGGAAATATGATGGGCCTGGCAGTGATCAAGGCGGAAACAATCAGGGTTTGGGGCCCAAAAGTGAGTGACTACGGGGGCAGAGTATGGAATAATGGAATATTGCAGTGGAGATGGAAAAATTTAGATGCGCTCAATGCCACTAAGGCTCAAAAGAAGGCCTTGGAGATGATCTTGAAGGCCAAGACTATCCCCATCGGCGAAGGGGAGGATGTACTGAGATGGAGTGCCTCAGTAGATGGTGAGTATAAAGTAAAGATCGGGTATAAGCTCAAGGAAAGGTGGGAGGAAGGAAATATCTGGCCAAATGCACTCCTTTGGGGGAAAAATGTCTTGCCGAAAGCTGGGATGTTTACGTGGTTAGCCACACAGGGGAGGATACTAACACATGACAAATTTAATAAATCTGGGTTTCAGGGGCCCAAGTAGATGTATAATGTGTAAACAACAGGCGAAAATGGCATCACACCTTTTGCTCTCATGTCCCTACGCTGAATATTGCTGGAAATTTATGCTCGGGCTTCTAAGTTACCCGACCCCGCTTTTGTTAAACCTTTGGGATTGGCTTTCCACATGGCCAAGGAAGCTTCACAATGGAGTCTTCAGCAGCATCTGGAAAATAGTGTCATCCATGGTTTGCTAGGAAATTTGGAAGGAAAGGAACAAGCGTATCTTCCAAGAGCAATCAATGAGTAGGGAAGCACTTTGAAGGCGCCTAATTAAGGCAGTGGTAGAATTGGCAAACAGTATAGCTAAAAAGATTACCTTCCCAAAAAATGTGTTCTCTAACAGAGATATTGAGCTTACTTATAAACTCGTTGGTCTATACATCCCTCCCATTGTTGGAGCTTTAGAAGCGTCACAGAAGGTTGAACTCAGAAGAAGAACATTATGGCAAAAACCGCTACCTGGTTGGATTAAAGTAAATTTTGATGGCGCCTCTACTGGTAATCCTGGAGAGGCCAGCATAGGATGTGTGGCAAGAGACTCCGAAGGAAGGGAGTTAGCACAAAAGGCAAAGTGCACCGGCCAAGCTACAAACAACATGGCAGAATTCAGGGCAGCCCTGAATGGATTGGAATTGGGGAAATGCATTAGGGCATCGAAGTTGCACCTGGAAGGGGATTCGTTAGTCACAGTGAATGCTATCAAAAGCAACTTCACCCCGAACTATTTATTGTGTCACTAGTTGCGACTGATATGGACCCTCATCTCATCTTTCGAGGAGTTCCAAGTCAACCATGTGTATCGTGAAGGAAATACAGTGGCAGACAGTCTGGAAAAAGGAGCGGTGGAGGAGGGTAGATTCAGATAGGTTGGTGGGTCTGCTTTGTGGACAAGTTAAGTAGTAAATTTTTCTTTTTGTTGGGTCAATATGGTGATCTGAAGGTTGAAATTGTGTCGAAAGGCTATCAAAACTCTGTTATGTTTTATTGATAATATATGGTGCTGGCCTTTCCAGCTATTAACTTACCAAAAAAAAAAAACTTATTTTCCAAAATCAGCAATAACAAAAATAATAAAAGCTCCCACTTCAACCAAAAACCTTCAATCTTTTAAGAGAAAGGCATCCCAAACTCTACCCAACCTCAGCTCTGATACCAAATGTTGAAAATTGAGGTGTTTATGTAGCTTAATACTTTGCAAAACTTTATGATTGTTGATCTAAATATGTATTCTTTGTTACAGATTCTTTGTGGGTGATTAATCTGATTAATTAATTTTACCATTTGCAAAATGAAGACCGAAGGTTGTAGAAGAATTAGACAGGATATTAAAAGATACACAAAATATACTGTGGAGAAACCCTTTCGGGAAAAAACTCCACCAAGAATCAATGTATTATTTAATCTCAAAATAAGATTACAATAAGTCTAATCCTTGCTTGAGATGCTTATTTTTCCTTCAACAAATCTTCTTCACAACTTGTAATAAAAATTGATACAAACTCTCTTCAACTTGCTTGAGATAAATAGGCAATAATCAACCTTGTAAACTCCAAAGAGTTACAATTACAAAGATCAATCCCTATCTCACAAAAGCTACGCCTATCTCTTGCAAGTAGAGTTCTACCGTGAAGAACAATGTCAAATGAATTCCTTCATCCATTTGGGAATCCCAAACTAAAGTCATAACTCAACCTTTATTCTAAAGATATCTTAAAAGCTTATCCTCAAAGTTGGCACCCAAGAATGGGCCCACTTAACTCATCCTTCTGAAATATCTTATCATGCAAAAGTGTTAACTCCAAGAAGCCAACTTGGGCACCCAAGGTGGGTCCAAGTCAATCTTTGTTAACTAAAACATATCTCTCCACCATTCATGCAAGAATGATCATCCCCTGTTAATTGAGAGTAGTCACCTGTTATCTATCATGCAACTCAAGTCATTAGTCATGCATTCCAAGTTAACTAAAGTCAACTAGCATTCAACTGAAACTAATTGAAGATAACTGAACCATAACTGAACTAAACTAAACTAAACTAAACTAAACTGATCTAAACTAAACTAAACTGAACTTCATGCATGTAAACATCAATCCCTAACTTCTAGGATCTTTACATGCATTATAGAAGTGTTATCTTTTACTCCAAACAGTTAACTTAACTCAAGGTGGGTTCCACCTTCCATGTGGGTGTCCCATATGCCCCTATTATTTAGGAACTCATATTGGATTCCCTCACATGCTCCTAACATTTAGAATTAATTACAAATGTCAATTAACATGATTATTTCATTCAATATTAATCTCTTTCTAATCCTAGTGTTAGGGAACACTTTTCAAGGACTTAGGAGATACATGAAATAATGTTTAGGATTACAATTAAATGGAATCCTATTTCCAACACCTTTTTGAGCAATATTTCAAGGCCCTTCTTGCTCATATGACCGAGCCTCTTATGCCAAAGTTTCACCCTGTTGTTCACTACTGCCATTGCAGCTCCCACTTTAGCATGACTCTCCAACACATATAAAGTTCCTAATTTGTAGCCTCTCGCAATCACCAAGGATCCTTTGGTCACCTTCCATGTGCTTGACTCAAAGGTGATGCAAAAACCTTGAGTATCAAGTTGTCTCACAAAAATTAGATTCCTCTTGAGTTGAGGAACATGTCACACATCCCGTAATAGCCAACTATTACCATTGTTCAATTTTAATAAAACATCTCCTTTTCCAGCAATATCACATGACTCATTGTCACCAAGATAAACCTTACCAAGTTTTCCATCTTGATAATTTAAAAAAAAATTGACAAAGAGTTGCATGAAAGGAGGCATCGAAATCCAACACCCATCTATCATTGTTAGCTTCTCCAATTGATAGAACTAATGCACCTGCATCTTCATCATAAATTGTATTTGATTCATCTTCCTTTGGCTTATTTCCATCCTTATTGTAAGACCAATAATTATTTTTAATGTGACCTTCCTTGCCACAAAACCAACAACTTGAATTTCTACCTCGAGATTTGGACCTATTTTTTGATTTAGATCTTCTATTATAATTTTCCCTCATTCTTTAAATATCCCCTCATTGTTGGTAATTAGAGCATCTCTTGATGAAGTATTAAAAATTTTCCTTCTCATGTCCTCATTGAGAAGAATTCTTGAAACCTCATCAGAAACCAAAACACTCCCCTTCTTTCTAGATACTGAGTTGCTAACAACCATAGCAACTCCTTCCCAGCTATCCCATAAAGAGCATAACAATAGTATAGCTTTTATTTCATCTTCTAAATTGATACTAACATAACCTAATTGACTAATTAACGTATTGAATTCATTCAAGTGAGATGATACCAAATTACCTTCATTTTCAGGTTGTATAATTTCTTTATGAGATAAACTTTGTTTGATGCTAAAGCCATCTCATACATATTGGATAATTTTTTCCATAGACCCTTCACTATCTTCCCTATTGCAAAATTGAATAATGGATTACTTGAAAGAGAGAGGATAATTTTTTCCTTTACTTAAATCTTGTCTAATATGTCCCACTCTTCATCAGTCATAGCAAGAGGTTTCTTCTATTTTTCCTCTAGTGTAATTGCAAGGTTTTTTTGAATCAGTAGTGCTTCCATTTGCAATTTCCACATGCCAAAGTTTTGGCTTGAAAACTTTTTGATTTTTTAATCCTCCATATTTCCTCCACTTAGCTTTGATACCACTTGTTGAGTTAATCACACAACAAGAACAACAAAAAATAGAAATAGAAAATCAATAACAATTACAAAAATAGAGATAAGAAATTGACACAGTTATTTAATATTTTTCACCATTAAATGGATATATCCACCAAGAAAAGAAGGTCACTCTATTTTATTGATTAAAAACAAAAATTCATTACATTATTTTTCTAACATCCCAAAGGAAAATCAAATTGAATTATCTACAACTCTTCCAGCAAGTGAAGAGTCATGGGAAGAGGAAAACAAAAAGGTAGTGATGGTTGGACTTCACTTCCAACAATTTCACATTTTAACTACCAATAATTGGATTATGTGTGTATATAAAAGGAAAATACATCATAAAACAATTCATCAAGAATTGGAATTAATTAGCTTCATCGTGAGAAGAGGAACAACTATCACTACTAGTGCATTGCCAAAACATGTATCAATGCACCAAGAGTCACAAGAATGGATATTAATATGGACTAGAATGTATGGAAGAGAAAATAAGTAAATTTTCATCATTAGGGTCCTCAAGGAACATGAATCCATAAGGGTACAGGTAGAATAATTTGTAAGTAAACACATAAATATAACATGAAATTTATGAACTCTATGCTCACTATGTACATTATTACCACATAATAAAAGATCACTAGATGTATTATAGGTAGTGGTCTAGGTGGCCTTATAGATGGTGTCATAACTATAAAAAATTTAAAAACAAATCTATGAATGTCTATAATATTTTATACAATGATCAATAAGAAAAAGTATGTTTCTTTATCTATCATTTCAATTCCAACAAGCATTGCCTATAAAATGCCAACTCTAAACACATTAACATCCCCACAATGCTAATATGATAATATAAGGCATATTGAAAGAAACTTCATACCTTACATATGACATATGAGGGGATAAATATATGAGAAAAACTATAAACATATTTCAAAGTGGTTAGAGAACATTTTTGCATTAGATTCAAATATTGGGTTAAAACAATCATATGACTTGAGCTATAAATATCAAAATCTCAACCTTACTAGTCTCAAATAAATCATGATTATATCATATTATTAATTATTGAGAAAACATATATTATTATTCCAACATCACCTATAGTGATCAAGTAATTTCTTTTGATCTCTATGAATTGCAAATAAATGTATAGACATCTTTGTATATTATAAATTTAATTCATGACTAGTGTCAAAATATGAAACGATCTAGAATTCTATGATGTAAAAGATGTGTAACAAATATTTGAAGAATTGATCACTTACAACAAATGACATGAGAAACTACAAGTATACACCATCTCTCGTAGCATTATGAAAAGGGGCACTACAAACAACCCCTTTGAATAATACTCTTAATATCTTACAATATTGTAAACATGTATTCTCAAGAATATACTTCACAAGGAAAAATATAGTCAAGTACATTGGTGATAGCAATAATCATAATTTATATTTAAACAAGGAAATACAAAAAATTATTTTAGGTTTCTTACCTTAAGAGACGAGAATATAGTATTTAAATTTTGTATAATATAGTATAGTTTGATAGTAAAAATAATTGAAATTGAGTTAGTTGGAGATGTCAAAAAGTATCTAATTTCAAATTTGAGCTATATTTAAGCATGTGAAAGATTGTGGGGAAGAATGAAGAACACTCATAAGAGTATTTACCAAGTAAAAAGTCTCCTTGATTCTATAAGATATTTTATTATAATTGAGTACAATAAAAATAAGAACAAATTAGGATGATGATTTTCCATTGTAAGGGTGAGGATTACCACCTAGAAGAGATATTTAACTCTATTTTTATATTTTTATGGGAATATTAAAATCTATAATTTAAAATATAGAATTATGATTATGATATTATATTAGGATATAAGTTAATATTTTTCTTAAATACACATTATGTATTGAAAGGATAAATAATTCAAGATCTAGAAATTCATTTTGAATCTTAAAATATATAGACATAATAACATAATAAAAAGTGAATATGAGAATTTAATATTTGAATTATCTCTTTTATATTCTTAAATGGTATTTGCATGCTATATGACCTTTGGATTCTATCCTCTCCTTTCACAATCAAACTATAATATTTTGAGGTGAACATGTTTAAATTTTATGATGAAAGGCGAAGTTTTCAATGGGAATACGGTAAAGTTTGATGTATATCAATAGATCAAAAGGATAAAGAGAATGGATATTATATGAAAACTTGTATCCAAAAAGGTAAATAATAGGATACCAAGTGATAATATAATTGACATCAAAAAAATTGTAAATAGATTTGACATATTCCCAAATTAATATAAACCGATATTGATTTATTTGAGTAGTTGTATTACAATAAGACAACACATAATTTCATATGTATAGTGCTATTGAATAAGGTAAATATTTATTAGAGAGAAGACTTTGAGGTTAGTTTCACATCACAAAGCTATAGAAAACTATGCACCATGGATATTCATAGTGGAAGAGACTACCATTAATAAAGTTTATGCAACTACCTTGATGCAAATATCTCACTTATACAAATATTTTATGATATGCATGAAATTTTTTGCAAGAAAAATCATTGCCATGATGAGTGCTTTTACCTCAGGAATAATGGTCACTTTTATTTACTTCAACCCTATAGTGAAATTATATTCATACTAAAACATGATTTGAATGATATCAATGCATAGAGAAGATCCCAATGAATTCAATGTTCGAGATTTAAATGACAATGTTGACTGAGAATCTAATAAAGTTAAACTCACATGATCATTATGTGTATAGTCATACCATTAAAAAATATTAGCAAGTAAAGTAACAGTGATTATGGATACTAAGGAATGATTAGAAATAGAACCCGATAGGAGGTATCACACCCTCCCTTATTGGAGAAATTCATATGTGATACTCCATCATATGGCTTTGCCCATATTTTGCATCGTACAACTCCATTTGGGATGCAGTCTATATATCCAACAATTGGGAGACCGTAGATATTAAAAGTTTTTCACAAGGATTTGCAGGGGTCTTCCATGCTTGTTTCAATTATGTACATCACTACAATATAATATTTCATTACATTTATAAATATTTTATTTATCAAACAAAATGGTAGTTATTTTGTCAACTAGATGAGGTGCCATATTTAAGAGGTGAATTTCAACAAAAGATTTTTTTTTTTAAATAAGAGTGGCATCTCTTTAGACATTCATGATTTTTGTATTTTAGATCCTTTTGAAAAAAATATAGTGGCATATTGAGTTACAAATGACTAGGGAAGAACATGAGTTTTATAAGCTTTCTTGCATATGCAAGCATTAAATGACTTCTCTTTAGATTTATGGATGAGACTTTGGAATACTAATGTAATTATGTAAGAATTGTAAATGTGACTTCTCTTTAGATTTATGGATGAGACTTTGGAATACTAATGTAATTATGTAAGAACTGTAAATGTGTATGCAAGTTTTTGAATCTCTATTCTTTGTAATGTATATAGACTTTCAATGTGGGTATGCAAATTTGTAATGACTATGGAGGTGCATTGAAATATTTTGAACTTTGGCATAGTATATGCTTGCATGTTTTTGAATCTTTTGGTATAAAATTTTAAAAATGAGCACAAAATATTTGAAATCCCACCCTAAGGGAGATATTTACTTCTAATTTAGAAGTCTATGCTCTTTTTGAGACTTAATTTTCCCTAGAATGTCCTAGCCACCTTGCTAATTTTGACACAAATCATCTACATTTTGAGATTTAAATATTCTTATATAAAGTGACTCAATATGATAGGGATGAGGTTTGAAAATTAACTCTCAAAATTTTAGAGCAAGGTTACAAATTTGTCACTCAAAGATCTAGGGGACAAGCCCACATTGGTAATGTTGTTAGTCTTTTAATGAAACAATGTTCATTTATCATCCAATCTACATAATTCCATGAGATAAAATTATTTCAAGTTTTTAAAATAACACTTGTTTGATATATCTATTTTAAAAATGAGAAATGTTCAAATGTGTTCCACAAAAAAGGTTTGAACTATATCTAAAATTCAAGGACATAGGTAATATGCTTAAATGGACCCAAAAAGACAAGCTTGGATAATATTCATAAAATTTATAAATATGGTGATGTTTAAATTTTACCTAGTAATCACACTTAATATATTTTATATGTCTTCTATTATAACTTGCAAGAATGATTAGTATATCCTAACCCGCTCTAATACCATGTTAAAATTGAGGATCTTAGGATACCAATCATTATAGACAAAATATAAAATAAATAAAATGAGAATCATACAAGCATATATTTTACATATTATAGAAGATATACGTTGGGAAAACCCTTTTCGGTAAAAATCTCATAAAACATCATTTTATTAAAAAAGCTTACAAAAGATAGACTAAACTTGGGAAGACTCCTCCACATACTTGGACATAGCCAATAATACCTCATGTGCATAGTGATATAATTCACTATAATTTCCAAATTCACACTCTCTCAAATGAAAGAGAACCTCCTTAAATATAGGAGAAATGGTAGAAAAATACCCAAAGAGGTATTAGTCACACCTATTTAAATCAACCATTCATAAATAAATAATAATATAATAGTTATTATATTATTAATTATTAAATGGTATATGATTTATAACATAAGGTTTTATAACTTTATATTAGAATAATATATAAATGTTATAAGGATATATAACCCCTGATAACATTATGTTCTAACAATAACAAAGTTTTAGCACCTCATCTTCCTTAACTACATCCTTAACAACAATATTATTGACTCCCAAAACTAACCCACTAATTTGACCATCAAGATTAGTTAATCCACATCAACTTTGGGAGACATAATGTTGATTACAAGTGTTGATTGAATAGCACTAGCTCACTCAAATATCGTGTTTAAATTTTTTGATTTATACTTAGGGGGAGAATGCTTGCACCAGGGTAAAAATTCTAACAATATGTATCTATTCATGATTTTTTAGTAGGTCTGCACTCATAAAGGAGACCATTACTTATAGTAGAAAATATTCCATGAAAAATAAAAACGAATTCACCATCTTACCTTCTAATGAATTATAGACTTTGGTAAGGAGTGGGGTCATAGAAATGTGCATCTAGCTCATTGGAATTAGTAATAAATTTATGTTTATCATTAAACACTATTGTTAGAATATACTAGGTACTTGTAGATGCAAATTAATCATGGGGCTTCTCAATAACAAGGTCAAACATGTATATATGGCTTACTAAATTAGCAAGCTCCTACATTGAGGGGTTGAAGAAATGTGCAATAGGCTTATCGTTTCAATTTTTAGGTGCACAACTAGTTGTGCACTTAAAAGATAAATCATCATAGTAATTAGGATGATCCATGATTACAAAGCATCACTCATACTAGAATAGGAATATACTTTATTCATAAAGATATGTCTTTGTATAACAAAATTTTTCCTTGGAGATGAAATATAAACACCTTTTTGAACCTTGACCAACTATTGCACCAAACTAGAATAGGACTCGTGGTATCACCAGCAAGTATGGGTTAGTAGCAAAAAAATTATTCAAGACAACAATCACTACCTCATAAAATGATGAAATCCTTGAAGCAAACATAACCTCCAAGGCTCAAAAATATTGGGTTCTCACATCAATAGAATATTTTTTCAACCCAATAATTTATTTTAAATTGGCAACCTTCCAAATTACATGAATAAATTTTTTACATGCTAAGGGTGTCAATTTGTTGGCATGAGTTTCTAACTAAGCAAACTAACCCAAACAAAATATGTGCTCGACAATGGTTGTAAATTCAATGATTGTGTAGTAAAGGTATTCAAAATATGAACCAATATTTACATCCCCAATTAAAACTCTAAATTTTGGTGTGATTTGGCTAAATGAACTCACTTGAACAAAATGCATAGTTACAAAAATTAACCTATGTTACAAAGGTTTTCAAAATATACACCATCCCCAACAATGTCACTAATTTTTAGGTGACCTAAATTATAAACCTCAAATACCTAAAGCTAAATACCTCTCAAATATTAAGGGTATTAAATTCAAAGAAAATACCACACATTTATGATTAGGCTTGAGAAATTAAGGACCAATTATTGAAGTGGACAAAACCTCCCTCATTTTTGGCTCTACTAAAACAAGGGGGGATTCCCTAAGGTATTGCAATAGACATCACCATAGAAACTAAACACATACCTTAATGCAAATCATACCCATTGCGTATCTTACCCCTATTTCAATTGTCACTTCTTGCCTATATGTTAGTTTGTAATATTCAAGGTGAAGCACTTTATTAAATAAGATAATCTACCACATAAAATTTCTATGAATGTTTTTTATGATAACCCTTATGCTATTATACACATTTATACATGGTAGGGAATACAACTAATTATAACATAATATTAAATCAGTTTTAGTTTGATTGTTCAAAGGTATATTAGGATGATGGAGGAGACTTAGTTCATGTGAACGAGTGCTTATCCTAGCTATGCAATAAATTACAAGATTCTTGCATAACATGTCATGATTGAAACCAAATGGGATAACTCAATGAAGATATACCTAAAGATTAAATTAATTCAAATGCACACATAAACTAGGTTTTAGACATACAAATGAATAAACACATAATCTACAAAAAATTATAATAGTTTAATTAAAAAATATATTGTTCTTGAGAAGGTACATTAGAAAAGGTTTGAAATGATTTTATAGTCTTCTAGTTGACTAACTAGTCAAGAACACACCTAGAAAATATGCAAAACACTCCTAGAGACACTCAAACAAGGTTAGATATACTAGTTAGAATCTTTCTTCAAAAGTTATATATGTTTATATTACATATTTAGGCAAACCCAAATCATCAAAATACAAAATACCTCTCCCTTTACTAGAGAAAATGACTCTAAGGCTTACTATCACAGTTTTTTTCCTATCTGCTCTTTCTCTATTCTCTTTATCTCCATCTTCCATCACTTTTAAATGAAAATTTTCATCCCTTGTATACAAAATATTATAGAAATGGTCCTAAAAATGGGTGATTCTTATCACAAGATGAAATGTGAAAAACTAGCCATCCTCCCACATTAATTACCAAGAAAAATCTCATGAGATTCATAAAAGTGGAGTTCATGAACACTATGTTGCATTAATGATTGTGTGTGTCTTTTCTCTCTTCCACTATTACATTTGAATCCACACCTTTATGATGAACAATTTATTTTGGGAAAAAAATCTAATCAAGTAGTTGTGAGGCCTTAATAAATCATTAATGGTACTCTAGTTGTGTGTGAGTAGCGTGGGATGTTAAATATTCCTTTTTCATGTTTCTCTGCACTTATTTTTTAAATATTGAAGGTATGACAATTAAATCCTTTTAATTTTGCTTGAATGTTGATTTTTTATGTATTTAAGTGAAGAACATCAATGACTATCACACATCATGTAATTTTTTTAAAAGATACCTGGCAATGGAGAAGAGCTTCTAGGCATAAAATTTATATTATTTACCTTACATGTAGTGCCACCAAAGAGGTGTGTTATACATGTCGATGAATAGGATAATTATATTTTTCAAGGTTATCAACATGTGGCATCCTATGAGATCATAGGGGTAGAGTAATTTTTGCTTATGCGGTTAATCTCAACACCCAATCTTCTAATTTTGCAGAGGTGGCTATGACTTATCATGGTATCCAACTAGCTAACCAAAGAGGCGTAATAAACTTGGCAATAGAAGGGGACTCCATGAATACAATCATGATTTTGAATGGTGACACCCTTCCAAGTTGGTCTGACTTGATTATTTCTTCTCACTTCAACATGATGGGATTAGGATAATACAAGTAAATGCATGTTTTTTGGGAAGGGAACTTTGCAACAGATGGGATGGAAAATTTAGGGGCCTTTGTCAAAAATATTAAAGTATGGTATGATCTTCATTTAATCCCTGAACATGTGAGAAAATCCATCATAAATGAAGTTTCCAATCAAATCGCACACCATGCTAGAGATTGATATCTATCCCTTTCAAAATTGCAATAATAACATGTATCCTCTTAGTTACATGAAGAATAATTATCGCATCCCACTTCTAGCTCCTTATCAAGCTTGCCTCGGTTGTGGCTGCTAAAATCTTCTGGAGTTTTTAGTTGTTGGATTTAAACTACTATGTCATTGCTCCCCTATTGAATGCAATGGGTGGAGAACTAGTTCAAGAATAGTTGAATAGTTGTGACTCTCTTATAAATGGCCCTAAGATATGGCTTATTCTTCATAAGGAAGCTCTCCTTGTACATTGAAGCCATGAAAGGTCACAACCCCAATATTTTCGTGAAGTTTATGAATTCATGGAAGGATGGCCTCATTGAGGTTCGGGGCCTTTCCTTTTCTATTTTTGTGGAGCTTATTGTTGTGTCTACAAAAATCCCTCTAGAGTGAGCTAATATTCCTAAAAATCCTAAAGGATACTATCAAAGAGACATGGAAAAATTCCTAAATAAAGGTGAGAAATTCAATAGGCTACATAATGGCTACACTAGAGAGGATTTTCTTGGTGTGTGGAAGATGATAGTTGAGGTGTTAATGAGGTATGTTACCCTTGATGGTTACTTCAAAATATTTCATGCACATTTTTCCATATGTTAAATAATTTCCACCAAAACATTAAAATGAAAATTTCTTTTTGGATCCACTTCTCACTAGAGCAGCCCATTAAATTTATGAATGAAAATGGAAAACCCTTGCCCCTTCATTAGGGCTTGATTTATAGAATTTATAGGTATAATGTGGCTCTCTCACCGGTCTTATCTTCCCTCCCTTGGGTTGTTAACCATGTACTTGTTCACAAGGGTGTTGTTGATATTTAGGAGGATAACCCTGTTACCCCATCTTGAGATACCTATTCCACCCCCTCCATCACCTCAGAGTCACTAGGTCTAAACCCCCTCAAAATTCTAAAGGCAAGACCCCTATTTCATATTACCCTTCTCTCTACTAATAAAAAGGTGTTGTTTGAGGAACCCCCCAAATCTCTATTTCAAATGATAATTCAGGCTCCTCTTGGTCCCCTTTGCCAGATGTTACCCCTGAAGACCCCCCCTTAGTTCTCCTTTATTGCACAGTCTTTCTACCAGTCCCCCTTCTTACACTAAGCTAGATGTTGGCCAAGATCATGAGCTAGAGACTAATCCTATGGACACTCCTGATCCTTATTTGAATTATACCTCCCTAAGGGAGAAAGTAGACAAGATCTATAAAGCCACTAACATTAAAAAAATATATTCTTAAGTGGTTGTTGACCCAATTGATCACAACAAAGGATTAAAAACCTAGAAAATATTGTGCTCAAAAGGACTAAAGGTTGGTCAGGTGAAGAGGAGGACAAGGATCATTGGGAGTTATTTAGAGGCATGACACCAACCTTTGAGAATTGGGACAATCTAGAAAAATTAGGGTAAATTAAATTTTTTACCAAGCCTCCCAAGGAATGTGTGAGAATGAGAAATGAGGTTGCCAAACTTCACTACAATCAAGACAAAATCCTCCTTAGTTTGCAGAAAATTATTAAATACAACAAGGAAATAGTGAAGAACATGGTGGTCACCATTTAGGTGTTTTAGCAAGAGCTTAAAAGATATCATGCTAAGCATGCCAGGGAGGATTTAGAAGCCACCCTACCAGCTCTAAGAAAAAAAGGTAAGAATATGGAGATTGTATCACCTACCTCTAATGAAAGCATGGGAAAGAAGAATATGAAAGCCTTTCCTTTTGATGAAAAACTTTAGTTTCCCACCAAGGAGTGGCAGGCAATCAAATGCCTCCACCTTTTTGGAGAATGATAATTGGTCATGTCTAGTTGTTGGTGCTCAGTTGGTCCTATTTCTTTTTCTGCTAGCTATATTTTTTGGTCTTTTGTCTCTTTTCTTTAGCTTTCCTACTATCTCACTACTTTTGAGACTCTTTTTCTCTACCTTAATGGTTGTTATGTAATGGGTTTGGGCCCTTCCCAATTTATCTTAATCAAAACATGTGGCATAATAGTATCACATCTCACCATGCATATTAATAACCAAGTCACTATATTTGGTTGGACCCTTTCAACTTTTATAATTCATAGCACATCATTCATATGTAAGTGGGACTTGTAATTAAAAGTATGATGCAAAGAGCCTCCATAATATAATAATAATCTACCATTTATTTGCCACCATATATAATACTTTCAAATTGAAAACCAAATTAACACTTCCTCATAAAAAGACAAAGCCATCACACATTGCAAAAATAAAAGTGGGATCCACCTTTGAAACCACAATGTGAAGAAAATACATGATTCAATGAAATTCCCTAGCTACCTTAAAGCATTACCCTTAGAGAACTAAAACCTATTGTACATCAAAGAAATAAAGTGGTACCCATATTTAAAACAACAATATAAAGGAGACACATAATGTAATGATAATTTTCCACTTGTCTACACCACATAATTTTTTTTGAGTTGGAATCTAAATAAACATACCCACACAATATATAAATCTATCACACATCATAAAAATTAAAGTGGAGTCCACATTCAAAATCATGATGTGGAGGAACTACACAATGTAATAGGGTATAGAAACATACCACAAATTGAATAATATTTTGTAATTACTACATGAATCATTCACATGAGAATTAATAGACCAATCATAAGCCATCAACTCAATGTGGGAACAACACAACATTGTATGAACTAGTAGTTGTGACTCTACACTCAAAGACACATGGCATAATAGCACTAGCTCACAATTTCCAAAAAACACTTGACATAAAAATCATGATGTGAAGAACCCTCATGATGAAATAGTAAATTGACACATTGAATTCTACTGGGGACATAAAGCTACAATGTAATCATGATTAGATAATATAAGGAATAATACATGTGTTAAAAAATACTGATAAGGATTAGAGGAATATGACGTTCGCATGCTCTACAAGCCAAGCTAGGGCGACCATTCCCTAGTTCGTTCCCTGTGTTCTGCTCGTTGTTGTGATGTGGGGGGTCTTTTGATGCAATCGAGGTCTATGGTGGTGGGGTTAACGTCTGCTAAACCTTTTTTGTCTCTTTTTTCTTTTACCGGTGACTGTTGTGTGGGAGTTGTGTCCATTGTGCTAGATGTGGGCTTCCTCTTTACCGTTGTGGGCTCTCCTTTGGTGTTGTTGTGTTGTGTGCAACCTGTCTTGGCGCTAGGTCTCCTCCTCTACCCGCATGGGTCTGTGGTGTGGGCGTGTGGTCTTGGGGTGGATGCGTGATTGACCTACCATTTTGTGGGGCCTTCGTTCTTCCCACTGTCGTGTGGGTTTTGTCTTTTTTGGAGGCCTTCTTGTTGTCGATTGGGTGGCTTCTGGATGGAGGGGGTTCGTTCTTTCCCTTGGGGTTTTTCCATTTCTTGCAAAAGTGACTCAAGGGCTTGCATGCCTTTCGGGGATTTTGTTTATTGCTATGTCATGTGGGGAAACATCTGAGGCTAGCCCTAAATTGGATTCTGATTAGTATTTGGTTCGAAGCCTTCGGTGCATGGTGTGAATGTTTTGACAATATGTTGTTTTCATCGAAGATGGAGATGAATGATCTAGGACCGGTTAGTGGTTCCTGGATAACGAAGATTAATGGGTGTTTGGAAAGATGCAAAGAGAGACCAAAATTGGTTATCACGATGGAGATGCTTGCAAATGATATTGAATACTATTCGAGGCACTCCTTTTATTGCAAGTTCATGGGTTTGAGAGTTTCGTTGCAATTTTTGGAATCCTGGGCTCAACAGACATGGATGTCGGAGGGGAAGATGGAGATTAGGCTCCTTGCAAACAACTACTTTATGGTCTCATTTGATTGCATGGCAAATCAGAATAAGGTCTTTGAGGGTGGTCCCTATTTTTATAACTAGGTGGGATTGTTTATCAAGCCATGGCATGTGGGATTGAACCCGACTAAGGTGCTACCGAGTCAGATTCTGGTTTGGGTTTGGTTGTCATGGTTTCGATTGAGTGTTGGTAGGATGATGTGTTGAATTTGGTGGCTTCAATGCTCGGTAAACCTGTTGGGTCTTCACAGCAGACGCAGTTTAAAAAGGTAATGATTTTTGCTCGTATCTGTGTAGAAATTGATTTAAGCAAGCCATTGCCAGATTCTGTTGAAGTTAGTGTTGGATCCTATACTTGGGTGCAATAGCTAGATTATGAAACCCTACCTTTTTGGTGTCATCTTTGTCATGAATATGGTCACTTGCAACGTAGGGGCCCTAGGGCTAAGCCTGTAGCGCCCTAGCCTTCTCAGCCTTCTCACAATCCGCCTAGGGCTAATAAGGGGAAGGAGCTTATTCCGGGTGATGGTAACGGTGATGATGGTTATGTCCCTGTCAAGGCTCGCAATAGGAATCAGGGGCAGAAGCAGACCTTAAGGGAGAGGCAGGATGATGACACTTTTAATAGGTTTGAGGTATTAGATTATCTTAGCCAACAGGAAGTGAATCCAGGGTTGCTGAACTTGGATCAAGAAACTTTGGGTACAAGACAGGACGGGCCTCCTTTGGAGGCTATGCAAGTTGTGTAGGAGGTTGGTTTTGTGTAGATAGATACAGATCAATAATTGATTGTCCAGGCTGAATAGGAATCTACTATTGGAGCTATGAAGAGTGGTGGAGGTGAATCCCCATTGCCCCTGAAAGAAGGTATGAAAGTGGGAAAGAGCTCTTTGTCCTCTTCTCGCTTGGGTATTTAGCAAAAGGAACTGAAGAAAGGGGTTGGTGAGAAGACTTCCAAGTTGGGTAGGAAAAAGGATATGGATAAGATTAAATTAACTAGGGAAACTTTGGTGGAGTCAGGGTCAGTCAAGACTCTGGATTTGCATTTTTCATGCCCCCATAAATGATTGTTCTCTCATGGAATGTAAGGGGCTTGAACAGTGGCCCTCAATAAAAAGTTGTTTGTGATTTGGTTAGGAATCATTCTTCGGAGGCTCTTTTTCTTCAAGAGACTAAATTATCTGTGGATAATATGTTGGACATGGTACCTAAGTTGTGGAAATATGGTGAATGCCAATGTGTGGGGGCTCTTGGTGCTTCCGGGGGGTGGCTTGCTTTTGGAACCCTTGAAAGATTTTCCCTCTTTGGTGGATGTCCTCTAGATCCTCTATGTCCTTGGTCGCCTCTTGTTATGAGACTGGTGAGTGTATTCTCCTCTCTAATGTGTATGCTCCTGTTGAGTTTTAGGGTAAACAACTTCTATGGTCTCATCTTCATTTTGTTCATAGCTTAACTCCTTTCCATTCATGGGTTATGGTTGGCGATTTTAATGCTATTGTGGAGTTGTTTGAGAAAAGAGGTGGAATTGCTAGGTTGGAGCCTTCTACTCTGTTATTCAGGGATAGCATTTTAGATTTAAATCTTATTGATGTTTAGCTCAGTAATGGTTGTTTCACTTGGAATAATAGGAGAATTGGTGAGAGTTGTGTTGCTGAGAGGCTTGATCAATTCTTGGTTTCTTGTTATTGGGTTGGAGACTTGTGGTCTACTAGATTTGAAATTCTTGATTGGAGAGGTTTTGATCATTGGCCTATTAAGCTTAGTATTATCTCTGCTCGAGTGCCTCGTTCTCCCTCCTTCAAGTTACAGCTTATGCGGTTACGTGATTCTACTCTTCGTGAACATGTGGCTGTGTGGTGGAGGATTGGTAGACCTACTTTTGGTATGACAATGTACACTTTTTCCAAGCTTCTTCAGTTTGTCAAATATCAACTTAAAAGGTGGAATCAATGATGTTTTGGTAATATTTTTAATGCTAAGGTCGCTGCTTAGGAGGAGTTGAATAATATTATGTGGTTGATTTGAGAGAATGGGGCTTATGAGGATCTTCTAAGGGAGGAGGCTAGGACTCTGAAAGTGGTTGAGGAATTTGAATTGTGGGAAGAGATCTATTGGAAGCAAAAGGCTTAGGTTGAATGGCTACAAGAAGGTGATAAAAACACTACCTTCTTCAGTTTTGTGAAGGACAGGAGGCATGGTAATTCCATTTTTGTTCTAGTGAATGATAGGGGAACGTCTTGCCTCGTTTCAGGAAATCTCTACTGAGGCATCTCAGTATTTTGTTACTTTATTTAGGGAGGATTCGTGGTGGGGCTCTATTGAGGAAGCACAAGTTCTTTCTTGTATTCCTCAATTGGTCTCTAGGAAGGTGAATGAGTATCTAATGAAAGAGATCTCTCTTGATGAGCTGGAGGGGATTGTGTTTCAGATGAAGAGGGGTAAAGCTCCTGGCCCCAATGGTTTCCCGATTGAGCTTTTTCAAGAATTTTGGGATATCATAAAGTTGGATCTTCTGGTGGTTGTCCATGAGTCCCAAAGGAATAAGTAAATGCTCTGTGCTCTAAATTCCACCTTCCTTGCTCTCATCCCCAAGTGTGAAGGAGCTGATAGGTTATCTCAGTTTCGACCTATCTCTCTTTGCAATGTGGCATATAAAATCATTTCGAAGTTAATGGTTGAGAGGTTGAAGAAGTGGCTTAAAGTGTTGATTTTAGAGTAACAAAGTGGATTTGTGGCGGGTTGAAAAATTCTTCACGGGGTTGTGATTGCTACGGAGACCATCCATTCCATGGACAACTCCCATGAGAAGGCAATGTTCATTAAGCTGGATATGGCTAAGGTATATGACATGGTTAGATGGTCTTTCCTGCGGATGATCCTTGTTTCTTTTGGTTTTGGTGAGGAGTGGATCCAATGGGTCATGAGCTATGTCACGTTAGTATCCTTCTTAGTATTGATAAATGGGGATCATTCTAAACTTTTTGGCACCTCTAGGGGTTTGCGCCAAGGGGATCCTCTTTCTCCGTATCTTTTCTGCTTCTTGTGGAAGGTCTTGGACGTTTTTTGAAAAGAAATGTGTAGCTTGGCATCATTCAGGGTTGGCAATGGCATGGAGATTTTCCTTCGCAATCTCATTTGTAGTTTTTTGATGATACTGCCTTGATGGGGATGGCTACTGTTAGGGAAGCTACTAATTTGAGGCAAGTGTTGGACATTTATCTAGTTGCTTCGGGGCAATTGATTAATGAGGAGAAATCATCCATCTTCTTCTTCAATACACTGGCCCCCATACAAAGAAGAATTGCTAATATCTTGAGGTTTCTGATAGGGGTTCTCCCTTTGACGTATCTGGGTATCCCAATTTCTATTCACCGACTTCCCAAGGGTTCTTGGTAGAATATTTTTTATAAGCTTCGTGCAAAAGTTAATCATTGGACCCATATATGGTTGTCTTTTGTTAGGCGGGTTCAACTTCTCAAGTCGATGGTGCAGGCTCTCCCTACCTACAAATGTATGCTTCAAGTGGCTCCAATGGGTTTTCTTAGGGAGTTGGATTCTCTTGAAAGGTAGTTCTTATGGGCTGGAAGTTTGTCATCTTCCAAGTGCCGCCTGGTCATGTGGGAAGTTGTGTGTAGCCCAAAGCAATTTGGTGGTCTTGGTCTTCGACAATCTACGTTGTCTGGAGTGGATGTGGTTGCTAAGCTATTCTGGAGATGGTGTGTGGAGCAGGATCAATTGTGGGCTAGGATATTATCTCATAAGTATTTCTTGGGGATTCCTCGACATGATCTCCCTTATTACCCTCTTGAGGGGAAAGGTTCGGTGATTTGGAATACTCTTCAGAAGGGTGCGAAGCTCATCAAGGAAGGTTTATTTTGGATTTGCAGATGGGGCACTAAAGCTCTTTTCTAGTTGGATTCTTTGGATGGCTTCCATCCACTTACTTCTCAGTTCCCCAACCTACTTCCTTTGTGCCAGAGATTTCTTGTGGTTGGTTGGTCTAGGGTGAGTGACTTCAAGTCCGTCTCTTTTTTTGGTCAGTTGGAGGTGGCTCATTGGAAGGATCTTGTAAAGTGGCCAAATTTGGGACTTGTGGAAGAAAGTGCTAAGCTTCACAAGATTCTTTGTAGTAGGAGTTGTAGTTCTCTTCTGGAAGAGGATATTCTTGCTTGGACCCATAATCCTAAGGGGGTTTATTTTGTTGCTTTTGGTTATCACATGTTATTGGCTCAAAAGCTGACTGGGGCAGAGCTTCATTGGTGGAAAAGGGTGTGGAATAAGCTCTTGTGGCCAAAATGCAACTACTTTTTTTTGACTTTGGCGTGGAATAGGTGCTTGACCTGGGATAACATTCGTAAATGGGGATTCCAGGGACCTTCGATTTGTGTTTTGTGTGGGAGAGAGGAAGAGGATTCTTTGCATTTGTTCTTGGTGCCCCTTTGTTGCGCAACTTTGGCATCGGTGGTGGAGGTGAAGCTCTTTGTATTCATGCTTTCTCTTTGGCAGAATTATGGATAGTACGCCATCTCCTTTCATGGCTTCCTTTGCGTGATGTTTGCAATGCGTCTCATCTTTCGCTGCAGATATGGCTGGAGTGGAACCACTGAATTTTTCGTGATCAAAAGTTGGTGGGTTGGCAAGTGTGGATGTGTATGTTAGGAATGGTGTAGGAGTCAATTGTGGCTAAGAGTGATGTGGTTTTCCCCTTGGAGAGAGGTGATGCTGAGTTGGTGGCCAGATTGGGTCTTCAGGAAATTCATTCCTCTTTTGTTAGCTCCAGGAACTGTAGGCATGGGAAAAATAGAGTTCAATGGGTTGGTAGGTAGTTACCTCCTCCATATGGCTTTTTAAAAATCAATATGGATGGATCTTCTAGGGGAAATCCTGAGCCTGCTGGGATTAGTGGGGTTGGTAGGGACTCAATTGGGTCAGTGATTTTTCTATTCTCTATACATGAGGGGGTGAAGACTGTTAACTTCATGGAGTGTCTAGCGATTCTTTATGCTATTGAGAGGGCCCTTGCTTTGGGATCGTGAAAGGTTATATGTGAAGTTGATTCACAAATCTTGATTAATTTGTTGAATGAGCGAAAGATATCTGATATAAATTGGCAGTTGGCTTCGATAGTTTAGTGGATTCTTCAGGTTAGTTCTTAGATGGAGGCGACATCCTTTGTTCACATCCCAAGGGAGTGGAATCATGTTGTCAACTACTTGGCCAAATGGGCCTCTAAGCATGATGGTGGTTGGAAGGTCGAGGATTGGGATCAGGTTACCCCTCAGTGACGTCAGGATTTGGACCGGTTCTTTGAGGAGGATAGGAGGATACATGGGGATAGTTGATATTGTTTTTGTGTTGTGGGGTTGTTTCTTTGTTTTATGGGGCTGGGTCCCTTGGTTATTATTGTAATGCTCTTTTCTAATTTCCAATAAAGTTTTTACCCCTTTTAATTTAAAAAAAACACCGATAAGAAAAATCTAGGGACAAATAAGACTGATATTCAAGGGGATGGGGCTATAAAATTAAGTGAATAAACTTGAAAAACTAGTAGTATTAAAAGAGAATAATATATCAGTGATATTGAAAGGGCCAAAGCACAAAAGGACTATAGTTTTAATCGTAAAAATATAAAGGAAAACTCTTACAAACTAGAAAGACTAAATCCCTAAGGATCTCCCTAGAAAACTAGAACACTTATATTTCTTACCAAAAAATAGTGAATAATTAACTATAGAACTTTGTATATTCTATCCTAATAGAATGATCTTATGTGTGCAATGATTTTCCCTCCTATGTGTTCATTTTACAAACTATACCCCCAAATTCCTAATATCTTTCTCATAAAATAAAAGGTTTGATAGTTTATTAGAGAATCATACGAAAATCTATAAGCACTTGATTTTATTCTACCCACATTATTCAACAAGTACTCTCATGGGGTTTCACAAAAAATAATTATTTTCCATTTACCGCAATCTCATATGTAGTCATTATTATTGTCCTTGTGATTGAATTATCTATAGTTGTATTATAAATCTTACATAAATTTCTCTTTATCACATATCCAACCCTAAAATTTGTCATATCAATCACCACAAAGATCCTCCACTAAGTTTTTCTTTGATCAATGTTATGGCTTGCTCGTGTTCACCTTATTTACGAGTAGCTCACCTTGCTTCCACAACCTAGCTGCCACTTTGATAGCTTTACCTAATATTTAATAATGATGGTCTAAACACATGAAATCATATTAGATTTAGCTTTTAATACCAACCTAGCCTAGGCATGATCCTCACAAAAGTTTATATACATCCAACTTCAATTCACTTATCCTCTAATATTAATATAAATATTCATGTAATCCCATGTTTACATTCAATCTGCTTAGGGCTAGTTTCTCTTGATCAAAGTGGGTATGATCCATCTTCATAAGTGTAACATGGATATATTTATGGAGATCCTTTGCATAAATCACATCAATAAGGACATTTAAAGGAAAGGATCTAGCTTCATTTTCCTCAAAGTCCTTCTATGGATACATCTATTTTAGTTGAGGATTATCTTTCACTTTGATCAACATGGGTTATACCATGATTTCCTTCTGCAATTCTAATCATAGCCTTGTTCCTTCTCCTATTTTTCTTGCTACCTTAAACCTACTTTTTTATGTAATGTTTTTTCACACCACATATATTTTTGTACAATCTATCAATTCACTTTGTAACTCTTCTTTATTTCCAACTTTTCTAGCTAACCCTAAGCTCTATATCTCACTTCATTGGTTGGGGTCAATTTCAACAATTTTTTTTAATGTTTTTTGACTTATTATGATTGTGACCCTTACTAAGCTTCCAATCAAAATTTTAATTTAACTTCCTCTAGCTTCCCGTCTTCCCTTTTTTTTTCTTCCAATTTTAATTTGATGAGTGGACATCAAAAAATAAGAAAGTTAAAATTCACTAGTGTACACTTTAATATACAACTATATTACATATGATAAAAGGTACTTTGTCTATACATTAAAAAAAAAAATAGACTAATTTTATCCCTCATTTATGCATATAACATGGTTTTAATCTTGCACCATTAACATAACCATGTAAGAAATCATTCTACAAGGTTTTCTATTTTATAGCTCATATGGGAAAAATATTATTAATCTTGTATAACCCAAGCCACTACATCTTCAATTTTCTACACTTTTGAATCACTTTAATACATTAAAACTATGTTTCCAATCTTGTTTTTTTTGTTCTTGATATTCCTATCATGCCATAATTTTTGGTACCTTTTCACTTGTATCTATTTATATGAAACTATAAAATTTTTCTCATCCAATATCTTTAATTCAACTAATCTCTCCTTGATTTAATCATCATTCACCCTTAATACACTATTTAATATAAGATTAAACACCATGTATTATATTGGTAATACAATATCTAACCCATAAACTAGTTAAAAAGAACAAAATTTTATGAGAGATTGTATTTTGGTACTTGTGTTTTCTCCTTTTTTGTGTTTTCTCCTTTTCTTCATTTGTGGGAGATTGTATTGACAATGGCTATCAAGCCTACAAAAAGGCATGGAGGAAGCCACGTGCATGCGACTTGTTGCATCCGATGGCAATGGGCTTGTGCAATCTGCAACTGTCAAACTTTGTATTTTATATGTCAGGTAAAAATGAATTAAATTTCCTCTTGCAATGTGAAAAAAATTAATTTGCCTTTAATATTTTCCTTGCAAATATCTTGCTACAGACCCATCTATTATCTCTTAGACCTTAATATTTTACTTCTACTTTTAAGTTTTGTAAATATATATTATATAATACATATTATTTAAATTTATATATATATATATATATATATATATATATATATATATATATATATATTATTTGGGCTTATATTGTTATTTATATTATAAATTATATAATATAATATAACATAATATAAAAAGGATATTTTAAGATAAGCTTGTCACCATTCCGCCCTACCCTCTACTTTTTCAAAATTCTTCCATGCCTGCAGGTTCAGGGGAGACCACTGTCTCTCCCCAGCCTGACCCTTCGCCAGTTTTAGACAAGATTCCCTCACATGCACTTTCTGGGGATACGGTGTTTGTCTTAGGCAACCCCGATGCTCTTGCTAAATCTCCACCTTGTGGGGACATTGGGGGCCACTTGGGGGCTGGCGCTCTGGCGACTGGCTGGAAAGATATCCTTTCGAGGTCTAGAAATATTGCTTTCAAGGCTGTTGGTCTTGAGATTTCCCTTACAGACGAAGGAACTGAGCTTTGCCTTCTTGATGAGGTGATGGAGGAGGTTACTAGTTCGTTTCACCTTGCCTTGGTGGGAAGATTCTTGGCTTTTCGCCCAACGATTGATATGGTTCGTAGATGGGTTAATGGTAAATGGTTGCTAAAGGGCAACGTGTCTATCTCAGCAATGCCTGGTGGTATTTTCCTATTTAAGTTCAACGCTAAGGAGGACGTGGTCCTGGTCCTCTCTGGTACTTGGGCCTATGGAAAACATTTTCTTTCCTTGGCTAAATGGAGGCCAAGTTTCGACCCCTCGGCGGATCTTACCCAGTCGGCCCCTGTTTGGGTTCATTTTCCTAGCCTCCCATTGGAATTCTGGGATGAAAGGATTTTCCGAGGGATTGGTAACTCCTTTGGTAGTTTTGTGGCAGTGGATGCAGTCACTTTGGCGAAATCCAGGTTAGTGTTTTCCCATTTTTGTGTTAATGTATCCATTAATAAAGCTCTTCCCAACTTTATCATTCTTAAATCCAAATGGGGGAAGTGGACTCAAGCTCTTGTTTTTGAGAATGCCACCCTGTTTTGTCAGAAGTGTGGCAAACAGGGTCATGTTATCTCTGACTGCAAGAAGGTTGTTATGAAGGATGCTTCGCTGAAGGATAAAAATTCGTCCTGCCCGCCGGTGTTACAGGATAAACTGTTTGACCCAAACACTAGTGGGGTTGGTGAGCCATTAAAATTAGGCGAGTTTGAAAACTACCCCTTCACAAATGGCTTGAATGAACTTCTGAAATCCCCTGTCTCAGGGGAAAATATAGAAACTAATTTGAAAATAAGTTGCTCTAAAGGGTTGGAAAAGGGTGAAGTCTCTTTGCTTTTGGATGCGAATTTGGTGTTTGGCTCCTATGTCCGTCTGGGGAAGGAAGCTTCTAGATCCTCTCCCGTGTCTGATATGTGTTTGGATTCTATCATGAAGAAGTTGGATGTCAAAGGTGCTGACAATCTTGGTTGTGAGACCATGGTGGATGTCTCAGTCACTTCTCAGTGTCCCAAGGGTGCATTATTTTCTACCCCCTCTAAGTTAGGTCTGACTAACTCGCGTATTCCTACTCCTCAACCAGCTATTTCAGAGGACTGCTTTATGGAGGTAACTAAGTCTATTATTCTCTCCCCAAGCTCTAAATTGATAGCCCAGTTAGAGGGTGATTGCTTGGAGGACTGGCAGAACCCAAAAAGGAAAATGGGGAATAAGAAAGTGGATGTTGGAATGAGAAGTAGAGTTGGAAGACCTTCAGAGAGACTGTCTAGGCACAAAGCCACAACCAGGGATATTGCCAGTGGCAGGAAATCTACCCTTGATTCAACTCACAAAGGAAAGAAATGAAGTTCCTTTCATGGAACATGAGAGGACTAAACATTCCTCTAAAACAATATGCCTTAAGGCAATATATTTTTGATATGAAGTTAGATGTCTTGCTGCTCCAGGAAGTCAAAATGACCTACCATTCGTTTTCCTCTATCGTCAATAAAATTTGGCCGGGATCTGCCTTCTTTTATAGCGAGGCAGATGGTGCTTCGGGAGGCATTGCTACTTTGTGGAATCCTGCTAAAGTTTTGGGTGAAGCATTTTCCTTTTCTTAGAATTATCTTGTTGTGACTCTTAAAAATGACAATCTCACCTGGCATTTGTTTAATATCTATGAGCCAAATTCTAGAGGTGGAAGAAAGAAGATGTGGGAGGAAGTGTCATCCTTAATAATGAGTAACAACATTGCGTGGTTTATGGTGGCTGGAGACTTTAATTCCCCCCTTTTTCCTTCGAAGAAATTGGTTGGCTTGACAGACTATAGTGATAGTATGAATGACCTGGCTAAATTTATTAACATTACTGATTTGTTAGACTTGGAGTTAAAGGGAAATCCTTTTACGTGGTCGAACAATAGGAAGGGCATTCAACTTATTCAAGTTCGGCTGGATAGGGTCCTTGTCTCAGTTGGCTGGGATCTTGGTTGCAATGCCTCTCTTACCTCCCTCCCTAGGATTGTCTCTGATCATAATCCTATCATCCTTAAGTGGTCTGACAAACCTTTTTTGGGCCCACACCCTTTTAGATTTGAGATAATGTGGATGTCTCACCATGATTTTAGAAAACTCATTGAGAATTGGTGGAGCTACCCTGTTCAAGGCTCGGTTATGTATAAAATATCCCAAAAACTGGAACTTATTAGGAAAGAAGCCAAAGGTTGGTCCAAGGCGACTTTCAGTGACCTTTTCAAAACTAAGAAGATGATCAAGAACAAGCTTGAGGGGTTCCAAAGGATTATGGCCCCAGGTCATTCTTAGCAACCTGTTCATGTTGAAGAAGAAAACTAGAGGAAAAAGTGGAAGGATATTTTCAGTAAAGAAGAAATATATTGGAAGCAGAGATCAAGAGTCCAATGGCTCAAGGAGGGTGACAGGAACTCATCCTTTTTCCATAGGATAGCCATCAGACATAAAAAGAGGAATACCATTAAGTGTTTGATGAATGATTCTAATCAGGAAGTCAAGGAGGCTGATAAAATTGGAGAGGTTGTTGAACAATACTTTAGATAGATCTACTTTAACACTGGCACTCCCCCATCTGATGAACTTCAGGTGAGGCTCCTGGGTCACCTCCCGCTTGGTATCAGTGAGTTTGACAATCATCAACTCTATGCCCCTGTGGCTGAGGAAGAGGTTCAGACTGTTGTGTTTGCTATGGGTGCCTATAATGCCCCAGGACCAGATGGTTTCCCTCCAGCCTTCTTTCAAGAATATTGGGACATTGTCAGCTATGATATTACTATGGTTGTTAAAGATTTCTTTAGGACTAGTAAATTGTTAAAGAAATTAAACAATGCTTTCATTGTGCTTGTTCCTAAAGTGTAGGATCCTATACACATGACTGACTTCAGACCTATAAGTCTTTGTAACACTATCTACAATTTTTTTTCCAAAGTCCTTGTCAACCGATTGAAGCCATTATTAGACAAAATTATCAGTAGATGTCAGAATGGGTTTGTACCAGGAAGACAAATCCTGGATGCTGCTATTATGACTCATGAAATAATTCACTCTATGGAAAAAAGTAAGAACCAAGGTATGGCTTTTAAACTTGACATTTCCAAAGCCTATGATAGGGTCATATGGAAGTTTTTGTATTCTGTCCTTGCTAAGTTTGGCTTTAATGATAGAGTGATTGGTATCATTAGGGAGTGTGTGGAATCTGTTTAGTATTCGATGCTTGTCAATGGGATCCCCTGGGGTTCCTTTAAAGCTAGTAAAGATCTTAGCTAGGGGGATCCCCTCTCTCCCTACCTATTCATCATGGTGGCTGAGGTTTTGGGAAGGAATTTTCTTTCCTTGCTCAACTCATAGAAAATTCAGGGGATTAGAGCTGCCTCCACCCTTCCTCCCTCCGTTCTACAATAGTTTGGTGATGATACATTTCTTTTTGGAAAGTCCTCTGTGATTGAAGCTAGAGAATGGAAATGCCTCTTGCAGGATTATGCTTGTGCTTCTGACCAATGTATAAATTATAACAAAAGAAATGTCTATTTCTTCAACATGAGAGCTGATCTCCAAGCTACGATTTTAGCCATCCTGGGTTTCCTCAGTGCTTCTCTTCTAGGTATCTACTTGGGCCTTCCACTTACTGTTAAGGAGGTGTCACACAACTTTTGGAATGGTATTTTGGAGAGAATGAAAAAGAAACTTGCTGGTTGGAAAGGCCAGCTTCTTAGTAATGCTGGTAAACTCCAACTTCTTAAGGCCTCCCTTCAAGGAATTTCAGTTTACTTTCTCTCTCTCTCTTTAGGATTTCAGGTTCCATGGCTGAAAAGTTGGAAAGAATTCAAAGGTCCTTTCTCTGGATGAGAATGGAGGAAAAGAAAATACTTGCCCTAGTGAATTGGGACACTATCTGTCACCCCAAATGTCAAGGGGGGTTGGGGATCAGGAAGATTACTAATTTGAACAAAGCCCTTATTGTCAAGACTGGCTGGAGTTTGGTACGGGAAAGAGCAGAATGGTGTAATATAATGAAGGCTAAATACCTTAATCAGAGACATGTTTTTAGAGCTTTGGACCTGATTGATCTTCCTTCGGGCTCTAAGATTTGGAACAATATCCTTAAGAGTAGGTCCCTCTTGAAGGAAGGGGTCAAATGGCAAATTGGTAATGGGAGATCAATTAGGTTCTGGGAGGACAGCTGGATTGGGAACAGACCCCTTGCTGACAGTCACTTTAATATATTGAGGGAACACGCTAAAGATCTCATTGGTACTTATATTTCTGATTATACCTCACCCAGAGCTAGATGGAAAACTCTGAAGTTGTCTTTCTTACATTGGCCTAACCTTCTGCCAAAGGTTACGGAGCTTCAAGAGCTTTTGAATACGGTTAGACTCCCTCTATTTCCCAAGGAGGACAAAATTTTCTGGTCAAAGAATCACACTGGGGAGTTCACTGTTAAGTCTGCTTATCTGCTGCTTCTCAGGTTTGGCGGTGACTAGCAGTGCTGGAGGAAGGTGTGGATTCATCAGCTCATCCCTAAAATAAACTTCTTTTGGTGGACCTCCATCCATGGGAAAATTTTAACTATTGATAACCTTGTCAAGAGGGGCTTTCAATTCCCTAATTGGTGTACTCTTTGCAGAAGAGAAGAAGAAACCATCCCCCATCTTTTTATTCACTGCCAGTTTGCTACCCTGGTCTGGCAGAATGTTTTACAGAGACTGAACATCTCTTGGGTTTTTAATAGAGATATCCACCAATTCATCTTAAATTGGAAATGCCCCTCCAATCATCCGTTAATTAAACTGCTTTGGCAACTTATTCCACCCCACATTGCTGGTGCCTGTGGAAAGAAAGGAATAACAGGATTTTCAGAGAAAAGGAAAACAATGTGGATGGTATGCTAATAATCCTTAATAAGCTGCTCCTGGATAATATCTCAACATGTAAATGGAAGATGCCTACTAATCCCCCGACTGCTTGGGATAGAAACATTGCTACTGCTTGGAATTTACCCAATGAGATCCTGAGATTTGACAACTCCAAATCAATTATCAAGAAGCATACTAGATGGAGAAACCCTAAACCGCCCTGGGTTAAGCTTAACTTTGATGGGGCGGCTAGGGGAGGGATGTCAGCTGCTAGAGGTATAATCAGGGACCATTCCGGCAGCCTGGTTGCTGCCTATGCGGGGTAATTGAGTGATCATACTAGTAACCAGGCTGAAGGCATGGCTCTCCTCTGGGGTCTTAAGATTGTGTTGTCACTTGGTGTCAAGACTTTGGAAATCGAAGGTGACTCAATGCTAATTGTGGAAGCCACTAAAGGGAAGATGAAAGTGGGATGGTCCCTAAAAGGTATTTTGGAGGACATTTTCCCTCTCCTAAATGCTCTTCATGACTTTTCTATCCAGCATGGTTTCCAGAAGCAAAACGCTAACGCCGATAGCTCGGGCGACAAAGTGAGTCTTGATATTGAAGTTTAGGCGGGCAAGTGCACGAGGTTTCTTTGCCCCCCTTTGCTCTGGTGTTTTTAAAGGAAGATCTCAAACATCTAAATGTTGAGTCCGAGATGGTGCTTACTTATTTTAGCCGAGCTCCTTCTAACTTTGGTTGGAAGTTTTGGTGGGAGCTGGATTTTGAATAATTGGCCATTATGTGAGGTGATGTGGTTTCATGTTTTCCATGGCTTCGTAAATGACCTCTTATGGCCGGGTGGATATGGAAAATCTTTTCTATCCCTAATCGACCGATAATGTCACTACTAACCCCCTAAATTTTTGTGTTCAACTTTTTAAGCTTGCAGATTTCATGAGATTTTTTGTGACGGCTAAGTACTACGCCGATATCATTCCCTTACATGTTGTGGGCAATTCACACAAGGGAGCTATTGCCCTTGCATGGGTTGCGAGAAGTCACATTTATTGCCTCTATTTTTGACTTTTATGGTCACTTTTCGCTGGCATTTTCCCTCTCGATGCTTCTAGAATTGACTACCAACTCTTCTGCCCTGGTTCCCATGTTCTGGTCATCAGTGTTTTTGGTGTGGGCTCTATGGGTGGGGACAGAGTGCGTGTGGAGCCGGATAGGTGTGATGAGTGGAAAGCGGATGCCACTATTTGGCACATCTGTAAAGAGGGCGGAATTGCACAGTATATGGAGGCCATGACTGGTCACGATGAGGGCTTGTCTCATAAGTTTGTCACCTCGTGGAATGAGGGTAGGGTCACCATCGGTGGCATTTCCTTCAAAGTTTCTGAGGAGGTTATTGCTAGAGTTACTGGGCTCCTAAATAGTGCTCAAACTTGGAAGAAAACTACGAAAGTACCTGACCAGGTTAGTCTGAATCATTTTTTTCACGGCGATGAGAAACCTATCAAGTCGTGGGGTGGATTTGACCGTGAGGCACTGCCGGAGCCATGTGATAGAGTCTGTTTGGTGATCATGAAATATTTCATGTTGGAAGGAACATATGGGGTCTACTATTATTACCACTTTAATTTCCTTGACCACCTTAGGAATCATCTACATATTTCTATTCCTTTCTTCCTGTATCATGCTCTTGATAGCATTGTTGTAGAGTTTAATGAAGCCTCTATTTTTGGAAAGAATTATACTATTCTTCACCAGGGCCTTATGTCTAGGCTTTATCATTTCCATATGGTGCTTTTCCCTGCTTGGCCTATCATTGTGCAAGAAGTCTCATCTCTCCCTGCTCTTGATGAAACCCCGGTTTCCTCTACTCCCCCCTCTGCTAGTATTTTGGACACGTCGGGCTCAAGTAAGAAAAAATGCCTCAAGAATCCTGCCTTGAAAGCCCATCCCCATGGCACTTCCCCTGGTACGGGCCCGGGGGATACAGGTAGGGAAAGAAAGCAGCTTGCCCCTACCCCGCGCCCTAAGGCTAAAGCCTCTAAGAAAGCTAAAGTCTGCAATCAAATTGATTCTGACATCGAGATCATTGAAGAAGCTAACACCCCTCGTTGATCTCATAGACTGGTCCATAAGTAGGACAAGGTGGGAAGTCTTAAGGAAGCCTCTGATTCGGACAAGGATGTTGAGAGTGACAGTGAAAGTCACGAGGAAATGGTGGTGGGTGGGGAAGGCCAGTCGGTGTCGGTGAATAGCATGTCCCATGTGTCAGAAAGTTTGAAGAAGGGCCCTTCTGGTGACAATGTGCTGGAAATTACCCCCCGGTCCTCTAATGTGGTTAAAGGAAAAGCCCCCTTGCAGGAAGATCACAAGGAAAAAGATCAGGCTTGGGAAGAAGTTGGCAAGCTGAAGGGGAGATTGGAGAGGTTGGAAAAGAAGGTCTAGGAGGTGTCTCAATTTTCCCTGAGGGTCATGAACAGGTCGGCCACCAGTCTTTGCTTGTTGTAGAAGGACAAGTCTACGGATGGTGCTGAAGATGATGCTAGTTTCAAGGAGCTGCTCGAGTTCCTCACGGTGGATTGGGCGACGACTATTCAAGATATGCCTGGTAGGAAGGAAAAGAATTAGGCCACTGGGCCTGTTTGTTCTTGTTTATTTCTATGTCTAGTTGTTTGTTTTTTCTGCTGAACTTGTTGGACCCCTGGTGGTCTTTGGACTTATTTGGCTAGTTTCATGCTTGCATGAAGAAATTTGTTATCCTACGATTACTGTTACTTTTTTTTTTTGATGTTGTGTTGTGGGTGATGGCTTTCTCTCTGCTGTCACTGTGTTGTTAATGTGCTTTCACTGGATGGCCTTTGTTGCCTTGTACTTATGGGTCAACACCCTTGTTTTGCTTCTTTTATTTCCAAAAACATTCAAAGTTAAAATTAAATAAATAAGATTTATTTAATTGGTGAGAAAGGATGAATAATTAAATAATTAAAAGTATTTATTTAATTATAGTCAGAAATATGATTAGGATAAATTAAATAAGAATTTATTTAATCTAAGAAAGAGGATAAAGTTGATTAGTGACTTAATTAAATAATGAACATTTATTTAATTAATCAAAGTTTGAATAAAGATAAGATGAATTAATTAAATAATTAAGTTTATTTAATTAATAGAGGAATAATGAACTTTAGAGAATAATTAAATAATTAACATTATTTAATCATGACTATGAAAATACAAATTATGAAGAAATTGAAGTCGTAGGCTTAGACCAAATTTCAATGTCTGATTGGATGATATTGAATCTCATGTGTACATGATTCAAATAGATCAATAATGTGAAATTAATAGAGTTAGTGAACAAATTGCATGTTTGAGGAAAGAAGTGTTTAAAATGTAGGCCCGAGTAAGATACTTGTAATATGAGTTCATCAAAGTGTGTTATGAGCTTTAAAGGAATTGAATCCAACATATGTTAGATGTATTTCTCTCAGTTCAAGTTTTGGTTGTGAAGTCATTTCTTTGTATCTTTCTTTTCTCTGTGAACAATGAGTTCACTTGGACAATGAGTCCTCCTGGTAGTGAGCCTTTATGTAATATCTTATAACTAGTTATAACATGTGTGAGCTAATCCTCACGGGGTTTTCCCTTTCCGGTTTTCCATTAAAATCCTAGTGTTCATGTGTTGTGTGTGTTATGGGTTATTCATGCTTTCATTCATTATAACTGTTAAGTATGCTTTGGTAATTGGATGGTTTGATAGAATACTAATTCACCCCCCTAGTATTCTAAGTTTTCAACATCTATAGGGAAGTGGATTGCGAGAAAAATATATGGAAAGGGAAATGTGAATATTTGAAGGCGATCTAGATAAAATCTAATAGAACAAGGAAATGACTTAAATGAAGGAATTTGGTGGAATGGGTGGATGATGTCGGAAAGAGAATGATGATGTCATGATGGGAAGGAAAATATTTGGGTGGGATGATGTCAACATGAGATAGGGAGGTAGATAGATGAAGTGGAAGTGGGCATGCGAAAGGATCCAACCGAACTGGATGAAGTCATTCAAAATAGGGAAGTTCATATAGGAAAGTCCTCAAAATATTCTTGACTAGGATTGAGTGGAAATTTAGCCTTCATTTGTACCTACAAGAAATTCATCGGCATTTGCACCTTTAAAAGATATTCAATTTAATTATGGCTTGGGAAAAAATATTTGGGTGGGATGATGTCATGATGAAATCATCAAGGGTGGATGATGTCAACATGAGATAGGGAGGTAGATAGACAAAGTGGAAGTGAACATACGAAAGGATCCAACTAAACTGGATGAATTCATTTGGAATAGGGAAGTTCATATGGGAGAGTCCTCAAAATATTCTTTACTAGGATCGAGTGGAACTTTAGCCTCCATCTGCATCTATGATAAATTCATCGATATCAGATCACCACAAATATAGAAAATCAATCAATTATGGCTTGGGCGAAAAATCCATTGACAAAAAAATGTGCATGAAGTTCACCCCATCCATTGGTATTAGTAGACAATTAATTTTATCTTGATTAGGTCAAATGTGAAAAATTCGTCGACATTGGAAACTTGTGGGTCAGGAGCTTCATCTGAACTATCATTCATATTTGGTTCACTCAGGAAAACTCGCAACATCCGTATGATGTCACTTTTCCCACAATTTGAGAAGAACCACTAGAACCAACAAAGTATTAAACCAAAGTAAAGTTCAAGTTCACATGAAAAAATATTTGTAAAGATTCTATAACAATATAACCAATATGATTCAAGCATAACAACAACCATGGGTGATAATCAATATGAGTTTGGCATGCCTCCTCATATATTCATCCCAAGTGTTTACCATACACCCCAACCATCTTATTCAAGGGTTATTCCTATTTTAGGAGACAAACAAGATGCATTTGAATTAAATCTCCAATGAAACTACAAAAAATACAACAATACCATGACATAATGAAAGCCACAGATAGTCTTCTTGCTTTAGTTCCCAACCGTTATTTTCTTATGCTAGCTCAAAAAGGTCCCAAATTACCTTTTGATTTTGAAATTGCCCTTCTTAAGGTACAAGATCTTACAACCATTGCTTAATGAATTAACTTAGGAGGAAAAAATTCATCAAATATACAAACAAACATCCCCATACTACAATCAATTAACATCTCTATCCCCAAGTATCCATCTCAATTGCCTCAAGACAAGTTTCCCCACACCTTCAATTAGCATCACTCATCAACATACACTTGACAATACATCAATCATCTCTACCAATGATCCATCCTATCTAGTCATGTCACTACATCCATTCCCATGACTAACCCTCAAATCTCCTCATCTATCCCATATAAATCTTAATCATCCACATTTTCCATACCTACAAACACATACATCCCATAAAAATCTCAATCCTCCACATTCAACATACCTAAAAAAAATATACATCCCTTATAACTCTCAATCCTCGGCATTCACCATACCTAAAAACACATACATCCCATATAACTCTTAATCCTCCATATTTAGCATAACTACAAACACATACATCCCCCCAAAATGACAATACCTCATTCAATTCATCTAACATTCCACAACACCAATCATCTATCCCTTATAATTTAACCATCCAACCCCTCGTCAACATTTCCACCTTCACACCTACAAATAATTTGGCACAACAAATTTAGATCTTGTAGAAGAAAAAAATTGACATAGAATTGGGACACACCAAGAAAAATTGCATTCTTGAAGACATATGCCCTTATCCTTTTGATAGATCTATCCCTATGATACCTTTTCTTCACAACTTCAAAATGCCCAAATTTGATAAATATAAAGGAAGAGGTAATCCACACAAACATATACAATAATTTTACATAACTTACCTAGAGGTTGCCTACAACAACACATGTTTAATGTACCTCTTTCCCTAGAGTTTAAGAGCTCAAGATATTGAATAGTTTTCTCATCTACCCCATGGTATTAAAAGCTTTCATGAATTGGAAAAAAAAATTATCAGTCATTTTTCATATAATATTGAACATGAAATATTCATGACTAACTTGTGCAATACACAATGAAGAAACACAGAGTAATTCACTACCTTCCTACAACAATGGAGGAACATGGCAATAAAATTCCCATGGCCTATCCCTAAAAAACAACTTGTGAACATATTTGTCCAAAATTTAAATCAAGAGATGAGATTTCAATTACAAGTACAATATGCTAATACATTTGACAAAATCATAGAGAAAGGGATAAATATAAAAAATTATCTCATTTCTAAGGGTCTTATAAAAATATACAAGGAATGTAAAGACGGTGGTTCAAGTTCTAAAGACAAACCTCGCCTATGAAAAAAAATATTGTCAATGATGGTGTGGTAGATGTGATGTTAGTCCAAAATATACAACCATCATTAACCGTGTAGCCAAACAACCCAAATTTGACTCTTCCCAAAGGACCACCTAGGTAGAACATTAACCCAAGACAAAAATACACTCCTTTAGGAGAGAAAACTGAATCTACCTTAAGAAAATTGGTCCAGTCTAATCTTATCAAGTTTCTTGAACTCAAACAATATGAAGAACCCTAGTTTTAACCCTCATTATATAAAGATAATGAATATTGTGAGTACCATAGATTCAAGGTTGTAAAACACCTAATTGTATCAAAATAAAAAATATCATTCAAAATCTTATTGACTGAGGTGACATTACCATCGAAGACCTTCCCGAAAACTCATATAATAATTGTCTTAGCATATACAAGAATCCAATCTCTGACCATAGTAAAGGAAACAATTATTAAAATGTCAATTATTTATATGATTTTTTTGTGTCATATAGAAGATGCCAATACCAAAATCACCACCATATCCATTGCAAGAAAAAATACAAAGTGTGCAGTCATCACACGCCATGGTAAAGTAACTCTCTAAGGAGCTCAACCAACACCCCATCCTTCATATGAATATAACATCTTAGATCACCTAAGAAAAAAACCCACTCAAATCTCCATCCTAGGATTCCTTCATACATTCCTCTCACATAAGGAGATCCTTGATAAGACACTCTAGGAGTCTTCTATACCCACTAACATAGATACTGAGCAATTTTAGGCCATGGTAGGGAACATGTTACCTCAACCAATCATCTCGTATTCACTAAAAGGGGCCTCCCATCCACTACAATCCATAATCAAGCTCTATACCTAGAATTCTTCATTCAAAAACATAAAATCAAAAGATTCCTAATAGAT
This sequence comes from Sequoia sempervirens, assembly GCA_007258455.2. NCBI lineage: Eukaryota > Viridiplantae > Streptophyta > Pinopsida > Cupressales > Cupressaceae > Sequoia > Sequoia sempervirens. The sequence goes on along the minus strand of VDFB02049217.1, from coordinate 108,320,375 downwards.
GGTGGAGTAGGCTTGAATATTTGCACCCTCAAATTTATAAAATAGTTGGGATATTCTGATGGCATCATGGATGCATACAAAATATCACTATTAAATCATACAATGGTTTTGAGCATGAGTTTGAAGGAATAATCAAGTTGCCTATCGAAGTTGGTCTAGCTATATAGAAAAAGGATATTAAGTTCAAGTTTTTGGCCAAAATAAGATTTGCTTAGCCACCAAAGACAACTTCCAAGATGACTCCTAAAAATCTAATTTATTCTAAAGGTAGACTAGAATCATGGAATTCATCTCACACATAACTTTTCTCCATCCCATCATAAAATATTTCTCCAGAGCCATAAGAAAGACCTAAGATTCCATTTGATTATTAGAATATAGTCCCATATAAATAGAGAAGAAAAAGTGAACCAAGTCTTCACTATCACAACCAACTCCAATAATCCTTGTAGCACTTATATTTCCATGAGAGTAGCCATCCATGTTAATCTTAAAGAAACCAAAAGGGGTAGGAGACCACTTGCCAAGCCTATTCAATTTTCTAGTGGCTTGAAATCTAGAGCTAATGCTAGCTTGAGAGATATAGAAAAGGGAAAATTCTAGGAGTTTTTTTAGGTTGAGGTCAAAAGAGATAAGAGGATCATTGAGATCGAATTTAGCCTCAATAGTCTCTTTGAGAATATACTTGATCTTGTGACATAATTGCATGACTATACTTTGACACTCTTGAAAATTTTGAAAGTTTCACTCCAAAAAATCTTCCAAAGAATAAAAGAAGGACAAATATCCCATTCCAAATAAATAAATGAATCAAAATTAGGGAGATAACCCAAAGTATTCCAAAAATTAGATCAGGAAGTAGCATGAATAATATATCTATTTCAAATATTGCACCATAAGCTCCAACACTAAAAGAAAAGGTAACTAGTACACATTTTATTTTTCCATAAAGAACATAAATGGAGGGCCCATGTAATCCTCTCTTTCTATTGTTTTCCTAGGTAAGGCACTTGTTTTGACATAGTAGCCACTTTAAAAAATTCAATTAGGCTAGCAAAATTTATTCTAAATTTTTCTCCGCTATGGAGTCTCTCTATATCCTTCTTTTCTCTTGCTCTAAAGCATGATAAACTAGAGTGACTAAGCAAATTTATTTAGAATCATGGTCCCATGCAAGAACATTTGAGTCCTCTATGGAGTTGCAAGGTCAAACCACCAAAATTGAAGCTAGAGTGTACTTATCCTCCAAAGAACTTCATTTGGGCCAACTCCATGGCTCCTTCCAATGTTGATCAATGGACCTCCCCAAAGGAATAATATATTTTAAATCAAAAACCCTAGACCATCTTGTCTTTAGAAAAATATCATGTAGAGGCTAAATTTGGGGAAATGAAGAGAGAACAGGGGGATGGTTATCTCAAGAATCTTCCCAAAATAAGGAATTATTTCACTTGTTAGTTGTCTAAGATAGCCATTCCTAAATAAGAAAACCCCTTTTTAATAGTATTCCAAATCATGGATCCTTTTTTGGTTAATTTGATTGATGGAATATCCTCATTTGCCACCCTTCATAAATACTTAGAATTGAGAATTTTTTCCAAGGCTAATCTAGATTTTCACACCATCTCTAGTATAATTTTTTCATTAAAGCCTAACAATTACCCTCTAATTGTCTAATAATTTAAATACCCTTCTTTGTTCTTACCAACCACTTTAGCCTTGCCAATTGTTTATTTTTAGGATCAATAATTGTCTGCTTTTTATAAAATGATGTATAAATCTTTATTTCTCAAATCGATTGAAATTAGTTAACTAATGTTGATTTAATGGTACAGATTTCAAGTCATTGTACAAGACTCATGCACGACCGAAGAATAAAGTGGAATTTAAGCGAACTTCAAGTAGTTGAAGTTAAGGTTCCAAAAGTTTGGGTGCCAGAAATTCAGGCGTTCATAGTGCAACAATTTCCTTTAAAGCTTTCTATTAAACTTTTTGTTTAAGACTTTATGGCTCCACTCAGAGCCTTTATTATGTTTTTATGTCATGAACATTTGTTAATCTAGTCAGTTGTAATTATGTTAAAGACTTTTTCAATGGTGATCTACCTCCATCTGAAATTTAGGATTTATGTAGTAGTAGTATAGTATAAATATGTGTAACTACCAAGACAAGAGGTTACTGTTATACTGTTATGATATGCTTTGAATAATATTCAACTATGTCTCTGTGTTACACTTTTATGATATGAATAAATAAATGTTGCCAGTCTCATTCTAAGTCAATAGTTTTGTGTAATGGGAGTACTATGAATGTATTTATTTTGAAGATGCAAAAGCACCACGTGTGATCTGAGTTAATCATAGGAATGCCCGAGAGCTAGCCACTTGAGGGATCTCATAGAGTAGATAAGTATTTCTCTTGTTAATACTATTAATTTCATTTTGTACATGTTGAATTTGGATGAATGTTATTTTGTGTTGAGCTTTATCATGTGTTCCTATAGGTCTTAGTTTTAAGTTTGCAATCTTTATGTTTTGTTCATTTGCAAATTCTGGAGCACTCACTCTTGTTGTTAGTTACAAGTCATTAAGTATATTTTTTGTTAGCAGTTAGTTGTTAGCCGTTAGTTTCCTTCATTTAAATTTCATAGTTTAACTACAAGTGTTAATTCTTAGGTAATTTACATGCTTTCTAGAATAATAAATTGAATGCTTTCTAGTTTAAACAATCTCATGCTTTCTATCTTAGTGGATTTCTAGTTTAAATTATGTTTACAACCATTTTAAACATTCAAAAAATCTAAGAGAGTTGCTTAAGACATCCCCTATTGCATATAGCCTTTGAACACTACCCAGCTGACATAATTGATATATTTTTAACTAAAGTGTTAGGACCTCATGACAGCCTGTCACTTTTTGGCATCGTTGTCAGGGACCATTCCTTTTCTAGTGTTAATAGGAGACTGCTTGGATACCTCTTTTAGAAAAAAAATAGTTGTCAGGTTTCTTTTTGTGCATGGTCAGGAAATGAGGTCCACATGGAAGATTCATACCAAAAAACCCCCCAAAAGACGTTCCAACCACAAGCAGGGAGGTAGAAGTCTCAGTTGAAGAACTTATTAAAGAATTGATTGAGAAGGATCAACCTGAGACATCCCAGTATACCCCAAAAATTCAGCCATTAGGGTAGACCTTTGTAAAGGAAAGCATTCCTTTGCATACCCCAAAACCTCAACCATTAGAGCAAACCTTTGAAGAGGAACGCATTCCTTTCAACATCATGGGTGATAACCGTAGAAATGGCACTAACCCAAGAGGGGGAGCATGAACATTTACCTATCTTATTGCTCTTGACCAAGATGATGATACACCTATGAAGAACATTTCACCATCCATCTTACCAACCTTTAGATGTTTATCCTCTAAAGACCCTGACTAGTTCCTTTTTGAGTTTAAAGTGTTGTGTCAGACGTATGACTAAAAAAATGATAACCAAAAGTTGAAGCTCTTTCCCTCCATTTTGAAGGACGCTGCAATGTGTTGGTTCATGGGATTAGCTTCAAGGTCGATATCCACCTGGGATGATATGGAGTCTACCTTTTTGGACAAATACCAAAGTTACTGTAGAGTCAATGATAGGAAAGAAGAGTTGTTCAAACTGAGGCAAAACAAAGATGAAAGCTTAGAATATTACCTAGATAGGTTCATCTTCTTATCTAAACGATGTGGCGAAGAAGCCATAAGTCTAGAAATTTTGAAGACCATATTTCTTAAAGTACTTGATGAAGATGCTAGGAGAAGTCTAGATTTGATGGGAAAAGGAGATGTATCCCAACTTGGACTCAATGATATTACTGAGCTATACCGAAATTTCTCTTGTACTCGAGGAGGTATTTGTAAATCTACTCTTTTTAGAGGCTCCAATGAACTAGGTAAATTGCATGAGGAAATAACAAATCTTAAAATTGACATTCTTGTTCGGTTAAACACCACGCTAGATGGAATACAAGCCAAAACATGTAATCCTAAGACCTTATCCATCTATTGTCCTAGGTGTCGAAACAAACATCTATTAAGAGAATTTCCTTTGAACAAAATTGACACTCTCCAGGTTTGTGAGGAGAGTCATGCCACTGATCAATGTGAGATTCTAAATGCAATCAAAAATTCCAAGAAAAGGACATCTCAGGTTGAGGAGGAGATCAATTTTGTGAATCAAAGATATGGAGGGAATTTCTCTTATGGCCAGAACTCAAATCCCACCTAGCGGCCCCCAAACAATTGGAATAATAATCAATGAGTGACACCTTAGCCTCAAGCACCACCTAATTGGGGACCCTACCCTTGGGGACCACTTGAATGGGAAAACTAGTCCTGGGGAAACCTCCAATGGTCAAACTAGACTCAACAACAATGGTATCCTCAAAATCCCATACCTCAATGGAATCAAACTCAAAATCAGTTTTACACTGGGCCAAGAAGGATGACTAATTCATAGCATAAACTTTTACCAGCTCCTCGAAACCCTCAACAAAACAAGTAGGTCAACCAACCATGACTCCTAGCACAACCTGTCCCTAATTTGAACAATAATTGACAAAATACCCCAGTGTATTCGACAAAACAGGAAAATGTGACTGGACTTAATGCTATCTGTTGTGGAAACCTACAGTTAAGGTCAGGAAAAATACTCCAGCAGCCTACTATAGTTGAGATCCCAGACGAACCAAATGAAAAATCTATTGAGAGGACTAAGACACCTTCCATACCCTCAGAGAAAAACCCAGCGAGTAATCAATACAAGCCTCTTCCACAATGCTCATCTAGAACTGTCGAACTACCTCAAGATGAGGATGGTCAATGTCCAATAGATCCTCTAAAGGATCCCACCTTGAAAGAGAAAACTCAAGTGCCTTTTCTCGAACGTCTCAAAACAACTACTTTGAATAACCCTCCAGAAATGACCTTATCCACTGAAACTGCACTGATACAAGAGATTAAACAACTTCAAATCAAGGTTCCTTTGTTACAAGAAATTAAAGAAATCATTGAACTAAACCAACTAATTGAATAGTTGTGCATCAAAACACCAAGAAGGAAACCAAAATAGATTAACATTGTTCACATAAATGGATATTTAGTTGATCTTCTAGCTGGAAAGATCGTAGCTCCAAAATATGATGACCCAGGCAGTCCACTTATAACAGTGACAATCAACAAGGTAGCAATACCAAATGCACTTGTGGACTTAGGAGTGGCCATTAATGTAATGACGGTGGATGTTATGGAAAATTTGGGACTCACTAATTTGTGTCCCACAACTACAATATTGCAAATGGAAAATCAATCCACTGCTATTCCCAAAGGTGTCATAGAAAATGTTCTTGTTAAGGTTGACAATTGGGAATATCCAGTAGACTTCCAAATAATCCAGTCTCTCACCAAAGGACAATTATTCGATAATATTAGGAAAACCATGGCTAGCTACAGTTGCAACCAAGATTGACTATAGAGAGAGAGGAATGACCATTTCACATGGCTCCAATAGCAAACACTTATTCTTATATCCCCTCGCTCAACCTACTGAGCATAACAAAGTTTGGGTTGATGAACTAGATGGTGCCAACAAACAAGAGAATCTAGCCTCACTTGTTATGGTAGTCATTAAACAACACGGTGAAGAGTTGGAAAATGAACTGGAAATAATATGCAAAACCTTACTGTAGATTCAAGCGATGAAGAAATGTTAGACGTGGAAGATATTTTAGGGCATCCAATCAACGTTGATCACACCAAATTTGATTACACCAGCTTCACAGGGTTACCTTGTCCCATGGCTAATATCATTCTGAAAATGAATCACTTCTTCAAAGATATTGCCAGACTCCATAAAACTATACCACATAGTTGTCCTCTCAATACCTTAACTAGGGAAGTTTATACTGTCACCTCCAACTACCCGGGAGTCAAAACCATCCTGTTGCTACTAGGAAAAACTTTAAATATCAACAGTTGGTTGCAAGAGTTAGAAGAGCATAATTTTTTTGATGTTTTGGTGAATAGATCTAAAGCTTTTTCTTGGGATTATATAGACATGAGAGGAATAAACCCAAGTGTTTGTACTCATCACATCTATACTAAGGATGTTAGACCTATTCATCAACCACAACGAAGACTCAACCCTGCCTTGAAAGACATTGTTAAAAAATAAATTGAGAAACTCCTATAAGTAGGATTCATCTATCCCATTTCTGACAGCAAATTTTTTTCGCCTTTGGTAGTTGTTTCAAAGAAAAATAGGAAGTAGAGAGTGTGCGTTGATTATAGGGAACTCAACAAAGCTACCCATAAAGATTACTTCCCTTTACCTTTTGTAGACCAGGTCTTGGATAATTTGGCTGGAAGTATTTCTCATTCCTAGATGGATTTAGTGGATATAACCAAATACAAGTAGTATCAGAAGACCAGGACAAAAAAAAATCTACTTGTCCCTGGGGAACATTTGTATATCGCGTCCTTCCCTTCAGGCTATGCAACGCTTCTGCAACATTTCAGAGAGCTATCTTGGCCATATTCGTTGAGCTAGTGAATGACTATGTGGAAGTCTTTATGGATGAATTCACTGTGTATGGGTCAAATTTTGATGAAGGACTTCAAAATTTGGACAAAGTATTGAAGCGATGTGAGGACTATTGGCTATCCCTAAGTCATGAAAAATGCCTCATAATTGTGGAACAAGGGATAGTATTGGGACACCACATTTCAATTGAAGGGATAAAAGTGGATCCTAAGAAAATTGAGGTAATACAAAAATTAGAGACTCTGAAGAACCAAACTGACGTTAGAAGTTTCTTAGGACATGTTGGATACTACCGGAGATTCATAGAAAATTTCAGCAAGATTGCAGCCCCCATGTTTTCCCTCCAAAAGAATGTAGATTTTGCTTGGACAACAGAATGTCAAGCATCATTTGAGATCATTAAGGAAAAACTCATCGTTGCTATTGTCCTATGTGGACCTAATTGGAACCTTCTATTCCATATTTATGCAGATGGTTTTGATGATGCTATTGGAGCAGTTTTAGGTTAGGAAGATGAGAATGGAGGAAAATATGCCATCTATTTCATTAGTAAGAATTTGACTCCCACTGAACGAAACTATACCACTACGGAGAAAGAATTCTTAGTTGTGGTTCATGCAATCAAGAAATTTTGACATTACATCACAGGATATAAAGTAATTGTGTTCATAGACCATTAAGTTATCAAGTACCTAATGAAAAAACCTGTAGTAAATAGAAGAATAATCAGGTGGTTATTGCTTCTACAAGAATTCAATGTGACCATTATTGATAAACCCAGGAATTTCAACATAGTTGCATATTTCTTATCCCAGATCAAACAAGACAATGGAGATTGTGCTCCTATGCAGAATGAATTCCCAGATGAAAATTTATTTTCCATTTGCATTAAAACCCCTTGGTTTTCTAACATCACCAACTACCTGGTCACTTTAGACTTCCCACCAGACTTTACGTCAAAACAAAAGAAATGCCTCATTTGAGAAAGTGCTTTGTTCAAATGGATTAATGGAATGTTATTTCGATGTGGCTTTGATCTAGTTTTACGACATTGTGTCAAATCAAATGAAACATACAACATCCTTAGAGCCTACCATGATGACCCCTCTAGAGGCCATTACTCTACCAAGAGGACGTCCTATAAGATCTTGGGTGCAGGCTATTACTGGTCCTCTATGCATAAAGATGTAAAAAAATATGTTTTCCGCTGTGATGAATGCCAAAGAGTAGGGAGACCCACTGCATCCAATGAAATTCCTTTGCAACCCCAGGTAGTTCTTGAACCATTTGAAAAGTGGGGATTGGATTTTATCAGTATTAT